>JAKTTT010000015.1:0-445058 GCA_030581615.1 Alloascoidea africana
GGTGGAGGTTACCCGGAATACAAATGCTTAAAAGGTGTCCATCTGAAAAAATAAGGCTTTAAGGCGGGTAATGGCGAACTCAAAAGTTTCGTAGGTGTTACTTGCTCTACTGCTCATAAATTTAATAACAAACAGTTTTTATTTTTCATGTGGACCTGCATTAATGTTTGGATTTAGAGATCCTGGGGTAAAAAAAGCCCGAAAGGTAAGCATAAAAGTCCTTTACTGCCATGTTGGGTAGCAGTTTCATGCATGAAACCCACTTACTACTTCACAGGGACCAGTTTCACAAGCCAATAGGTAAACTAAAGGTCCAATGTTCCTTTTAATATTTATACAACAAAGATAATAACAAGCGTTTATAATATTCTATTCTCGTTTTCTAATAGTATGCATTGACGATTTTAGACCTTGTAGAGGAAAAGCAACTTAATTTTAAAAAAGTAGAACTATAGACTTCCTTTTCAGGATGTTTTATTAACACCGGCGCTTCAAAGATTCTAATGCCTGTTTATATTATCTTAAATGCAACAGTTATGCTCAAAAGCCAAGAATAAAGGTAAGCACTACGGATTTTACTATTTTGAGGAAGATTGTTTTACATCATTTTGTGCTTTTGTAGTCCCCTCTCATAGACAAGTCGCATGGAAGGATCAGACAACATACGGAAGATTTTAGACTAACTGAGAAAAGGAGAATCGGGAAAGCTGATCACATATAGATGAACTTTATTCATTGCATCTGTTTCAAATTGCAGAAATGCATGATTATCTTGCAACAAGATGCAAACAATATAGGCCACAACCCGATTTTGTTGGTGGTATTGGTTCTTAAATTCCTTTCATTAGAAAAGTCTATAGACTATGGTCGTACACGCTGAAGTGCTAGTTTTTCTGTGATCTCCAAGTTTTATACATCAATTGTTGTAGAAAACCAGTAGAAATTAATGAATCAATGGGTGGGTTCGATTTGTACAGCCCTAACATTGTTATTAAAAGGGAATAGGGCGTGAACAGTCATATCACAAGGAAAGCGAAGTATTTTCATGTTGCATCATTTCCAGACCTGTCTCAGTTCAGATTTCTGCCGCTAAATACACTTCTGCCCGTTCAACCTTGAAATTAATTAGATGCAAATGCTGCAAAAAGTGCTATGATATGATAGTACACTTTGTATGCTCTTTGGTACGAGAAACAACAAGATATAAATTCTTACATCTCTTAAAACTTTTTTATAATTTGAGACAAACTCAGATGTTCTCACTAAAAAAAACATGAATGACTTCCTTCAAATAAATTAATCATCTCCTTCCGGATTAATACTATTTAGTGATTATACAACAACACAATCCATCCCTCTACCAAAATAAAAGAATAAAAAAAAAACAAAAAAAAAACCCATGAGTAAGTTAAGACCGGAAACAAAGAAAAAGGAAAGAGAATAAAATGAATCGCCAAGGTCCTCTGTTGTAGCCATGTTTGGTTGCATTGGAAATAAAATACGACTGTCAACCCAGTAGCTATAAAGTAACACCTTCTTAGTTATGCTCATTAACACTAAAAACAGGTGGCGGTTCAGACTCTTGCATCTCCAAATCCCTCATGTGTAGTTCATGCTTATCGTCTGTTTCGAAAACAACAACAGTTGGACTGAACCTCGGATTCGATGAATCTGCGACGGAGTTATGTGCATTTTCTTGAGAGTTTGCATGAGCTTCATATGGGGGAACAATACCATTATTGCCATTATCATTGGCAGCGAAAAGGTCATAAGGGTCGTGCTCCATCTCTCGAAGCGCTTCACGCTCTGCTTCAAGTTTATCCATTTCGGAGTGGTCTTGAGCAGAGTAAGACCTGATTCTAGCAGATGGAGCATTTGCTACATTACCGGATTGGTGACTAGCTGAAAGCACTCCTAAACTCTGGGGATCCGCTGCAGAATGATTTATAACATCCTGATTTCCGACGAGAATCGGAGGGGCACTTGGCTCAATCGAGGTGTATTCCAAAGGTAGCCCTTGAGGTCTAAGTGACTGTGGGTGGTGAGGATCTGTGGCGGCATCCATAGAGTATGGACTTATTACGCCAGTGCTCCTACCACTGTTTGACGAGCCTCTACCACTAGGAGTGCTTCCAGGACGCTGAAGTTCAATAGTCGTGCTACTATGGCGCCTAAGGGGTCTCGGTGCCTTTGAAACATTCGATTTCATTGTTCCTACTATGATTTCTGTGCCAAGACTTATTATCTCCTTGTGTCTTCTCAGCTTTTCGATATCAAGAATAGGAAGGCTCTTCAAGGTGGCAGTTCCGTTATTGCTATATCGAAGAGCCGCCAGCTCTTCCATAGAAACAGAATTCTCGATATCAATTTTGCCAGATAGATCTACCAGTACATCTAGCCAATATCGAAATGTGACAACTTTATTGCTTGTTATTGTGGGGAAAGCATCCGAAGGAATCGTAACTTTTGCATTCACCGTACCCGTCAGGGATACGGGGTCGATGTATAGAGGAGTTATTGCTTGTGAGAGCTCTTTTCGAAATGATTGAAATGATCGATATGAATCTTTAGATGCGTCTGGTTCTTTCGTTTCATGAGAGCTGTCTGGCTCTTGATCTTCTGTCGTCTTTTTGCGTTGGGAAGCCTGGGAAGGTCGCGATACTCTACATATCCTGGACAGCGAGAGAATGACACCTGACAGAGATTTAATATGCTTGAGATGGGAGATGAAAAGCTGAATACTGACAGACTCTCCAGCGAGAAAGCCGACTTCTGGGGCAGTCATGACCACTTTAATTAAACCATAATCTTCAGCCGAGGAGAGGGCCAACGACGTTGAGTTTATAGAAGATGAAGGCGAGGCGGCTAAGACCAGCTCCTCGTCTCGTTGATCTGATTCAGGTTCTTTTCCTTTGGTCCTCTCCTTCTTCTGTCTTTTTTTGTTTAGCGGAACCCGCACATTCAATACTTTGCGTGATGAATGCTGAAGCGGAGAAATGTCTAATGGGCATACCACATTGAACACAGTTTCACACGCGATATTAGAGTTTATTCTGGTAGATGTGACTTGGGACGGCCGTTTATTTGCTCGTGTTGAGTTCATAGCCCGGTGTTTATTCCGTTGAAGTAGACCCTTCAGAGTGTACGAGATGGAGCCCAATTCGAACTCCAGAGTCGTGTGAAGTCCATCGGCAGGCAAACGTATTTGAAAGGGAAATCGATGCTCTCCTCTTCTCAGCCCAATCGGGGGTCGTCCATCGGCGTTCTGGTATCCATACATTTCAAGGCGACGGTTGATAATCTTCATAATGTTTGTGTTTGCTGATCCTTTAACCTCTATTTCTCCAATGATAAACAGATCAATGGTGTAGCCTTCATTGATCATTCCTGGAGCTTCATCTTTCTGTATGTTTAAGCCGTTCGTCTGGGATGATTTGGACGCATCCGGCTGTTGTAAGTTTTTCTCTAGCCGTAAAACCAAGTCGCCCTCTATCGTATCATTAGGTGCCCATGCTCTGTGAGGCTCTTTGAGATCGATGTAGAACTCCGAAACGATGTTTTCCAGCTTCAGAGCCACTGGCGATGACAGGGAAAAGTGCCTTCTCTGCTGGAAAAGCCGGGACACTGACTTCATCATCCGAGGCACTGTGTGTCTTTGTTATGCCTAAGAAGCAGGACACGGAATCTTGCACCTGGACTGCGCAAGGGAATATAGCCAAGACTCGATCTAATCTCGCAGTTTTGGCGCTAGTATAGTTGCGAGTTGGGGCTTTCGCGGCGAATGGCTGTGAAACGAGAAGCCACTCAGTCGGGTAATTATCGTCCTGCGAAGCTTACCCTGTTCAATGCCCAGAAACAAGCCTTGAGTCCAGCTCTTGGCAAGGCTTCACGGGCTTGTCAGCGTGCTAGACTGCGGTTCGAGCATCTCGCGATCTCGGTGTGGCTGGTTTCGGCGGTCGTCGCCACATCCAGGGCAAGCCGGTCCCGCGAGCAAGTAGACCAAGATGGCCAAACCTCGGCGTGGCCTCCGTTTCAGATAGGAGCGGGTGGAATAGTAGCCATTATCGCGAACATTTCATATGGCTGCTTTATGAACAGCACAGCGAACAAGGCACATGTAGATGGCGTATATGTCAAGCGTGGTAGAGACAATCACTAGAAGGCAAGAGAACAAAGTAACGTTTCGTGGGAGTGATTCACCTTTTTGGCTTATCTTGTAGATGAATGACGTTGGCCAAGCTACGAATGAACACATTTGCGAAACCGATTAATTCGAAAGTTGGTATTTGTGATTCCTGCAGAATATACTATCTCATTCATATTTTATCTATCATATGCTCTATCGAATCCCACGCCTACTATTAATATTTTGGAATATGCTACTGCTCTTGGTGTTTACTTACAAGAAATTTGTATGCAGGAGATTTGAGTCTTATGCTACAAAAAGTGTGGTTGCCTTAGTAAGTGAAAAACCATCTTTGCAGCTTCTATGCTACTTACTGCTTGTCACTAGATACAAGAATTTTATTTGGTTTCTACGAAGGAGGAGATTCCGTAATCTCCACGCCAATAGCACTTCAATACAGTCTTCGGGTGATTTGGCACAATCTCGAATTGTTTTCATCTCAGTTGGCAGGTTGTACAATATTGCAAATCAAAAATTGTATGAGCTTCGGTATTTGTTACTTCCCGGCAATAAATGACATCATACGAAACTTTATTCCTTTGCATTTTTTTCTTTTCCAAGAAGTTTAGTAAACGATGCCCTCTTTTTCACCTTTAAAGTTGCGTAAAACTTGACAAAAATTGTTGCCCCTTTTTCTTTACCGTGCGGCTAGCAAGAGGCTAAGACAAGGTCTTTTCTTCACTTGTTGAAACTGGTTTACCCAACCATCTATTCTCCATTTCCCCCCTTCTTTCCGATTGGAACAAGCAAACACTTTGAATCCAGTATTTCCTTTTCTATTTGCACTGGATTTTCTTCAGTTAAAAACTTGCCATGGATTTTCATGCCTTATCTACTCTATTCTGGAAGCCTTATTTGGTTTTGTATCGTTTGATCTTACTGCTGTTGTTTGCGTAGCATCAGAGTTCCAAGGTTGACAATTACCCTCATGTACGACCATTATAGACAGGATTTGACGCTTATTGACTGGGATTGCTTTTGGTGATGACAGTCGCAAAGATCCAATTCGTATCTTGTTAGTGTACACACTAATAATTGAGTAACAATGAAGCTATCCTATGCCTTCAGTGAGATTGCCTTAGACATTCTTTGAGTCCGTCTTTCCAATGGTAGATATCTCTGCAGAACTGAAATGCCCTCATCCAGCCAGACTCACTTCCAAGAGTCGCAATATAGCTTTCTGATTGCAAATAAGCAGCTGCTCTTGGACCATCCACCCGCTAATCTCGTTTTATCTGTTTGCTGAATCCACTTGAGACTGCATTATATACCGACCAGCATCCTGATGTGCGTAAACCCTGGACTGTGTGGTCTCTTCAAACAATACTGGGACAGGGTTCAAGTTCCGGATGAGAGAGTGCAGCACAAAGGGCAAAGATGGGCATATCCACCATTCTTTCCCGTTCATTTATAAGCCAGTTTTAACTCTCCTCACAGATCCGGATGCTTAGGGCGGTTCACATTTTCTTTCTTCGTTAGGACCTGCCCTCCTGGATTGTGAGGTTGACTTTTCAGCGTCAAACTCTAACCGTCCGACTCTACTCAGCTTGGCTCAGCTCAACTGAACTCCACCACTCAATTTTTTTCCTCTTTGTCCAACACCTAAACTAACACACATGACTGACCCAAATCAAGCGGATCCCATTCAGATTTCTCGGACTCAGTCTCATTCAACTTCCATAAGCCGGCGAAGGTCGATTCTGGATACATTTACGGGACCAAACTCATTAGACCGATTCGCTTCTTCTTTCTCAAGGGCACAATCTTTCAGAACACTTGATCCGCCAGAAGTACTAAACAAATCACGATCTTTCTTTGACGATAACGATGAAATAGTTGATCCCGAAAGTCTGGCTCCCGCCTACCGTGGAAGACACCTATCGGCTGTAATGGAGCAACGACCAAAATTTTTACATGCACCTTCGTTTGCTAGCAATGGTTCAGTAGTGGCCAGAGATGAAGAGGAGAACGATAATATATACAATGACCATCATTCTATTACAAGTCAATCCTCTTCTTCACTACACAACTTTAGGAGAGTCTCGTTTTCAACGCTTGGGATTTCACAACCAAATGGACCTGCGGACGAAAATACACCGCTGATAGATTCCGTCCCGATTAAAGTAAAGACTGTAGAACAACCTGACGGTAAACTAGTCACAGTTCTTGTTGGACAATCGACAAAAGCACAAACAGTTTTCAACAGCGTTAACGTTCTTGTTGGCATAGGATTACTTGCTCTTCCCCTTGGTCTCAAGTACGCTGGGTGGCTGGGTATTCCAATTTTGATCTTATGCGCTTGGTCTACTTACTATACCGCTTCTCTTTTGGGCAAATGCTTGGATACTGATCCAACACTTGTTACCTATGCCGACATTGCCTATGCTGCCTTTGGAAGCCGTGCAAGACTAGCGATTTCTATCTTGTTTTCGGTTGATTTAATAGGGGCTGGTGTTGCTTTGATTGTTTTATTTGCAGACTCGTTGAATGCACTTTTTCCAAACATTTCAATCACCACTTTTAAACTTGCTTCTTTTGTAATTCTAACCCCACCCAGCTTTTTGCCGTTGAGAATATTATCATTTTTGAGTTTCAGTGGAATTATCAGCGTTACCGGTTTAATTTTCATCATAATGGCAAGCGGATATTCTAAAACCTCATCTCCTGGATCATTGATTGATCCCATGCCAACTTGGTTTCTTCCCCAGGATTGGTCTACAGTTCCTATTGCCATTGGTCTCTTGATGGGTATGTCCCGGATTTACTTTTAAGCTTGAGTTTATCGTTAATACTAACCTACTGGCCACTTTGTAGCTCCATGGGGTGGACACGCTATATTTCCAAACATTTATCGTGATATGCGCCATCCAGAAAAATATGTCTCTTCGTTGAAAACGACCTATGCAATCACATGCTTCAGCGATTGTGCAATGGCCGTTGTTGGATTTCTCATGTTTGGATCACAAGTCCTTGATGAGATCACCAAATCTGTTTTGGTGACTGATGGATACCCCCAGTTTGTCTACGGTCTCATATCGACTTTGATTGCGGTTATTCCCATTTCCAAAACGCCGCTTTGTGCAAGACCAATAATTACAACGCTCGATGTGCTGGCTGGATTGGATTCGCGAGAAGTAAGTGATAATGAAGATAGCAACACGGAGAATCACTCTTATGCACCAAATACCAAAAGAACGATATGGCAAAAGATAGTGAAAAATTTCGGCAAGTTTTTCACCCGGTTGATTGTAAACGTTGTGTTTGTGTTTGTGGCTGTTGTATGTCCCGATTTCGAAGTGGTTATAGCAGTGTTGGGTAGTTCAGTTTGTTTTTTGGTTTGCATAATACTGCCCGTCGCTTTCTACCTCAAGATTTTTCATGGAAGCATTCCGAAAGCAGAGCTTATGCTGTGTTATATCTTGATGATCACAAGCATTTTCCTCGGCAGCATTGGCACAGTATATGCTTTGTTTCCGTTGAGGAACTAATTTATTTTGGCTTTTAAATAACAAAAAAATATAATTAATACAGAATTAACGATATATACACGATAGCATGTTATTTAACCTGGATGGTTATAATGTGTAGATATTTGAGTTCTCTTCAATGTTCTCCAAACTTTTTAACTTTCATTTTTTTCTTCTTTCGCTATGAACTACTCTTAGTTACAGGTAAGACAATCAAGTTTGATGACTCGTAATTAATCATGTTGTACCTAATGACGACCATTTCGTCAAATTCCGAACAACTTTGGTGGTTCACCCTATACCCAAATGGCTCTTGGACTCTAGTAATACTTTTTTTACTATTGTGAACTATAACAGGGTTTCAAATCAAAAATCGATTATCTGAGTTAATAAATAAAGAGCTTAGAGGCATACTAACAAAACAAAATTATCAAATAAAAAGATGCCTTTAAAGAAAATTAGCATCAAGATCCTAAATTTTCACGACAAAAATAAATAAGAATGCGCCGAGACATGTGCTGCCGGGGGTTTTGGCTGTTTCTGTCATATGATACTCCGAATCTATAACTTGGCCTTTTCATTTCTTGGAGCACCAGCGGCTTCAGCCAAAACGTCCAGCGTAACACTCTTGGGTCTTTCAATTGGAAGACCGTAGATCCTATCCCAAACAAGTTGTGTCAATGGTCCGATACTTCTAGAAATTCCAAAAGTAACCGTGTAGAAAGGAGTCTGGGTGATTCCGTAATGATGGAATAGGACGCCACTAGAGGAGTCAACATTGGGGAAAGGATTCTTCGCTTTGCCCTGCTTCTTCAAGACCACTGGAGCGATCTCGGAAGTGCGATGTACCAGTTGCCAAACAGGATCGTTGCTGATTTCAGGATGGCTAGCTGCAAATCCCATCAATGCTTCGAATCTGGGATCAGGCTTTCGAAGAACTGCATGTCCAAATCCAGGGATAACCTGCCCAGAGGAAAGCGTTTCGTTCAAAAATCGTTCAATATCGTGGTCCGTAAAGTTTGTAGGTATGTTTGACTTCATTTTGAGGACAAAACGAAGGGATTCCTGAGCTGCCAGACCGTGCAGTGGTCCCGCAAGTCCAAGCAAGCCTGCAGAATACGAGAGATAAGGATCTGAAAGTGCTGAACCGATCAAATGTGTGGCATGGGCGCTAACATTTCCACCTTCGTGATCCGAATGTAGGGACGTGTAGAGTCTAAAGACATCGACAAAGCCAGCTTTGTCATCCATTCCGATCATTCTTGCAAAGTTAAGAGACATGTCAGCGTTAAGATCAATGGGCTTAACAACCTGGTTAGTTCCACGATAAGTCTTTTGGTAGATTCTTGCTGCGACCATTGGCAATTTTGCAATCAATCTAATTGAGTCCTCAAACACAAGTTCCCAGTATTCTCTCTTGTTTATGCCCTTCTCATAAGCTTTTGCAAAAAGCGAGTCTCTGTTCAAAGCAGCAACAACAATGGCAAACTGGGTCATTGGATGCATATCTTTGGGGAAAGAATCGATAATGCGATGGGCATATTGTGGCAAATCTGCGTTTGCTGCCAGATCTTTACAGAGCTGTTTGATTTGGGATTCATTGGGGATAGAGCCACTCATCAGATACCATAGCATAGCCTCAGGTAACAGCTGGCCAGTACCAGAATCTCCAAAAGTGGGAGAAGGCAGAATCTCTTGTAATTCCTTAATTGACTTTCCGTAGAATCTGATTCCCTCATTGGGATCCAGTAGGGAGCCATCCCAGATCATAGATTTTAAACCTCTCATTCCACCTATAACATTATTCACTGTGATTTCGCCTACTTTTTGAGCTCCATATTTGGCCTTGATGTACTTGAGACGTTCCAGTCTTCTTGGGATTTGATCCTGAACGGCTGCTTTTAGTGAAGGCGATATAGAGTCGACTTTTGGAGCTTGTTGGCTTGGGGAAGGTGAGCTGACAGAAACTGATGGGAAAGGCATGATGAATTTTGTGTTTGTGTTTTTGTTTTTGCTTTTTGCTTTTTTGGAAATCTATATTGAAATGAACAAAAAAAAGAATGGATAAGAGCCAAAGAAGAAGGTTCTTATATCCCATCGGATTCCTTCCATCCACGATTACTGACTGAGAGGAAAGTGCCGAAACCGAATGTCCGTACTCTAACTAAGCATGCCGTTCCTCCGTCTGGCACAACGTTTTCTGATACATGGAAAGGAAACCATCTCGGCTGTTGAGATTGTGGGGTAAAACTGTAGGGAATAACAAGGAAAGGAACGAGAATAAAACATGTTACCCTTGGCGCTTATTGCCAAAACTTTGGGAATTTTTTTTCCCTTTTGACCTGGCACAATTTTCATTTTTTTTTTTGGATATTTTATTGATCAGAAAAAAGCAACAGGATCAACTGTTTACTGGACTATACTCTCTTTTGTAAACTCGTTTATCATGAACCTAATTCAGGAAGAGACTTGTGGAAGATGAGAGGGTCCGTATTCGCATGGATGGAACATTTTGTTTATGGGTGAAGGGCAAACGCTCTTTCTACAGAACAAGGAAACATCGCCATCACCATCAAGTAGGCGCACACGCCATATGTGAAGGCATTCTTGGCGGATCAAAGGGGGACATAGCTTTTCGTTTGTCTATTGGGAATCTGCCACAACGTGCGTTGTTTATAGCGCCTCTTTTGCAGACTGCGAATCTCGGAGTTGGGCGAGATGTGACCAAGAAAGAACCTCTACGGTTTGTGGTTGTGTCATACGAGAAAAGAGCATGGTTTGGTAAGATTTTATTTATGAATTGAGCTCCTTATTTTGGATGAATTTCTATTAAATAAAAGAAACTGAATGTTACGCCACTTCCCATATTCCAGAGATGGCTTAAACAAACCAAAAGTAGACCACGCTTGTAAGAAACATGTAGACCCAAATTCTCCAAAATCATTTGGATTTTTGCGAAGATGGGCATGGCCGTATCTCAACGTAATTCATTGGCTGCATTACTTGTACCTCTGCTTCTCCAAATAGTTCAATTAGTGCTTAGAGCTACAGGATACAAGAGCGTCTGTATCTCAAGTCTGTTTAAGACAAAAAGAATGAAATATTTCCTTGATCGTCATTGGAACGAGTTGACGCTTCGAGAAGGGCATCTTGGAGATATTTAATTTAGGAGAAATGACAAAAGGATTAACTCGGCACAGGAAGACTCTATCCTTGAACCGAGAAGTTTGAAAATAAATCATCGCAGGAGATGATGCTATAGATAGAGGGTTGAGATGCAACCTCCTAGGGAGAAATAGGATTCCGGACCTCATCGGCCTCCTACACATGTCAATTCAGAGTCGAATAAACAACTTTCATTCTGTATTTTTTTTTTTATTGTAACATACGTAGAACTATCACAAACAAAGTAGAACATATCCAAACACAAACGAACCAACAAGAAGAATCCAGGGCAATAAAACAAAACAAGACAAAACAAAACTAAAAGATTAGATGGGATAAATACCAATATTAGGACAAGTAACCGTATTTCCATTATATTTCATTCCAAGCGTTGCCAGTCGCACTTCCCATACTGGACTAAAAACAAGAGTAGCAATGCTTTCAAGAACTGTATTGTATTGTTTCCATTTTTTTTTTTAATTTATTTATTCATTTTTATCTTTTTTTTTCAATTCCGGTTGAAGTAAAGAGAGTCAAGAGGCAGCCATTAGATCAAAAATACAAGCAACTTGAAAAAGCGAACGCCGGCCAGAGTAGAGAAAACGATAGCGCAGTAATGAGTCATGGTGCTTATTTCCGCTTGGATTTGGGCTGGTTATCAGTCATGAGAGCGTAAGAATCAAACTCCATGGCGGAAAACATGAATCCACCTCTGCTCCTCCTGGCTTTTTGAGAGGCTAGATTTGTAGCGTTCGATTCACGCCTCCGTCTCGGAATATGGTAGTGTTTAGATCTGGGAGACATGGCCAACCCTGGCAAGGAGGAAGCAATAGGGTCCGAGCTCCCATCAATGGGGGATTCTCGACAGTCCACGGAGTAGCCACGGGTCCGATAATAGTTGCTTTGGGTGTTGATATCGGAGGTTATGGGAATGGGGGTCGTATTCTTAATCATACCCCCCGCATCGTCTTCTCTGGCACCAACGGAACAGCCATGGACCGAAGAAGCTTTATGTGCCGGGAAATACCTGGAAGAAAAAGGAGCAGCGGACGTTGCAGAGCTCACGGACAGAGACCGAGATATTCCAGAGCCGGGCTGCGATGACGTGTACCCAGGAAGGCTATCTGCGGAGGACTGAGGCTGGATGGGCACTGTGTGGGGTTCGTCCTGGAACGAGGAGGCCGCCCCGGAGACGAGAGGGCTGGCGACGCTGGACCGCCGTCTGTCAGAGTCGGCAACGGCAGAGTCTAGGGAGGCATCGTTACTGTTGGGAGAGGACGAGGAGAAGAAAGAGAGGTTCCACGCCATGATTGTGAGACGAGAGAAAAAACGGAGGAAAGGGGAGGAAAACCCATTTATAGGCCCTTTTTTATTTTTTCCCCAGCTTTTTTGGCCGACCGATGGCCAAACACCCATACACCCAAACTGTGCACGACAGGTTATGAGCACTCAAATTCAAAAGCTCACGTGATGGGATACCACGTGATCTCTACTTCCGTTTCCGGCAATTCGCCTTAAGCGCCCGCCAGCGGGCGAAAAACGAAGCACAGAAGCGAGACTCCAGGCCTCGATAATCTTATTGCTCGGTGGCCTTTTCTACATTTTACTCTTCACCGCTTGCCTTTCTCCCGGAAGAACCATAGCTTTTGCCCGTCCACTTCGCCCGTGCGCTTGCTCTCTTTCGGCGGATCCTCTCGTGTCCCTGCTCACTTTTTTTTCCCTGTCTTTTTCGCTGCTCTACTCAAATCTGGGTTCAACCGCAGAGATCCAGACATCTCGGAAGCCTGACAAGAAAGGGGAACACCATACTTGAACCATGGACATTTCTGCATCGGCGTCTTATGAAGTCGGAACGTAAGTGGCTGCTTGTATCTGACCCAGCTCGAGATATCCTTACCCTTGTTTGTGTCTCCTCCAACCTCAACCTGAACCAGAAATGCTCAGGGAACGAGAGATCGTTTGCGGTCTTTTCTTTCGGACCTTTTCCTCTGTGTCAAAATTCGTTTCCTCTAACGCGTTTGCGCGTGATTCGCATCCTTGTTGACTCGAAGCAAAGAGGAAAGGGAAAAACGGGGGAAAAATCGGTGGGCTGGATTTCGCGAAAGCTGTCAGGCATTTTTCAAAAGCTGAGACGCTGAAATCCAAGAGACCACAACCACTAACACTGTATATAGCACCTGCTGGTTTCCCGATCCAAAGCTAGGCTTTCTAGGCGTTGTGATTACCTCGGTGACAAAGCAGAACAATCACTATCTTATAGAAGCTAAAAGCGAAGATGACGAGGTATGTCCAGACACAATCAGGCCCAATTTGACCTTTGATCTCCAACTAATACCTACTTTTCCAGATTCACACAACAAAGATCGAATCAATAACAGAAGACCAGCCGAACCTGGCCTTGCGAAACCCTCCTATCCTCGAGGCTGCAGAAGATCTTACAAGTCTCTCCTACCTGAATGAGCCTGCTGGTATGCTTCAAAACTTTGTTTCCCCAAAAAGATGGTTCTGGCACTAACACCTTGTATTCACTAGTGCTTCACGCTATTCGAGTTCGATATGGAAGACTAAATATCTATACCTATTCTGGGATAGTGCTGATTGCAGTAAACCCCTTTGAACGTATTGACAACCTTTACTCCCCGGACATTATCCAGGCGTACGCTGGGAAACCCAGAGGCGATTTGGATCCTCATCTCTTCGCCATTGCAGAGGATGCTTTCCGATGCATGATCAGAGACAAGAAAAACCAGACGATCGTCGTCTCTGGGGAATCCGGGGCCGGAAAAACCGTTAGCGCCAAGTACATCATGAGGTACTTTGCAACTGTTGAGGACCCGAACGTTGATACCAGCGCCATGATCACCCAGGGTGCGAACAATGGAAGCGGAAATGGGAAAGGGAATGAACCGATGAGCGAAACAGAGGAGCAGATCCTGGCCACAAATCCCATAATGGAGGCTTTTGGAAATGCAAAAACAACCAGAAATGATAATTCTTCGCGATTTGGAAAATACCTGGAGATCCTTTTCGACTCACAGAAAACTATTATTGGCGCAAAGATACGAACGTACTTGTTAGAACGGTCAAGGCTCGTTTTCCAACCGGCCACAGAGAGAAACTACCATATATTCTATCAGCTTTGTGCGGGTGCAGACTCGGAGATGAAAGAAAAGCTAAGCCTTGGTTCTGCGAGCACATTCTTCTACCTGAACCAAGGAGGCGACGTAAACATCAAGAATGTTGATGACAAGAAAGAGTACGATATCACAAGAGATGCTCTCTCTCTGATTGGAATGTCGAATGACACCCAATTCAACATCTTTGAAATTCTGGCTGCTTTGTTACATATCGGAAACATTGAGATCCAAGCAACAAGATCGGATTCTCACCTATCATCCGAAGAGCCAAACCTTATAAAAGCTTGTGATCTGCTTGGCATTGACGCAGAAGAGTTTGCCAAATGGACCATCAAGAAACAAATCATCACCAGAAGTGAAAAAATCGTGTCTAACCTGAACCACGCTCAAGCAATCGTCGCAAGAGATTCCGTTGCCAAGTACATCTATTCTGCTGTTTTCGACTGGCTCGTTACTTATACCAATAGCGATCTCTGCCCCTTATCCGTTGAAGGCAGAGTCCATTCTTTTATTGGTGTACTGGACATTTACGGCTTTGAGCATTTCGAAAGAAATTCTTTTGAGCAGTTCTGTATCAACTATGCAAACGAAAAACTACAACAGGAATTCAACCAGCACGTTTTCAAACTGGAACAAGAAGAGTATATCCGAGAAGAGATTGATTGGGAATTTATAGAGTTTACAGATAACCAACCCTGTATCAATCTGATTGAGTCAAAACTAGGAATTTTGTCATTACTCGATGAGGAATCAAGAATGCCCAGTGGTAATGATGATTCGTGGATTACAAAACTTTATCAAACCCTGGATGTACCTCCAACAAATGCCGTTTTCAAAAGACCACGATTTGGAAATACAAAGTTTGTGGTGGCTCATTATGCCGTTGATGTTGCGTATGATTCTGAAGGTTTTATTGAAAAGAATAGAGATACCGTGTCTGATGGACACCTGGCTGCTCTCAGAGCTACCACCAATCCGCTACTGAAAGAGATTTTTTCGGCTGTTGACGATGCCAATGCCAGACTGCAAGCAGCCAGTGGCAAGAAGCTTGTAAATAGGAAACCTACTCTTGGTTCAATCTTCAAGACCTCGTTGATCGAGCTTATGAAGACTATCAACTCTACAAACGTTCATTATATCCGATGTATCAAGCCAAACGAAGAGAAAGTGGCATGGAAATGGGATTCATTGATGGTCCTGTCTCAGCTTAGGGCATGTGGCGTTCTGGAAACGATTCGTATTTCTTGCGCTGGCTTCCCTACTCGTTGGACATACGACGAATTTGCAGCAAGATACTATATGCTTATAAACTCCTCTGAATGGACCAAAAACATTAGAGCATTATGTGAAAAAATCTTAAAGGCAACCGTCGATTCTGAAAAGCTGTATCAAACCGGTAACACAAAAATCTTTTTCAAATCGGGAATGCTTGCGTATCTGGAAAAGAAGAGGAGCGATAAGCTTTATCACTGTGCTGTGCTGATTCAAAAGAACTTGCGTATGATTTACCATAGACGTGAATATCTAAAGGCAAGAGACAGTCTCGTGAAGTTACAGTCTGTTGTACGTGGTCATCTCATGAGAATCTTTTTGAAAAATGAGATGGAGAAAGATGCTGCAACCAAAATTCAGTCTCTGGTACGTGGTCATATGGTCCGCGTGGCTTTTAAATCAAACCAGGCCTCTATCATCGCAATAGAATCCCGAATCCGAGGGTTTTTGATTCGAAGACACTTCCTCAAAGTGAGACACGAAGGTGCAGCCATTGTGATCCAGCGATGGTGGAAGGGCTTCCACGCAAGAAAAGAGTATGCGAAACAAAGACGGGGCATTGTATTTGTCCAAAGCTGTTTCCGTCGTCGGTTGGCTTATCAACAATTGGTTCAGTTAAAGATGGAAGCTAAGAGTGCAAAACACTTTAAAGAGGTCAGTTACCAGTTAGAGAACAAGGTTGTGGAGCTGACACAGACTCTAGCTGCCAAGAAGGAAGAAAACAAGAACTTTATTAGCCAGATTGAGCACTTGGAAAGAATTGTCGAGTCTTCAAAATCAGAGAAGGAAGAATCCCTGTCACGGGGGAAAGAATTGGAATCTGAAATAAAGGCAAATGTCCAAGAGCACCTAATCAAAGTAAGGGAATTGGACGATGCTATCAAACAGATTAGTGTAGAGAGAGATGAAGCTCTTGATAGAATTTTACTGCTCGAGAAACAAAATGCCAACATTTTGGAGCATATCAAGGAGAAAGATGAAGAACTTGAAAAGAATCGCAGCACTCTTTCAGAGCGCGATATCAAACAGAATGAGCTTGAAGCCACTATTGAATCTCTTAGACAAGAGGTTGAGACTTTGACAAATGATTCTCTTCAAATGCAGGAACAACAGAAGTTGACCCAGGTCACAATCGATGGAATCAGTGCGCCTGGGAAATTCAGAAAGACTCCAACCTCTGGTAGAAGAAGGAGCTTCTCACCTTCAATGCAGGACAAATGGAATGGTGTCGCAAAGAATGGTAACGGAAGACCAGTCTCTATGGCCGTCCCCAAGAACGGATCAGCTTTCCAGAACGGTCTTCCTACACCTACAAAGAATGGCTCGTCTTATCTCAACGGCCAATATTATGAAGATGATGGCTCTACCATTGTTGATTGTGACTACGAGTTGGTTGAGTTGCTACAAGACTCCCGCAATCTTCATAGAGAAATTGTGGATGGGTTGATCAAAAACCTCAAAGTTCCACAACCTCGCATCGCAGCGAACCTGTTGGCTAAAGAAGTCCTGTTTCCTGCTCGAATTATCATCATAATCCTATCTGACATGTGGCGTCTGGGATTGATTAAAGAGAGCGAACGTTTCCTCAGCGAGGTCTTCCTGGCGATCCAGCAATACATTATAAATTACCAAGAGGAGGATATTACCACTGTGGGAACATTCTGGCTTTCCAATGTCCATGAAATGCTTTCATTTGTTACTCATGCCCAACAGATGATTATTGAGAGTGATAATTTGATCGATATGATGGGCGAGGTTGAGTATAACGAGTACTTGAACCTTGCATCCATAGTAAGAGAAGACTTTGAATCGCTGGGATACAACGTTTATCATACGTGGCTCAAGAAGATGAAGAAAATCTTGGATAAAATTGCGGTTCCAATTTTGGTTGTTTCTCAATCTCTTCCAGGGTTCATGACGGTTGAATCATCACCTTTCGCAAACAAGATGTTTTCCGCTACGCCACAGCATACAATGGATGAGCTTCTGGAAATGTTCAACTCACTTGAACTCTCTATGAAGGCGTACTGTCTTGAGCCGGAAGTGATGCATGGTGCAATTCTGGAACTTTTGCGGTATATTGATGCAATTTGTTTTAACGATCTGTTAATGCGCAGGAACTTTTTATCCTGGAAGAGAGGTTTGCAATTGAATTTTAACGCGACTAGACTTGGAGAATGGTGTACAAGCCATGGAATACCCGAGGGTTCTTCTCTTCTGGTCCATCTGCTTCAAGTTGCCAAACTGTTACAGTTGAAGAAGGCATCAACGGAAGATATTGATGTGATCTATGATATTTGCTATGCTTTGAAACCAACGCAGATTCAAAAGTTGCTTACCCAGTACCATGTTGCTGACTACGAACCCCCCATCAGTCAGGAAATTTTGCAGGCAATTGCTCAAAGAGTTCGGGAGAGTACGCAAAACGGAACCACTGATGAGAAGCTATTCGAGGATGTGAATTCAGCCGAGTTGGGCGATCCGTTTGAGAATGTTGACGTTAGGAAATTCACAAAGATCGAGGCATACGTACCTTCATGGCTACAGGTGCCCACTATCAAAAGGATTTCAGAGCTGGTTGCATTTAACGCAGAGCGTACGGAGTTGAAGAAACAGGAAGAAAAGAGGTTTAAAGAAGAAAGAAGTCAACAAGGATTATACGATGTAGACACGATATCAATGATTTAGTGCCGTGGTGGATTTGCTTTTCAATATTTTTATTTGCTAAAGAAACGCTGTTTTTCTAATGTTTTTATCCTTATATATGTTAAGCTGGGAAACTAATTTGTTTTTGAATTATGCGTTTTTTGCGACTTGTGCTTTCTTTTATTTCGTTTTCTGAAAAGAATGGTATATATTTACTATAACAATTATACAGTATTGGAACTCTCAGCTTCAGGATTTTTGTATAGAGGATAAACAATGAATCTAGATTTCAACTATTTACAGGTCTATATTTTCATCGTCTAGATCTATTCATTGTCTTTTTAATTACTCCACATCCAAGTACCCTTTCGTTCAAGTAGAGGACCAAGTTCTGTCCTGGTGCAATAGCTCTTCTTGCATTTAACAATGTGAAAACAGCCTGTTTCTTATTATCGCTTCCGTTTATGAAACTGACTCCTTTTAACCGTTCAGGATCTTGTAGTGATCGGAATTGAATCTCAAGTCCTTGCAAGTCTGAAGCGCCTACTACGCTTCGCTCATCTGCCTGTCCCAACCATGTCCAATTATCCACAAAGACAACATCTGAGTAAAGAGATGAATGATCTCGTCCTTTGACAATGACAATTTCGTTCTTTGCAGCATCTTTCTGGGATACAAACCACTTTCCCTTTAGTTCAGGATCGCCTTGGGGCATACAAACGCTCGACTTTTGGCCAATTGTGGCATGCCATATGCCATTGTGCTTTCCAACCACTGTGCCTTCTTCAGTAACGATGTTGCCTGGTTTGCTAGGCAGATATTCATCAAGAAATTTGCGAAAAGTATTTCCTGATTGCTCCACAAAACAAAGTCCTTGGGAGTCCGGTCTAGTCGCTACATCTTCTCCCAGATTCAAATCAAGGGCAAGCTTGCGCACTTCGGATTTGTCATAATGGCCTATCGGCATCAGAGTCCGGTGCAGCGCTTGTGGAGGAATCATGGAAAGATAGTAACTTTGGTCCTTGGCTCTCGAAGTCGCACGCAGAAGATGAGGGTCTCCACTTGGCCAATGTGTTAGAATTCGAGCATAGTGACCGGTGACAATCCACCACTTTTCCTCGCTCTTATTACTGTAGATGTGCTCCAAATGATTTAAAAGTGTGCCAAACTTGATGAACCGATTGCATCCCACGTCGGGATTTGGAGTCAAACCCTCGGCATATGCCTCAAGCATGGGCTCAAAGACTTCTATCCAGTATTCTTTTTCAAAGTTCGCCCTCGAACAGGGTATCCCAAGGCCCTCACAGACCTGTTGTACTTTGTTCCAATCTTGCTCTGTGCACTTGGCCGTGGAATCCCAGTTCGCCATGTAAATTCCTTCCACTTTGTTATCAGGGTACTGGGCTTGAGTTAGTGCTGCCGCTACTGAAGAGTCCACTCCCGAAGACATGGCTACTACTATTCTATCTTGTGGTGATGGTTTAGGGGTCCTGTAGGTCTTGACATTTGAAACACTCGAATGGGTATATCGTCTAGGAAGCCCAGCTCGCCACCTCACCAGTGGTGGTCGGTACAGCTGTGCAGATAAAAATTTAGCGCCCAAATCATGGGCCGTGAGACTCTTGAGAAGCCTCAGATATGAGCTCTTCATATACTTTTTTTCTTCAGTGTGGTGGTGGTGGATTTAGATGTTGGAAAACCTAACAACCAACCTCTCATCCCTTTCCCACTTTTTCAGTGTCTAGGGATGAAATGGTATCTCGGCGAATCGGCCTGTATTCTGACTGGTGGAAGAAGAGCATTTCAAGCAGATACTTTAAAAAGGGAATAGATTATACTGTAAGTATGCGGTGTGACTTTTTTTATATGAGCTTTGGAAGAGTTGAGGACTCTGACCAGTATACTTTTAGCGATTTAAACAATGGGAGAACCCTTCTTATTACAGAAAGAGACTGAAAAGAGAAATTCCAAGGCTATTAAAAGATTCGGCAAAGGAAGATGTTGGACAGTCATCAGCTACTTTGGGAGGCCCACCACTTTTACTTTCATCCAATGATATTGGGAGACTGGATACTTCAAAGTTGCAGCGTGCTTTGATTTTAGAATTTTACAATAGTGCATTGCGAAATACGTTTCGAGAATCGAAAGGCCTCCAATTGATATTTTCAGAAAGTAAAGATAATGACATTCCGTGCGGTTCAGAATCGACTTACTCTAGCTCACAATATCCCGAGAATGAGCTGGGACTGATAGAAGTAGAAGAGGGAAAAGTCATAAACGCAGATCTGTCATTTCCGCTTGCACAATATCTCAGCTTTCCCTTAGAAATACCCCGATCTAGTACTGCTTTATGCGCAAGTTTTGAAGATCTGAGCACTATTCCAGAGATTCAAAAATGCATTTGCTACCACCCTGTACTTGTATTCATTGATATGACAAAACCATTACCTTCAGGCACAATCCACTTCACTGATGAATCACACAATCGACTGAACGATACTATGTACAAAATAAAGCTGAGGCCTGGCATAAATATGAATGTTTCCTCTCGGGATTTGCATAAAATGCCTCAGCTGCGATATCTAGGAGTAAGCAAAGCCATGGGACGCAGCATGAGACTTAGGCCGTCTATTGTGAATCCTTTCAACCCTAACATTACGTTTAAACTTATTCCTTTGGCTCGTCAATCTAGTGAAGCAAGTGAAGAAGCAGCCTTGGAAAGCAAGATTGTCCCAATGTTTCCTGAATCAGACATAGTCAGCTTTGAGAGTTGTCTTGCTGCAAAAGTAATAAATAAGGATGATTATTCAATGGAATTGATTCTGCCCAAGATAGAAGCAGAATACAAAAGGCTGAACGAGGTCAATAATCAGAATGGTGATCACAACAATCCTGACAAATTCTTAGCATCTTTCAAAAATCTGGAATACACCAAACTTGATATGGAAACTTGCTATAAAAAGACAAATCAGGCCAATGTTTCTAGCTTTGTTATTCAGAAGCCGTTCTTGGAAATGAACACAGATCTGCAAGGGGCCACAATTGATTTTTTCAAAAAGTGGTTACACGAGAATGACTTCACCTATACTGCGTTGAAACCATACAAAGAAGATTTTGTTGATTCTCTTTCCACAAGGCATGACTTTGCTGATTTGAAAATTGCATTTGACTTTTCCACTAATAGACACAAAGGACATTGGATCTTGCAGACATGGGTTCAAGAAGCCTATGCCTGGCATAAACTTAAGAGAGAATTGAACGGAGGACAAAAGTTACCACTTGTTCTGAATGAAGGTAGTGGAAACAAGAGTGAGGTGGAGCTTTCTCCAGTGGTATTTGAAACCCTATTCAACGATGCAAAGCTTTTCAGTGGAAGACGAAGACTGGACGAGCTGTTCAAGTCTATTGTGATTCCTGCCTCTACCAAAAATGAAAAGCTTTGGATAAATAACAAAACTTCCGCTTCCTCGGTAGTACCAACAGAGGAGAGATATCCTAATGTCAGTATCGAAGAGCTGTCAGGATTCTTTTCAAAAGATTCGATACGTGGTGCTTTATTCTCACAGCCCATTTCCCGCAACCCTTTTATTTCAGAGGATCTAGTTAGACAACAAAGTGATCTTCTACAGTGTCTGAAAGCCCTGGGGACGCTATATATCCCTTTCAGAGAGGAAGGGCTTCATGAACTACGGATCAAATTGATGAATCCTAGCCTCGTCCAGAATATTATTTATCAAAGACGAAGACACTTGCATTCAAAGAGGGGCCAAGCAAAATTGAAAAAGCTGCGTCCATGGGATTGTTATATTCTGAGAGTAGTTCATCAAAATCTTCTCAATTTTGACGCTGCAATGTCAAAGTACGATCATATAGAGGCGAAACAACATCTGGACTCATTGATACTAGACCTACAACCATACCATGCAATGCTGTCTGCAGAGCTTGCTGTATTGGATATCAGAGAGAGGAAGATTCGAGCACAGGTGGTTGGAGAGTTGATGAGTGGAATCACTTGGTTTGTACTTATGCTTTCCAGATGGATATATCCATTTGTCTCGAATCATGTATTTATAACGAGACTTAAACCATGGGACGAAAGCGCTCATGTTCAAAACGAAGATTTTTCAAAAAATATACCTCCCCGACTAGATCTTTCCGATCTTTTGGAAACTTGGGATCAGAAATGTGAAAAGGGGGAAATAATTTTTAATCTGGTCAAGCACATTTACAAATCTTCAAAGCTTCCAGCTTTGAGACGATCCAAACGAACAGAACACAATAAAAACAACCCTATGCTCCACATTGTGCTCAACACCAGTCGGGCAAGCAATATTGAGCCTCTAGGAAGCTTCAAAACTTCAACAAGCAACCGAAACGACACTGTTTTAGAGAGCATACACCTTCTCAAACAAACTTTTAAACCACGAAATGGGCGTCATCTGCAGCTTTCCGATTTCAAACAATGGGACTTGATCAGAGTATTAAACCAAGTGGCCGATGTCCAATGCAGAGTGGACCGAGACAAGCTTTTTGAACGTGTTTGTTGGACAAAGTCTTTTGTCGGGACAACGACCTTCCAGGATGGAGAGATTTCGGTGTTCTCGACGCTTGTGCCCAGTCAGAAAGACAAAAAGGAGGTAATGGCTTGATGGGAAGAGAGCAGAGTTTTTAACTTGTGTTGGTTCTTGTTTGTATTTGTTGGTTTGTGGTTTGACTTTTCTGGCTTTGCCCAATGCATGGACAAACCGCCAAATGTTCATAAAAAGAGGAAGCTGCTGCAATTCATAAAACTAATGAAAAGAAACAATCTTTTTACGGCTTGTCGGTGAACTATTAGCTACTCTTCAAGGTCTATGCAAACTTAATGGGAATTTGTTTGTGTTGTACATTAATAGACTTCTAATCATATACCAACTCATCTTCTTTCATTTTCCATTTATTTTTCCTGCACACAAAAGGAAAATAAAAGGACTGTTTATAGCTTTTCCCGTTCAATTCTGTCCTTTCATTCTTTTGCAGTCTACTGAGAAAAGATTCCTTTTCCTACCACATTTGGGAAAACTGAAAAACGCCCGAAGCGCTTGGTCATTTTATATTCTAGTTCCGAACAAGGCTCTGTTAGGTTTAAGTCCAGATGATTTTTGAGCAGAGAGGCAGTATTTCTATTATAGCTGTATTTATAGCCTTAGTGGTTTTTTCTTGCTACACATTATTTTTTGCTTTTCGGATGATACAATGGATCAGAGATGATAGACGCCCAGATTCATATACGATTGTGTTGGACAACATTGCGGGCCGGCAGATTCAAGGGATTGAAGCTCTTCCCCCAAGACGCAGATTCCCGGTAAGAATTTGGCGTGGATCGAGATTATTAAGGCCAGGAAGACTTACTTTGGCCCAACTGGATGTGATAAGTCCAGTCATGAAATATGATGAGTGGAAACAGGTACAACAACGCTTGGGTTTGGAACAAAGCGGCGGAATAGATGTATCTGAGAATGGCGAGCTCTTGAACGAAGTCAGAGAAGGTTCAGAGGGCAGAAGAAATACGAGGGATTCGGTTGGAGAACCGCTTTCTGAAACCCAAGGGACGTCACGAAGAGATCAGCTGGAGCTTCCTATAGAACCTCATCAAAATGAACAACAGATTCAAGATAGAAGCCAAGATGGAGATAAAGAACATCATGAGGAAGAGGAAGAGGAAGAGGAAGAGGAAGAGGAAGAGGAAGAGGAAGAGGAAGAGGAAGAGGAAGAGGAAGATCAAGGCACAATCGCTGAAATAGATGATAGGCCGCACCCATTTCTGAACAGCAGGTCTGGACACACTTGCGCCATTTGCTTCGAGAATTTAGAAGCAAATGACAGAATACGAGGCTTGCCATGTCTTCATGTGTTCCATAATGAATGCCTAACTCCTTGGGTTCTGAGACATGTTTCCAACTGCCCGCTGTGTAAACGAGATCTGATGGTTGAACTGGAACAACCATGGAGTGGGAGCACTGCTCAGAATGCCACAATTGATGGCATTAGAGGGCAAAATAACAGAGAGGTACGGACCCCAGGAGACGTTGGTGAACCTCGTGCTCAAAATGAGGGCTCTGATCATACATCGTTGGACGGCCTGCTTACACACTTTCCAAGATACATCCTTATTGGCTCAAGAAACTCGAGGATTATGAGTGCTATTCCTAGACGAATTGGCTCAAGACGTTCACTTGAAAGACGTCGTGCGCTTTCGACCCCCCAGAGGCCAATGGGAGCTTTGGGTAACCAAATGTTGCAAACAGATAGAGAATGGCTGGCACGGTTGGCTCATACGTTTGGACGAAGATCCCCAAGACGATACTCAGAAGGGGATGGACACTCAGAAGGAGCTGTCGAGAGTTCCAGCTCGTCTCCTTTTTAACTATATGCCTTCCTGCTTTACTTGGTTTGGCATATTTTGTTGGCTATTGCGGAATCACAATCCTGACAGCCCAAGATCGCATTCTCTGTACTATGATGGAACTCTGATTTCCCCTTTCTTTTTTTCCAATGACTTGCTACGATATGCTCGGATTTTTCTATCTTTTTCCATTATATATTTGACTGGAGTCCAATTACAAAAAGAGGTTTAGTATCTACTATATAATTACACCTTTTAATAAACTTCTTTAATATTGGTATTATCAATGATAGCAGTTATTTACAGTTGGACACAATAAAAAGCCAAAAAAGTTATCATCGATCAGTACAACTCATATCAAACATGCAATACAAACAAATAAATCAAGTCACAAAACATGCTATTTACGCGCTCAGCCAATCCAAAAACTCGGGGGTAAAATAGCTGATGATAAGCCTTGCCCCGGCCCTCAAAAACCCATAGTGGCTTTCAAACGCAATTGTCTTCAAATCGACAATGCCTTTCTCGGCAGCAGCGTGCAACATGGCAAATTCACCACTGACTTGGTATGTGCAAATGGGAAGGTTTTCGCAAATCTTTGCGGCCTCAGCAACGATATCGAGGTAGAAGGTTGATGGCTTCACAATGATTGCGTCTGCACCTTCCTCCAAATCTCTAGCAAGAGCCCTCTTTGCGAGACCTTTGCCTCCAGGAGGTAGCTGATAGGCTTTTCTGTCGCCTTTTCCTGGCGCAGACCCGGCGGCGTCTCGGAAAGGTCCATACAGATTTCCAGCAAATTTGGCAGAATAGGAGACGAGCATACACTGATGAGCTAGACCGGCGTCCAAAAGACCTTGTTTAATCTCCCAAATCCGACCATCAATCATATCGCTTGGTGCAACACTGTCAGCTCCGGCTTTAGCGTAGTTGACTGCGACGGCAGCGAGCCTCCGGACAGAATCCTCTCGGAGAATAGATCCGTTGGGCCTCAGGACTCCACAATGGCCATGGTCCGTGTACTCGCAAAGGCATACATCGCACATGACAAACAGATCTGGGAAATTCTTCTTCAGCTCCTTGATAGCCTGGATTACAGGGCCCTCTGGGTCATCTGCAGATGTGCCAAACTTATCTTTGACACCTTCTTTCAACGGTACACCGAACAAAATGACGGACCGGAGACCCTTTTCCACAAGTTTTCCAACATATGGGATAAGTTTGTTTACACCCCAACGCTTCTGGTTTGGAAGCGACTCAATTACCGACTCTTCATCTGGATTATCGGTTATGAATAAAGGGTAGATGAAAAGATTCTTGGTCAGTTGCCGTTCCTGTTGCCATTCCCGTGCCAGAGGGTGAGCGTACCCGCCAGCCAAGATTGAACTGATCCTTGTTGGATGAGCCTCTAAATATTCTGGATTGTGGTTGGATTGTGGGCTCATTTGCGGTTTCTGGATTTTGATAGAGGGAGTTTAGATGAAGGATCCGGAAAAGAAGATAAATGACAGGCAGTTGAGATAACTTTCCACTTTTCTCCAGATGCACAAACCCAAAAACTCATCATTGCGTGTTACCCGGACTCGAGAATCGTTCCACTTGAGAATCTCTCATTTGTTAGAAAGATTTCATGCTCTTTGGTTCCAGTTCTTCTTCGTGCTTAGATCTACGACATAGTCTTTAGATCTTCCTCTGTAGCTACTTTCGACTCCCTATTCCTATCGTGTTCATTAGTCTGACCACATTCGTGATAGCTTTTCCTAGTTCCACGTGTCCACCACTGTTCATCGCTACACTCCCCTTTCAACATCCTCTACTTCAACCGTTGGGCTACGAATAGTGAAATTTCTAATCAACAAGAGATGAACTCTTAAATGACACCCACTCTGTTTTTCCAGAAATACATGTTGTAATTGTTTTGTTCGAGAGAAAAAACTCGATAATCTCTTGCTTACCAACTAAAGATATAAACTGGAAAAGCAGGCGGAATATGCGATTTACTATTTTCATTTATTTAAGTTCGCCTTTAATCTTAGTATGCTCTCAAAATTCACGGCACCGTTGAAGAAAATAGGCAGTTTTTGAATGATCGTTAGCACACCTTGAAAATAAGAATAAGCCACGGAATATGGTAATAAAAGTGTGGTGCCCAGCACTGTCCAGAATAGGTGTTATATTTGTGAAGAAGAGCGTATATCAGAAGCAGAATACAAAAGATCTTCCATTTCTGTGGCATAGAACTTCTCCGGGTTGCTTACAAGCGTTGCTTTTGAGAGTCGCAGGGTGGGAGAGGATATTGTGTCTTCTCAAGCAACTGCATGCGCAGCCTTAGCTTACCAGGATACTTTATCGGGAATACAGAGCCTGTATCTTTAGAGGAAGATACCCAAGTTTTGACGCCTACAGCTGAGAGTGCTGAGATGGTGGCTTGGAAGCTAGTGTGTCTAGTGATAAGGATTAGACGGCTGGAATATCCAGTGGCACCTTGCCATGTTCTGGATATATGTCTCGTACTAGTATTATTTCTACATCTGATTCTAATGTTAATGTTGTTTCTATTTCGTCTGAGTCTGTTGTTGAGATTTCTGGTAATGATGTCACAGCTCATTCTCCGTCTGCTTTTGCAAATAATTCTTCATCTGCTAATTGTGTAGAGTCCTCTCTTGTTGTTTCTGACAACCGTTGGATAGGCTTTACATGGTCAAAGAGGAAAGTAGTCATAATGTTGAAGACTTGTAGTTCAGTTTTTACACATTGACAAAGTTCCAGCTTGCCTCACTATTTTTCAGAATTTTTAGGCATGATTGCCTAATAAAGGGTACCTTTTTCATTTAATCTCGCCTTGGGAAAGTAGTTGGAAAAGATCACTTCCGTAAAACTTGATTCTGTGCTCTTCTTGGAGTCGTTCCGGGTAACAACAGAAACCCAACACTTGCGAAGGAGCCAAGAGTTGCACACCATAAACAGAAGAGAGAGTTATAGGACCAATGTCTTGCAGAGAAGAACATAACCATTCGCATTCGCATGGAGGTGGTGGCGGCGATGATCATGGTCATGGCCACAGCCATTCACATGGAGATGACGGCGATCATGTAGCTCCCTCCACGACTTCATCTGCACTCTCACTCTACGCACACATTGACCTTCCACATGTTACGATTTTGAACGAGTCCTCTGAGACAGATTCGCAGAGTAAAGTATTTCGTCCTTATACAGATCGGTACCAAGGCATAGCCACAAAATACGTGGAAAGCGATGCGGATGAACAATTGATCTTCAAAGTACAGTTCACAGGAAGCGTTAAGCTTGTATCTCTTGTAATCTGGACACCGGATGACGGCTTTGCCCCGAAAGAGATTCTTCTTTTCAAAAACCGCCAGGATTTGGATTTTGACAATGTAATGGACACAAAGCCGACGTTTACGCTTCGTCACCCTGAAAATGTGGGACTTGCAGGCTTTGATCCAGAGGAAGACGGGCGACATCAGTTTGACGAGGCCACAGTTGCATCACAAGACGATGAAGAAAACGGCCTCGTGGAGCATTTCCTCCCCCGGCACCTATTCTCAGGAATAACACATCTCTCAATCTTTGTAAAATCTAACCACGGAGACGAAGAGACAAGCCGCATCCTCTACATGGAGCCAAGAGGTCATTTCACCCCCCTTGTTAGAAACCCCGTCATTACCATCTACGAATCAGCTGCTAATCCTGCAGACCATAAAAACATTGTTCCAGGGGAGAATTGGACGTCAGAATCATTGGGAAAGTAAATAACAGTCCGTAGTAAACTCACATTAGCGTTGAGGCAGTTTATAAAATTACCAGAAAGTTCATCTTGCTTTCTTCAACTCTCGGTAGGAAGACACCGCCGGGTAATGTTTGGCATTACAATTCTGGCAGTTGGTTCCTTACCTGCTTCGTGCACTTGTTCAAAAATCATGGAAGCATATACTATCCATATAGGTAAGAAGTTTACACCAATGGGGTTTTCATAGATCTGTTGAAGTTAACATTTTTGATTGGTCTTCCTGTCTTAGCGAATCTGCCGCAAACCACAAAAGAACACTTACAATCACACTTTCTCGCATTTGGAAATGTTCTTGATGTCAGACTTCCCGTTGCACCAGATGGCACCACCACAAGAGGTTACGCGGATATAGATTATGAGGAAGAGGAGGATGCACAGGCTGCTATTGATAACACAGACCAATCCGAGTTCCTGGGTAAAACAATAAGTGTCACTCTGGGAAGGAGAAAGGCCCAGGATGGATTTGTTTCAAGATTACCAATATGGGAACAGGAATCATACCTAAAGACTCAAAACAGCTGATTAAGAACACCACGATTATGACCAACAATGTATTACTACGATATTAATGCAATTACATTTTATTGCTATCTGATAACCTTCTAAAAGTGATGGTATTATTATACAATTGAGAGTAAAAAGGAAAAAATAAAAATAAAACTCAATTCTTTGATAATCCCCATAAAATTCCTATTTCCTTAGTACAGATATCCAGATGTCGCATCTAAAGACAGTTGTGTTTGTGGGAAACTTCGAGTTTAGATATTTTTTCCATTGATGATGATCCACCCCAGTAGGAGGATATAAGACTCAGTCTTTTTATCCAAGCAAAAAGAATAAAAAAAGAAAAAAGAAAATCAAAGGAAAAGAAAAACAAGAGGAAAGATAGAGAAGCAAAAAAAACAGGGAAAAAGGAGTTGCAAGACATAACAAAAGACAAAACCTAGTAAGTTTATAATTTCATTCTAGTTCTCTTTTCCGTTCTATTTTCACTCTTGGAAAAATAGAAACAAAATCATGGTACCGTTCGTAAAAGCGCTGTTTGAGTTTTTAATCCGAATTATCAGCCAAGTCTATCCCATTAACAGTGGCAGCTTTAGCCCAATTTCGAGAAATGACGGACGCTTTTAGAAACCTTTTCGAAGCATACTTTTTAAAGAAAGCTTCGTGCTGGATAGGTCCAGTTAAGTAATCCATCATCATTTCCACAACGACAATGATATCGTCAACATCATAACCAGAGTAGTGAACGAGGTTCGCATTCCAGGAGCTCTTGCCAAGAATCTTACGTGACAAATACATTGCAGCAGCAGACACGAGTGAAGGATACATCCCTATGAATCTGTGATCAACCAAAGAGATTTCAAGAAGATATTTTCCAAGTGTTCTGGATTGGGCATCGTAATCGTCAGCCTTTGAAATCCGTCGTAAAAAGTTCATAGGATTAGGGTACGACATGTTGAACTCAAGAACCTCCAGAACAAATCTTTCAGCTTCTAGAATGTCAGTTTCGGTGTAGCTCTCATCTGTGACATAAACATATGTTTGGATCGATGGGGAAAATACTTCCTCGTACTTGGCAGCTATGAACAGAGACACAATTGCCAACAGCTGAAGCTTTTCCACTTCAATCATCTCACAGGACATGAATCTGTCCATGATGTTGATTGTCAAAAAGAGAGTCTCTGGCAGCAGTCTGAATCTTGAATGAACCTCAATTATCCAGTCAACGAGAATAGATCGCATCTCAGGTTTAATATTCTTTTGAAAGACCAAATAGCTTGGATCTGGAACTGTATTCTTCTCCAACTCTTTCAAGTACTCAAATATACCCACGACATACTCGGAAACCATCAATGGATCGTCAATGTCTTCTTCATCTAGATCATCCCATGATTTGGGCTTCTTTAAAAGTCGACCCATCTCAGCATGGTCAACCTGGTGATCGAGTTCTTGATCATCTAACAAGTCATCAATTGTTCGTTTATTTGCTTTGCTTTCTTGTTTCTCAACATGTAAATTTTCCTTATTATTATCACTCTCCTCAAATTTTAGCTGTTCCTCTTTCTTGACAAGGGGCCCTTCAATGGGAATTTTCTTCGTCTTGGCCTTTGATGCGATTATTGTTCCCAAAGCGGCATTTTTCTTAGGCTTTATATCTGCAGATTCTGTTTGCAATTTGGGAAAATGTTGAGTTCGGGGCCTGTTTGACGCGGTAGTCGTGTTGGACGAAATTGTTTTCTTGGAAAGCGCGATATTTTTGTTCGCGTTGCTCACGTCACCAAGCGCCTCTCTCCTGGTGGCTGTTGTCCTGCTGTTGGCATTTTTGGAGCCCTTAATGGCGACGTTAGCTGAATTTATGGAGGGAACGCCTATCGCGGCAGATTTTGATCTGGTAACTCTTATGTTGGAAGCGTACGAGTTTTCATCGCGTTGTCTTGAGCTAGCTCTTGGTCCGGCCTGGGGAGTCAAGAACATGTTAGTGGATACTCGATTGCGAAGGATTTAACAGCAAGGAAAATATAAAAACGCGAACGCGAAGGCAAAAAATCGAAATATAAAACAAAGTAGGAGAGAAACTTACATTTGGTCTCATTTTTGTGTATGATTTGGCGAGTTTTGTTTCAAAAAACACTGGAAATCAACCTTGGTTAGCACAAACACAAGAGGAAAAAGATAAATGGACCACACCACTTACGTGTTCGGCGAAAGCAATATGTTTTGACGTGCGCTTTGGATTGAAAATTAAGAAAAGAGAGAAGTAAACAACGGCGTCAAAAAAACACGTAAAGCTGAATGCGCCGTGGGAGAGAGAGAAAGCGGTCGTGGTGCGTTTTTGTGAGAAATATCTAGATCTCTGAATTAAAAAGGGATAAAAACAGGAGCAAGTCTTGAGAACAGAGAGATATGTGCGTTTCACGTCTCTCTAAGCGATATTCCTGGAGTGATGAGGCTAAATTAGAGGCAAGAAGAAGGAACCGTCACTACAGCGCCGTGTGATGGAGAAGAAGAAGGAATCGAGATGGCGGCTGCCATCTTCCACGAAGGAGCAAAAGGCGGGTGTACGGGTGTATTTCTAAACAGGGCCCGCGCTCTGTTTACGTATTTCCGTATGGGGCAATCGTTGACATCACGTGTATTGTCAGGGCAACGATCTGGGGACCTCCAAGCGGCAAACGGAAATTGCTTTATCGGAGCAAGGAGGAGGATCCAGACAGAGAGACAGATCACCACACGACACGCCATGGACGAGGAATCAAAAGCACGAATCATCAAGCACATGAACAAGAGCCACAGCATCTCGCTGGAGGATTATCTGGTTTACTACGGCAAGGTCGGGGACGTGGACGAGGGCCGCGCTGAGGCAGAGCTGGTAGACGTTTCCGCAACGCACATGTCTATTTCCTACAAGGCGAAGAAGTCCAAGGATGGGGAGGCAAAGGTGAAAGTGAAGGAAGTCCCATTTGAGAAGCCATTGGAGTCTCCCGTTGACTGCCGCGAGGCAATGATCTCGATGGCCAAGGAGAGTGCGAAAGCCCGAGGATTTTCACCATATCAGATCACCAAGTTTGCGTGGCCTGGTTTTGCGAATCTTCCGATTATTGCCTTGGTCATCCAGTTGGCTGTCTCGTGTGTCTTTCCCGATGCGGTGTTCAATGAGCACAATGTGATTCTCAATTTTTTGGATTCCGTTAGCGGTTTCAACGTTTCTGGGTCGTTGAAACAATACCGTATCCATGTTGCAGTTGCGACCGTTGCGATCCATTTTGTGGAGACCTTGTTTCTGGCCAAGAAGATTAGAAAGTATAGAATCCCTACTCCTGCTAGTTATTATTGGTATTTTTTCTCGATGATTGAAGGAGCAGGTGCTGCAATTCGGTTAAAAAAGTTGATTCGCGCTACTGAACATTAGGTTTTAGATAATGTAAGGGTGGCGATTAACTATGGGGGTCAAAAAATCAGTTTACTATGAACGGGCTCAAATAATCATGGTCATCATCGAATGCTATAGGTATATAACAAGTTGATCTCTTTTTTTAACATTTTATCTCATTTTATTCAATTTTTTTTCTTCTTCTTTTTTTGTTGGTCTCTTGTGTCTTGTTTCTTCATAGATTAAGTATTATCAATTGTTACCCGTATCGCTGATTTTGCCATACATGTGTTCTTCTTCATCCTTTTCAATCGCATACTCTGCATCCAAAACGTCAAAATCATCTTCCAATTTGTTGTATTTTTGGAAAAGGAACCAAAAGATTACACCACTAACCGCTGTGGCGACTCCAAGTCCAGTAAACACCCAAACCATATTTGGATCCTTGGCAGCTGGAGACAGCGCAATGCCAATGGCGGAGCCGAAAGCATTTGTGAGTAGGAACATGGACATAATAAAAGACTTCATATTAATAGGCGCCTTTGTATATGCATATTCAAGTCCTGTAACAGATGCAAAAACCTCGGAAAGTGCGATGAAAACGTATGCTGGCGTTTGCAAAGCTACATGGACCTTGTTTGGGATTTGACCATCCTCGGACGCTTCACACATCAAAGGCATCTCGTAACAGGGACCAGTTGTATAAATAATTTTCTGAACAATTGCGGAATAGGCCATCGAGGCCGCTGCAAAAAGAAACCCCCATGTTATTCTTGTAATAGGCTTGAATCTGATACCGACTTTTCTTAGCATGGGGTAAAGTAAACGATCACAGAGGGGGATGAAGATGAGCATGGACAATGGGTCAATATTTTGCATAATGTCATTTGGTATACCGTGTGTTTCCATTTGAGAGGATTGTGCTATAAAACTGTTCACCATTTGGCCATATACGACCCAGTAGATGGGGTAGAAAGTGAACACTTTACATGCAATAACAGATCTCCTCACCTCCTCCACGTAAATATCCGACCATGAAACCTCTGTAAAACCGCGTTTTAGTCTATAGCTTGGCTTTGCTGCATCGAAATTGCCCTTGTTCTTCAAAGAAATACCAATGATCTTGAAACAATCCGGGATAACCGATCCCATCGGCGGTTTCTTGATGTAAAAGTTTTTCCCTGCGAAAAGACATACCAGACCCACAAAGAAGAAACAGAGGGGTAGTAAATATGCAGCCCAAAATCCAATCTGTTGCTCCATTGTGGTTGTTGCAATTGCAGAAAGGGACCCAACGTTGATGCAGAGGTAGAAAATCATGAATATGGACTGGATAGTGAGTGTGGGGTCCACAATAACTCTTTCACCAGATCCCAAAACTTTGATGAACATTTTGGTATTTGTGTACTGTTCTGCAATCAACGGTGAGACGTTTGATTTGATTCCACCTGTCCCCAAACCAATAACGATCATTGCAACGATGAGTCCACCCAGAGCAACAGTTGCAGTTCCTATTGCAGGTAAAGATGTGACAAAGAGCACTGCAATACCAACAATGTACACCAACGAAAAAATTGAAATGGTCTTGAATTTTCCAAGATATGTGTCTGCAATCCATGCTCCCAAGATTGGAGTCAAATAGCACCAAAATTGGAAAAAATAGGAGAGGGCTGTAGAGCCTGATTGGCCCAACCCAATCATTCCTGGTGTTCTATCATCTGGACTGTATTGCATGTAGTTCATAAATGGACCACTGACTCCATAGTAAGAAAACCGTTCGCAAAGTTCAACAGCCGCAACGAGCCATGCAGATTTGGGAAGTCTATCGGGGATATGTCTCAATGTCGAAAGTTCTTCTGGACTGGGCTCCTCCTCACTTGACGGGTCCGAAACGACAGAATGGGGGTACACAAACTTTACATCAATGCCGACTTTCTTCTCCACGGGACTTGGTGTACTTCCAGTGCCTATTTGGTATTGGCGTGTTGGTGAGCCAGTGGACAAAGGATCATGCGAGCGGATTGTAACCAATTCGTTTGGATTATCTGTCCGCAGATGAAGTGGTTTAAGACCATCTTTATCACGGTTTGGCTCATCTTCAGAGCCTGTTCGAAGGTGAAGTGGCTTAAGATGAATTTCTTCGTCATCAGCTGTTGGTGATGAGGGCATATTTGATGGTAAAGAATGTAGACTTGATTGATAATGTCAATTCTGGTATGGAAGAGTGGGTTGAAGAGAGATATATATCAGAAAACGAATGGAAAATGCCAAGATGAGAAAAAAAGGGAAGGGAAGGAAAGAGAGAAGAAATCGTTATCAATTGAGCATGGTTTATAATCGTCAAAGAAATAAGAGACAATGCTACTTCCAAATGATATCCTTCAAACCCTGAATTAATTGCGTAATCTCATGCCTTTAAGCATGAAAGGGAACAAAAAAAAAAAAAACACAAAAAAACAAAAAGTAAAATCAATCATACAGTTTTATCTTATTGTAAATTCTTTTTTGGGGGCAGTAAATCAATGCATCGATGCTTTCCCTTTTCAAAGTTAAAATCCATTATTTAGTGATTTTGATTAGGACTAGCGTTTGGAATTCCAACGATATCTCGAAATAGGGCACCATCCTCACCTTCAAGTTTCCTTGCATATGCGACGATTTCAGTAGGAGAAAAAGTACATTCTTTATCACCATCCGGCCATATTTTTGCAAGACACATATCGACATGTCTCATTACAGGGCCAGGAACTACACTGAAAAGATCACATTGGTCCATAAGTCGAAGAACGACCTCCATGATCCGGTTGTTCTCCTTTGCGACATTTGCTGCTGCTGCCTCAACCTCTGCCAGAGCTGCTGCGACAGGATCAGATTGAGCAGTATTGGAAACGCCAAAACCAGCACCTCCACCAGTAGTGGCAGTGGTATTACCTAGGGCGGCACTGGCACCTCCACTTCCTCCTCTTTTCTTACTCTTCCCATTACCATTACCATTACCGCCGTTTCTCTGCTTTGGGTCTCTCAAAATGTTGGGAGCAATGACAATGGCCAGGTTTCGGAGACCCATTTTGGTTCCCTTATCTTCAAAAGAAGCAACCCATTTAAAGAAACAAGAAATCACTTCGAGCAAATCACGATTCGGTTTGGGTAATAGACAAGAAACAAGCATGAGAAAAACGTCTCTTTCCAAACCATCCTGAATCTCTTGAGAATGAATCCAAAGGTTATAAAGTTTCCATGTTAAAAGGGGTTCTGAACTTAGTTTGAACCAACTTTTGAAAAGTACGGCCATGTTTATTGCGGTTTCTTTGGAAAAATCGGGAGTATATGAGGGATCTTTTTCCACTTCAAGTCTCATTTCCCTGACTCTTCTTAGATTCCCACTATGTCGAAAGATTCCTTCTGGGAATCGGTTCCCATCTTTTTTGCACTTTTCCCTCATCATTAATATCATGTCATTTATGAATCTTGGGATTTGAAGAGGAAGATCTCGATGGATACCATTTCTTGATTCAACACCGTGTTTTTCATTAAGTTCTGCAAGAGGTACGTCAAAAACGGTCCGTAACAGTTCTTCTTCAGTGGAGCCCAAACCACCGTTATCATCACCATTCCCCGGTATACCACCACCACCACCACCACCAGCACTGCTGTTATTACCAATGACTCCGGAAACGTCTCGACCTCCAATTGCGGAAGATGAAATTGGACTCGTAATGTTATTCATTTCTTCAAGTTTACGTCTCCCCCAACCACCCCATATACGGACCCAATTTTTGCGTTCCGGATGGATTAGAGAATCAAGAGGGAATTCGGTAGGTGCATACTCATGAATCATCATTATTGCAACCTGTCTCAAGACATGGTATTGTTTTTCAGTCAATTGACTAAAGAATACACCATATGAATAATCATGTGAATCTGCAGAAGATCGACGGAAAGATGAAATTCTTTTCTCATCTGTTATATTTAAACCTGTTGTCAGTTCTGTAGCAGATAAGGATGCAAATACATTATTGGAAGGTTGTTTTCCCTTTTTCCTTCTTCTTTGCTTTTTCATAGGGAATTGCCATTGAGGAGAAGGAATTTTCAAATTTTCATCTTTTCGGGGTTTTTTATTCTCCATTTGTTGTTGTTGTTGTTTAATTTCAAACTGAATCATACTCCCCGTTTTTTGTCTTCTTGGTGGAGGTATATAAGCCTCACCTGTTGTCGAAGTGAAATCTTTCCTTAGACGACCAGCAGCAGTGTTGTTATTATTGGCAATGGTTGTTGGGGTGGGTATAACAGTTACAACATTTGAAATTTCTTTGCTCTGTTCGGTTCTTATTATCCTTATAAGACCATCCAACGTTAATGAAGAGTTTGATTTTAGGTGATTTACCCGTTTGCATATTTCCAAAGTTACATTAACTCCAGGATTCGAATTTATCGAGTTTTCAGAAGATGCCGAGTTTTTCCTCTGTTGTTGAGTTTGCTGTTGCTTTGTTTTATTACTATATCTCGATAAAGGTTGTAATTGTTGTGGTTTTGTTTCGGATTTTTTTGATTCTTGGAAGCCCGATCCTAATCCCGATCCCAAATCCAGATTCAAATCCAAATCCAGATTCAATCCCGAATCCTGTGAATTTTTAGTTATTCGAGAAAAAGAAGGGAATTTTAAATGGAAATTTTCAGGAAGTGGTGTTGGTAAACCATCAACTCTACATTCCAACAAACGAATTTTCAACTGATAAAGTTTTGTAGTTAACCATGTCCATCTTAAAATTCGAAATCCACTATTGTTGTTACTCCCAGTGCCATAAGAAGAAGAAAGAGGTGGTGGTGGTGGTGGTGGTGTTAAAACATCATTTTTAATACATCTTCTACAAACAACTCCTCCTGGTCTGTAAACCGCAAATTCAGCCTCGGGTGCTGGGATAGCCCGTTTGCATTGGAAACAAGTTAAACATCTCATGTTTAAATGCCAATAAAAATGTCTTATGATTTCACTTTGTGCACACCATCCTGTCAATTTATCATGACATGAAATACATCGAATATCACGAAGTGCACCAAAACCTTGATTCATTGTGAATCCAACCTCTTGACCAAACATTTCAAAAATGTCATGCTGTTGTTGTTGTCGGTTAAATTGTCGATGTTTATGGATATGGTTTATGAAAACAATCAATTTGGAATCACTTTGTAATTGTCTGTTTTTCAACAATGCAAATTCAAGTGCAAAACAAATGAGTAATTTGAGATACTTTGATATACCATAAACCATTTTGGTGAATTCCAAAATCGTGGTTGTTGGGAAAGAATGTTGATTGGTATTTGGTTCTCTAAAAGTTTCAACGACAGTGTTCATCATTTCCATCAAACTATCTGAAAGTTTGATAGCTGCTTCTTTCGGTACAAGTATCGCATGTGTCCGTTCTCTTTGCTGCTGCTGCTGTTGTTGTTGTTGTTGTTGTTGTTGACGGCGTCTTTGTGGACTCAACTGTGGTTGTGTAAATTTGGGGGTATTTGGTTGTTGTAATCTAAGTGGTTCATCAATAGATAAAGAAGATAGATTCGGAGTACTTGGAGTAGGTCTATGGTTGGCGACTCTGGGTCGATTACCAGTAATTGGGGGGTTATCTGTTCCTGTAGAGTCTGTAGAAAAAGGTGGAGGTCTTCTCTGGGGTTGTTTCCCACCCGAGTATCTCATGTTTGGACCTGAATTTGATCGTTTCAATCCGATTCGTGAAGGATTTAATTCCACATTTTCATTTTTGGGCGTTTCCTTTTCCTTTTCCTTTTCCTTTTTATGTTGTTGTCTTTTCAAATTTGTTCCAAAATCCATATACTTTAACGAATCTGAATTACAATTTGAAACGATTGTTGGAGAAGCAAGGTAGTAACCAAGACTTAAAACATCAACTTCCAGCGAATCTATTCCTTGGAAAAGACATTCAACTTTGAGTAATAACAATGCAATTGATTCCAACACTTGGTAATCTCTATTTGTGAAACGGATCAAAATTTGGTTTAATACCGTGGCAATTGAATCTTCAAAATGGCTTAATTCATCCCACGTTGAAATTGTAATTTCATCCAATTTCCGCTCAATTTGAACGAGTTTTGATTCATAATCAATTGAATTGTTGATTGAAAGATCATCCGTTTTGTGTTTAATCATGGACATGATTTGTGCGGCATTTGGAATACCCAATGAGTCCACCGTGATGTTTAAATTCCAAACTTTCCAAATCATGTAGCATTCAGGATGCCATAATTTCCCACGAGATTCTTGCCTTTCATTACCACTATGACTGTTGTTGTTGTTGTTGTTGTTGTTGTTAGTGTTATTTGAGTCCAAAACCTCGACAAACTCTTTCAAAATCGCACATCCACAACCACAACATCGACTAGCAAAACCAAAAGAATAATGGAAATGACAATAAATGTCACCATCATATTCATAAAAGCATTCTTTTTCGGCGATTTTTTTGCCACATTTAAGACATGTAAAATGGTCCAAATGGTATTTTCGTCCTGTTGCGGAAATATGTGCACCACGGATCGGCTTGTTACAAACGTGACAGATTAGATTAAGACGGGTGAAATAGTCCTGTTCACAGAGTGCGACTGTTCTTGTGGATACTGTGTTGTTTATGGTTGTTGCTGTTGTTGCTGTTGTTGCTTGCGTTGGAGGAGAAACTGAGCGAGAACGTGAACGTGAACGTGAACGTGAACAAGAACGAGAGCTGGAGCGAGAGCGAGATCTAGGGCCAGATAGCGAATGTGGAGAATCCGATTTTGTAGACTTGGGAGAATCGTTTAGGTCATGGATAGGCAGGAGGTCTACTTTTTGCATCGGGTCCAATAAAGACATTCTCGCGGTCGTGGTCGTGGTCGTGGTCGTCGTTGGACCATTTGGAGAAGAAGAAGAAGGTGATGATGAACTAGGAATAGAAGATGATACCTGTTGTGATTCTGATGGCTCTAAAGGTAGAGCAAATGGGAAAAACTTGTCAGTACAGGGTTTCCCACAATCATGACATTTGAAACAATCTTGATGATAAAGACCACCGAGAACTTTTACGAATTTTCCTGAAATTGGGGTATTGCAACCTGAACAAAGACGTTTTTTTCTTTTTTTCTTGTATGGTTTGGAACCAGCAGAACCAGCAGAACCAGTAGCAGTAGCAGTATCTTTAGATTTCGTATTACTGTTGCTATTGCTGGAGTCCTTGATAAGAGTTTTAATGTCTTTATGTTTGTTTTCTTTTAATAACGTTTTATCTTTTCCCATTTCATTGGCTTGCGGGACAATAGAGGATCCTTTTCGCGGTAAGTTCAAGTTCTCATGTTTCAAGCGGGATTCTGAGGTTGCGCCAACCTTGTTCCCTTTCTGGTTTAAGGTTTGGGGAACAGATTCAGACTCTGAATGAGACACAGATTCAGGGGTTGATGCTGATGCTGATGCTGATGCTGATGATGATGTGGTTATTGTTACTTTTGGAGTCTGGGGCGGTGGGTAGAGCATCTTTGGAGAAGACGTTACGATTAATGGAGTCTGTGTTGACATTGGTATTGTGTTGGAGGAGGAAGTTTTTTGTAGAAGGTGTTGGTGGGTTGAGTCAGGGACAGTTGGGTCATGGGCCTTTTGCAAAGGCGAAGGCAAGGGCGATGACAATGGAGAAGCAGGTGAAGAAGAAGATGATGCCAAGCGACGGAGGCTCGTGGCTGTAGGGGGCCCGAGTGTGAGGGCGAGGGCTGTTTTGGGAGACACTCCGTCGAGATCAGGATTAGTTGAAGCTGAAGCTGAAGCTGAAGCTGGAGCAGTCTGTGATGAAGACGCTTTTGGGCGTGCTTGAGGTTGGGCTTGCTCGTGTTCGGAGTCGGGCTCGTCTTCAGAGGACAGCGGAGGCGGGCGCCGTCGATACTGTCTCGCAAGGTGCGTGGAACCTGGCATTGGCATTTGCACTGGCACAGACGAGGAGGATGAGGATGAGGATCTGTGGGCGTATCTGCTGGGCGGCGCTCTTCTCAGGCCAGGAACACTCGCCGTGGGCGTTGAAACCGGGGCCGTTGGAGTCGTTTGCTGAACGACAGAGGGCTTTTGAGATGGAGTCTGGACAGTTGTGGCCATGCCCGTGCCCGTGCTCCATCGTTTGGTGTCCACAGCTGCTGGCGGCTTCCAGGACAGCTCCGAGACGGATCTGTGCCGCGATTGGGGCTGCTGGGGCCGCTGGGGCTGCTGGGGCGGTCGCTGCTGGGGCGGTCTCTGCTGGAACTCGAACACTGGAGTCGTGGTCTGTGGCGTGGCTCTGGAGTCTGGGATCCGCAGCGACAAACCGCTCTGGGCTATTCTGTTGTGCGATGGTGTGCCTGGTCCCGGGCCTGGGCCAGACGAGTTCGGTCTGCTGTGCGACGGCAGGGCGTAGGCACAGGGGTATCTGGAGTTGCGGGCGTGGTCCATCTTGGCCGGGGCTGGAGCTGGCTGTGGACGAGGGTGAGAGCGAGTCCGTGGAGGAGCTGAAGCTGGAGCTGGAGCTGGAGCTGGAGTTGGAGCTGGAGGAGAGGCAGGGGGCGCAGAGGACGGGGGCAGTTCGCCAGCCAGCGGGCCCCGTCGTCGCCCACGGCCTGGTGCCACGGAGCCCACGGGCCCCGTGGAGCCCGTCAGAGCACTGGGAGCACTGGGAGCACCGCTGGGAGCACCGGGAGCACCGCGGCGGGAGGTTTCGCCCTGGGGTCTCGCGGCAGAGGGCATTTCGTGGCCTTCCATGGCTTTTCGTGGAGAGCAGAGGGCGCCCGAAGCAGCTGGTGTGGGTGTATGGGTGTCGTGAAGCTCTTCGCCTGTCCTCCAGCAGTTCTCCATCCAAGCAGTCCAGCGAGAAGTCCCGCGAGCAGTCCAGCATGTCCAGATATCCTCCCCAGAGCCAACAGGGGCAGCAGCAGTTTCAGCAGTCGCAGCAGGGACAGCAGGGGCAGGGGCAACAGAAGCTGGTGATCCACCGGCGCACGATCGACTACGGCAACACGTATGGCCGGTACTGGCTTTTCAAAAAATACAAACTATCCAACAACTCGGGGGCCACCAGTTCACGGTGGGTTCGCAACAATGCCTACACGAGTGCAGGGCATCTACGTCCCGAGGCAAGCTATCTTGTTGATTTGTTACCGTCCGTTGCGTATCGTGACAATGCGAGTGTGGATCTCGTCACGAAATTTGTACACCTGAGTGCAAACAAGGCAAAACATATCGTCCATGCACTTGCCTGGACACCTGAAGGACGACGAGTACTTGTTGGAAGTCATAGTGGAGAATTTACATTGTGGAACGGCATGACTTTCAATTTCGAAACGATAATGCAAGCTCATGATTCCTCGATCAATACGATATGCTATAGTCATAATAGTGAATGGCTTCTTTCTGGATCCCAGGATGCAACGGTCAAATTTTGGCAACCGAATTTCAACAATTTGAATATATTATCGGAGGCGCATTCAAATAGCATTCGGGAAATTGCATTTTCACCGAATGATTCTCGATTTGTTACATGTTCCGATGATAAAACTCTCAAGATTTGGAATTTCAACAGAGGAGTGGAGGAAAATCGCCTGTTGGGTCATCATTGGGACGTAAAGGCGTGTGATTGGCATTGTGATTTGGGACTTGTTGTTTCGGGATCAAAAGATAATTTGATAAGGCTGTGGGATCCTCGTGTGCCCGGTTCGTCCTCCAGTGCGAGCACAGCGGCATCATCGACCGTTACCGGTTCTAAAGGTTCCAACATGGGGAAAGCCACGGCGAGAATCTCTTCAGCTGCGGCATCTGGAGGGTCCATGAGTGCCAACAAGGCGTGTATCGCGACGCTTCACGGGTTCAAAAACACCGTGACTGGTACGAAATTCTCGACCAATGGATCCCGCCGGCTGTTGGCAGCGGTCGCACGCGATCGGTCCGGACGAGTGTTTGATCTTCGCACCATGAAGCCGATCGTGGTGCTTCGTGGCGTGGACTCGGATCTCAACACGCTGGCATGGCACCCGATCCATTCGAACCTGCTAACGGTCGGCGGCTTTGACGGTTCTTTGAATCATTACCTTCTGGACTCACCGTTACAATCACAATCACAATCACAGTCGCAACAGTTACAAGCTGGGGAGAGCATGAACGCCACGGGCTCCACGAACCGGTTTCTCACGCCCACGGTGCGCATTCCTTACGCCCATGACAAGGCGATCCACTGTCTCGCGTACCATCCGTGTGGGCATTTGCTCGTGAGCGGCGGCGCCGACAAGTCGACGAGGTTCTGGTGTCGGGCACGGCCCAACGACCCCATGGCGTTCGAAGGAGCAGCCTACACGGGCGAGCGCACCACGGATCAATGGGCCGCGAATCTCAAGACCAAGAATACGGGAATGTCCATGCCTGTGTCTGTGCCCGCGGCCACGGCGACGGCGACGGCTACGGCTACGGCTACGGCTACGGAGCCGGACGTTGTGGAACGAGAACGGCGGTTGGTGAAAGAGCAGAATAGTACTGGAATAGCATTACCGGGACTAAACAATCTCACAAGTTTGGCAAAGCAGCAACAGCAGCAGCAGCAGCAGCAACAGTCCAGTTTCCCCGGATTTGCAGGCTACTAACTTACTAAATGTATTTATGATTACAATTCTTAATATAAATATAAAAAAAACACGGTTATTAATTCATAAACATTTTTTTCACTTTTTTCAAATGTGATGGGTTTCTATTCACATGTCTGTAAACTGAACTTAGATATTGGGATCTGATTTGTCTCAACTGCCTACATTGAACCGCCGCAATTTGGGATTTTACGTAGGAGTCGAGTTTGGGAGAATAGGTTGTGAAAAAAGTGTTGATAGCAAGCCAAATATCATCATCATCTTTGTGTTGGCTTTGATTGTTGGTTGTTGCACTTGTGATCATTTCAATGTCCTCGCCTGCATCTGTAAAAACTGTGTAAAAAGTAGAATGATTGGAATCTGCCACTTCCGAGTCCAACGGTTTCTGGAAAAGCGATTTGGATAACCGGGCCTGGTCAATCAGAGTGGCTATTGGTACTTGCGATTGTAGACTTTGGGATTCGAGATTGTAAGAGTAGAGATATGAGGACGAGCACTGGACCCATACAACAAGCACATTGAGTCCAGCAATTTGCGATTGTAAATGCTGGATCAAGGCCCGCCTCTGAGCCCCAGTGGCATATTGGGCAAGACTATCGGGATCAAGATCGAGGATGCCAACGAGTGAGCTTGCCGAGCTCGCTGAGCTTGCTGAGCTTGTCATGAATGAGCTTAGTTCTTGTGCGCTGTGGCATGTTTGTACAGAGCAGTGGTTGTTTGTGTTTGTGTTTGTGAGGAACCGGGCCAGCTGAGTAGCTATGGCGGTCTTGCCCGTGAACCGTTCGCCCAGGACCAGCACAGCCCATTTTGAGGTTGAGGTTGAGGTTGATTCGGAATGTGCAAGTGTCGGGGATGAGCTGAGCGGGATGCTGATCACGCTATTATCGTGGGTCTGGGACAGGCTCGTGGTGGCCGCGCCGGACAGGTGTCCTCGCGGCGAGGCCCGTTTGGCGCGAGCACCGGGGCGAACAGGCCCATCGCGGCGGTACCGGGGCGTCAGATGGGGCGACAGGGCCAGCATTTGGAGTTGGAGTTGGAGTTGGAGTTGGGGTTGGATCGTGGGCACACCCCGGTTATATAGGACTGGGAAGTTGCTCTGTAACTACTCGAACAGCCTCGTGGTGCGCAGCAGGGGCCTCGACGAAGAACCTCCAGCTCCAGCTCCAGCTCCAGCTCCAGCTCCAGCCCCAGCTGGAGCACCAGCTGGAGCTGGTGTGTCTGGTGACGGCTCGGAGCAGGTCTGCTCGGGATACTGGGCCATGTCCACGTCCGGCGGTTGCACGATCTGTTGCATCTGGGGCACGCTCGCCGGGTTCGCGCTCAGCTGGCGCAAGAAGGCCGCCGGGTCCGCCACGGCCTCGCGCTTCAGCCGGTCCAGCGCCACTATGTCCTGCTCGGCAGCCTGCTTCTGCGCGGTCAGCAGGCTCAGGGCGGACTGGAGCGCGATGTAGTCCTTGTTCGTGGCGACGTCCAGCGGTTCTTGCTCTGGCCGGTCGGTGCTTGGACGGCTCATGGTGTGGTTGCAGTGGTCTTGGAGGAGGATGGGGTGAGACGAGTTTTTGCAAACCTCCACACTCAGACCTCCAAGAACTGCCAGAGCCAGAGCCAGAACAGCCCCAGATGCTCTCTCCTGTTCTCGCACCCCGAGTCGCCCCGAGACTGCTGTTCGGAGCAGGCCGGCTGGGCATCGCACTGCTCACGAGCACGAGCAGCCATCCGTATGTCCACGTTCACCTGGGACTGCGCGGTCTGTCGCACAAACAGGTGCCCAAGGTGCCCAAGGTCCCAAAGGTGTCCAAGACTCCACAGGCTCACAATGTGCCCAAGGTGCCCCAGCAAGACCCCCATCACGAAATCGAACAGCAGCTGGCCTCCAACTCGCTGTCGTCCCGGCTGCCGCGGTTCCCGCTGTGGAAAGAAACGATCCCGACGCTGCTGCCACGGCCGGACGTGCCCAGAGTGAGCAAACATCTTTCATTTGCAAAGCTCGTCAACATTCTCAAGACAAAACACGACCCGGAGCTGATCTACGAGGCCGAACCGCACCGCCTTTACTTTGTCGCCAGCGCCTGTGCGGGCCTCGTGTTTGCCGTGTACTCGCTGACCTTCCTCGAATGGTCGCTGTCCTCGGCCTACGCCATCTTCGCCTCCAACGAGCAGAACCTGGCTCCTCAAGCGAACGCCGCCATGTTGGGAGGCAGAGTGCTCGTGAGCCTGCTCATTGCCGCGATCCCCACGGGCCTGGCCGCCGTGTTTGCGCTGCTGCCGTCGCGGCTCGTGCGAAGAATCACCTATATTCCACTCAGTGCTAGTGCTAGTGCTAGGGCTAGTGCCAGTGCAACTGGCACTGGCAGCTCCATGGAGCTGATCCGCTTCTCGACCCATCCGGTGCTGCCTGGACGGCCGACTCCAGTCTACACGCTGCCCTTGACCGCGCTGTCTCGCTCCCAGCGCACGACCGTGTGGACGGGGCGAGGCTTCTACGGTGTCGCGGACAAGAGCACTTTCTTCTTTCTGCTGTGGGAGCAAGGCCGCCGAATGCCCTGGATAGTCGACCGTCGCGGCTTCTTCTGGGGCGACGGCCGTGTGTTCGATGTGCTGTTTGGCAAAGAGACCGTCGAGGACGCGGAACTGGGACTCAGCTACGATCACAAGTACGGCCTCGCGATGAAAGAGGTCCAGGAGGAAAAAAACAGGCTACGGAAAGAGGACGGTCCCGCCTGGCGCATCAAGGGCATGGCAAGACTGATGGCCGCGGACGTGAAAAGCGTTCAGTCCGGTGTCGCCGATGTAGCGAAAAGATTGAAAAGTGCTAATCCTGATCGTCCGGCTCTAACACAAGAGAAAGAGAAGGAGAAGAAAGAGAAGAAAGAAACAAAGTGAACGCGGATAATTGTACATAGATTCCATCATCATATATATATTCATTCTTTCATTCTTTCATTCTCACTGGCGTCTTACCGTACCTGATTCATATCCTGATCCTGATCCATAACTCCTATTCTTACTATTCTTGTACTTGCCCTTGCCCTTGCCCTTATTCTTATTCTTGTCCTTAACAACACTGGGCTTAATCTCCGTATTCGCCCTTTTCAACTGCACAGGATGTTGACCTATGTATTTCCCGTTTTTATCCTTAAAAGCACGGAAATAATCATCTGGATTCGCAAACGATACAAACCCATATCCCTTGTTTTTCATTTGAATCTTATCCTTTATCACTTTCGCTTTCACAAATGATCCATACTCGTTAAAAGCCCGCGAAAGCATCTCATCCGTTACATCGTTGCCCAAATTGCCAACAAAAAGCCGGAAATGAGAAGGATCCCATTCCAATAACGTGCTATCTTGCCACGTCTTGCCACCCCCTTTCCGCTTCACCGTCAGTGTCGCACCCTCGGAAACGGCCTTGGTCAAGCTGGATCGTGTACCAATTGCACTTGAATCCGGCACCCGCCCGTCCACGGACCCAGCGCCCACATAGACACTCTGCTGTTGGGCCAAGAGCACCTTGTATTCCTCGTCGCTGACCGGCGCAAACAGCGCCTCTCCCTTGCCCTTCGTCTCGTCGCCGTTTGTCAGTTGTCGATGACTCTGCTGCTGAGGCTGATGCTGAGGCTGATGCTGATGCTGAGGGCCTGCCCGCGACCGGTAGACCCTGTCGCTGCCACTCGTGGACGGCCTGGGCCGTCCTCTGCTTCCATACGGCGAGTACCGCGACATAGCCGGCCAACCAGTTCCTGTCCCGTCAATCGAGTGTTTAGTCTTGTCTCCAGAGCCGAGTCTCCAGTTTCAAAATGGCTGCTGGTCTGCTGACGTGGCGGCTGAGTCAGAGCAGCACATTCTCTCGAAAACCTCCTCCAGTCTCCAGTCTCCAGTCTCCAAGCCCACGGCCTCCCAGCTCCCAGCTTAGTTCTCTCGAAAAGCCCACGGGATCCGCGATTCGGGATCGACTCTGACCTTCGTCTTCGCCCGTCCGCTCTGGCCCCGCCCTCCTTCAACAAGCCCCGTGCTGCCCTCGCAAATACATGTCTGCTTCTCGCCTGGCCTCCACGCGAGACGAGGCTGCTGCTGCATCATCATCATCGACAACAACACCTGCTCAAACACACTCCCGTCCCCAATCTCCCGCCCCCAGGAGCCACGACTCGCCGCGGCTCCGTTCTTCAGACCCCTCCGCTAAAGACGAGGCTTCCACCCTCCACCGGCTGATCGGCAGGCGCAAGGGAAAGGGAAAGGGAAAAGGAAAGCGTGGTAAAGCGAAAGCAAGGCCAGACCCAGGTGCCAAATCCACCACCACGAGCACGAGCACGTCTGCCGATTCTCCAGATCCATCTTCTTCAACTGCAACAAATGCCACCTTTGTTGCCGAACCCCAGTTGCAGAATGCCTCTGAAGAACCGCCGCCATGCTCCAATCCAAATCCAAACCCGAATGTGGATGTGGATGAGGCACTGCAACTTCTCCCAGTGCCAACCACTTCAAGTGTAATGGACCATCATCATCATAGTCAACTGCACCAGCAGCAGTTCCAACAGATCCCTCTGGCCCCGACCCGATCCTCCGAGTCCGGTCTGTTCCAATCCTCCCGCCTCTCCAACACCTTCACGCGGAAATCAAGGTCGAATCTACGGTCCAAAAACCACTCAAAACGAACCGATACTCCTCCTCCTCCTCCTTCGTCATCATCGCAACAACCCGCGAATGCAAATGTGACCAATGGTACTTCAACAGGCTCCAAGTCTTCTTCATTCTTAAGCAGCTTTCTTCGTATGTCCTTTGATGACCATTCACAACGATCCTCCTCCAAGAAAACCCCCACCACCAATATCAATATGAACCATCACCACAATTTGGCAAAAAGAAGCTCCTCGAGTCTCGATATCGCCCGAATTCCTACTTCATCTCTGCATTCCAAATTCTTTCCATTTTCTTCCTCCTCTTCCACCAACGTAAAAGCTCTTTCGACAACCCCCAACGATAACAATAACAATAACAATAACAATAACAATAACAATAACAATAACAATAACAATACACGAAATATAAGTTCCATCGCAAACCCACCTGTCCTCATAAGCGTTTCTGAATTCGAAGAAGGCGCTTTGGATTCTCACCACCGACACTCAAATAGCCATCCTTCCTCCATGCCAGCCTCATCAACCTCAACCTCAACTTCAACCTCTACTTCAACTTCCGGTCAAGGAGGCGGCCATGCCCATTCACACAGCCATTCCAGCACAACAAATAATCATCATCATCATAGTCCCATGACTCTGGCCAGTAGAAATGGGTCCCATACCCAACTTGAGGAATATTCAACTCCAATTGCTTTCCCCGATGGCAGCACGAATATAGGCAACGGTAATGATAGCGGTGATGAATTCGACCCTCAATCCCATTCAACGGGTCAAAATTCTGCTGGGAAAAGAAGTAAAACGGACGACCCAACTCTTGACTCCTCCACAAAGCAACCAGAAGACCAATCCAATTCTCGAGATCCTCCCTTGGCTTTACTCTCAATCAACGATTCCAATCCAAATGTAACACCGCGTCCCAACTCCAACTCCAACTCCAGTTTCACCCGAAGACGCCCCTTTGCGAAATTACGCCGCAAAACCTTGTCCATGTTTTTCAACCCGGATTCGGACGCCGTCTCCTCGTCTTCAAAACGTGGCGGCAGCGGCAGCGGCGGCGGTGGAGACCTCAATGATCAAAGTGATGATTCCACAGCAGATACAAAACGAAAGTCATCTTCGTCATTTGTCGATCGCGATGCGCAGAATCTTTCTCAACAACGGCCTTCATCCGTCCAGGATTTCAAATCCCGAAGTAGATCCCTATCCATCCAAAGCCAGACTCAGACCCAAACCCGTCAAAACCAAGGTCAGTCTCGGTCTCAAACTCCAAGACTCACTGCAAGTCCTGCTCGAGGCGTACCTGGGCCAGTGGCAATTGCAGATGGACCCAAAACCGGCGATTCGGGAACATTTCCCAAACTCTCATTTGAAAACCCAATACGTAGACGAAGCAGAACAGTGGGATCTATCGAGGATAGTAAACGTGGCACAAATGGTTCTTCCACTCGTGAACGACTTAACGGTGGTCTTGTAATGAATACCCTTAGCAACTTGCTCAGTAAGAGTAAAAGTGGGAGTACAACAACTTTGGCCACCCCGACTTCAAGCGGGTTTGGTCTCGGTAACGCCAATAACAATAACAACAGTGGCGGTGGCGGTGGCAGCAATAACTGGACGGCGAATGGTGCGTCCATTTCGTCTCCATCTGCAATGGGGCCAGGGTCAACAACCGTTCCGTTAGGTCTTGTTACAAATTCGAATGCAATTACAGTTAATGGCACAGGCCCTGGAACAGGACCTGGAACAACAGGTGAATGTTCAACTCCATTACAATCCACGGAAATCAAAGTTGCGATATTGGAAGGTGAGACTCCACGTGAATATCTCATAAGGATTAAATCAATGGGGTTGGAACGATTTGCAGCATCCATTTTATCATCCAAAAATGACAATTTCCATAAACAAGCATTGGCGCAATATTTGGAAGAGTTTGATTTTACAGATGAACCTTTGGATCTTTCCTTACGCAAGTTTTTATTAATAGCGGAATTACCAAAGGAAACCCAACAAATCGATCGAGTTTTGGAACTTTTTTCAACGAGATATCATCGTTGTAATCCACATGTATTTATCAAAGAAGAGGATTGTTATATTCTTACATTTTCTCTAATAATGTTGCATACAGATGCATTTAACAAAAATAACAAGAAGAAGATGCAAAAAGTTGAATTTATTAAAAACACTTGGGGGAATGGGGTATCAAAGGGAACACTTGAATGTTTTTATGATAACATTACTTTGACTCCTTTTATAAGGACAGATGATCAATTTTCTCAAATTTTACAATTGGGGAAATTGGTTAAACGAAATAATTCTTTTGGTTGGACAAATAAAGAAATCAATATTGATCCTTATTATATTCTGAATGAAGGAATTATTGATTCCGTAAGACCAAGTTCAGTGATGGATTTAAAGGCAAAGAATTATTTCCATTCGAATTATTTGGAAATTGAAGAGTTTTTGAAAACAAGATCTTTGATTGAATCACAACCTTTCCTAAGACTCACCTCGTTTAGATCAAGAACTGGTTCGCTTTATGCTACCACCGCGGCTACAACAGCACTCACCTTTGCCCAAGCAACTGCAAACTCAAACGTAACCGCAACTTCAAACGCAACCACTACCATAAACATAAACACCGTCACTGCTTCCTCTGCTACTTCCCATGCAACCTCAATTATGGGCTTGAATCCAGTGGCAGCTGCAAATGCTGCCACTATTGCTGCCTCTGCAACCAACTCCCCAGTTTCAGGAGTTGATGATACAACCACCACTTCTGGACCTGGAATTGGAGCCATTGGGACCTTAGATGATAGAGGCACAAACGATATGCCTGATTTTTCACAACCCGGTGCAGTTGATATCAAAATTATCAAGTTTGGAAAGTTGGTGGGGAGAGAAGCAAAGCGAAAGATTTCATCAAAGGCCACTTTTAAAGAATGGGGGGTTATACTAACCCTTTCAAAACTATATCTTTTCAAAGAGGTATGGTGGACTGAAGGTGATTTTGATAATCATGATGATTACGATTTTGAAAATGAGGATATAGAAGACTCTATACAAGATGAAAATTTACAACAGGAGCAACAACAACAACAACGTCAAAGTCAAAGTCAAAATCAAAATCAAATGTTACATGCCCAACCATATCAACAGGATCAACTCCCCCCAGTTTTCAGCATACCGATAGAAGAATTTTGTCCTGTTTTGTCTTTAAACATGAAAAACAGTGTTGCTTTACAACCTGCTCAAGGGCCAAATGGTTCTGAACCGGTGGTTGTGGGTGCGCTTGGAAATAAAGAAAATGCTTTTGCAATTTATGATAAAGATGGAAGTGAACAATGGTTCATTGCAGATTCATCAGAAGAAATGGTTGAATGGATAGCAGCTTTGAATTATTCTGCTGCTCTAAGTGCATGTAATATTGATCTGGCAGAAGATGTTAGAAATTCAAATTCGATTCAGCAGCAGTTTCAATTTCAGTCTCAACAGATCAGGAGGTATAATGAAGATGCAAGACGTGTTTCTTTAGGTGTGGAGAGTAAAGATAAAGTGCATAGTGCGATTCGGAGGTCTGCGGAAATATACCGAACAATTGAGCAAGCAGAAAATGTTAATGCTAATGCCAATACAGAAACGAAAACCCAAAGAGATATTAGTGATGATGGTAAAGGCGAGGTACGAATTGAAAATCCAAGAGAAAGGTTGAGGAGAGTCAGTGTGGAGGTTGTTATTGAGGATGGAAGTGATTCAAGTACAACGACCAGTTGGGATGAAGACCAACAACAGCAGCAACAGACACAACGAGTTGTTTTACCGACATCTCGACATAATAATAGAAATCCGGGTTTAAGCAATCGACAACATCGTCAAACACATTCACACTCATCTGCAACTTCAACAAGTGCCGAAAATAGCATCAAAAATAAGAATAACAGTGCAAGGCTTAATGCTATAACGAGGGAATTGAAACGGTTGAAAACAGAGCATTTAGCACAACAGAAATTGTTACAAGAATATAGTCGAGAGGCAAATCAACTCAAAATCTTGGCTCCTTTACAGCAAAGAACAAGGGATTCAGTAACTATTTTCGCCAAGACGCTTAGATTAAAGCTTAAGTTACTGTGGGTGGGAATATCTAGAAATGACTGTTACAGACAAATATTGAATTATGAGCAGAGTATCACTTGTGAAGTTGAAGATGAGGAAGATGTGAGACAACGTTACCCCATAGCCACAATGTCTACAGATGAAGAGGTGCGAAATACCAGTGGCAAGAGTGAATCCAGTGATAGTTGTTATCACGACAAAGAAAAGGAGAAGGAGAAGGAGAAGGAGAAAGTGCAGGTGGAAGAAGAGAAAGAACTAGATGAAGAAGATGAAGAAGAAGCAAGGCCAAACAGAACAGTCCAATCCATTTCGTGTGTTGAATGAAGAAGAGGAAACCTTTTTTCAATACATAGAATCGGTGATGAAGCGCAAGTATATAGATCTGCATTTTTTTGTTGTTCATTTATCTTTATCTCTAATATTCTTTTATTTTTTTGTCTTGTTTGGCCCCTGGAGAGATATACATGGTGAGAAGGGGATTTGTTCATTTGATTTTTACCTTTTTAAACAAATTTTTTGTTATGGTTCCAAACCAATCCAAGCCACACCGGTTCAGTCCATTCCATTCCATTCCTTTTTATGTTCCACTAGGCGATGCTTTAATTTTCTTTTTCTTTTTGTTTGAATCTGGTGCGTTTCTCATTGTGATTTGTCTCGTCTTGCTGCACTTTCACCTTCTCTCATTTATCTTCAATGTTACTTTCCACCTTGATCTTGACCTTTCCTTCGTTCTTAACATACAGCACCTATATATATCTATATACACACACATCCGTTCCAGTTCCAAACAATCGGGTCCAGCCGGGATTATTTCCCAGATCGTTGGCTTCTCTTGCATTTTGTGTTTCTCATTCTCGTTTCGCCAGATCCATTTCCTGGAGCAGCGGTTAAACGTCGCGCGGGATGTGGTACAGTTACTACGGGAGCGCCGCCTAAACGCCTGCTTGGCGCCCATCCGCCACGACGAGCCTCGCCAGACCAGCCTCGCTAGACGAGCTCTGTCCAGAGACCCAGAGCACCGGGGTCTCGCGAGCTGAGAGGACCGAAAAGCGAAAAACGAGGGCAGTCGAGCCCAGCAGGCCGGAAAAAAAAAAAAAACGAGGAAACAGGCACAGATGGCTGTTGGAAATTAAAATGCGCTGCTGGGCTGTCTCGTCACTTCTCTTCCACGCTCGCTGCTCCCTTTTCATATCCACGCCGCTCACTCTTCTTTTCCTCTCCTTCCACTGCTTCCACGTCCACTTCCACGTCCACGTCCTCGCCGGCCTTCCTCTAGCCCAAACACGCACTCTTCCTGAGTTCCGGGCCCCTAGCCTCTCTCTCCCGCGCCCCGGCCCAGTCCTCCAGTAACAGAGCAGCAGAAACAACAAATAAACAAACATCATCGTCTTCTTCACCAACCAGCAACAATAACAACAACAACAACAACAACTTCGCCAGCACCAACCACGAGTCGCACACGGGCCCTCACCTGTTGCACCTCACAGAGCAGAACCGGAACGCGAAAGCACAGGCCAACTAGCTGCAAAAATAAAAGGTATGCTATGCGCTTGAGCCCTGGTGCATCATCCCCAGCCTGGCGGACCGGGTCGCTGCTGATCTTCCCGCAACCGTCCCAGCTCCCAGCTCACACATTCCTCTTCCAATTGTACAGGTCATGTCACTAACCTCATCCGTTTCTGCCCAGATCATCTAGTTTTTTTCGTTGTCCCCTTTGCCCTTTTGGAATTACACAGATTGATCCTCCCTCGCCAAATTTCAAAAAAGAAATTCAAAGACATTTCGTACATAAATCCCAAGATCTGTGAACTCCTTACTCACCCTAATATCCTTGAAATTTCTGAGGCTTTAGATCTCGAATTTGATCATTTCCTCGCAATCCAAAACAATCATATACCAAGCAAAATTCTTTTCTACCGCCACCGTCTTTCAACTCTTTGTGCCCCTTAACTGCAGCAACTGACTGAAGTTTTCCCTATACATACCACTCAACTAGTTACATACAAGCTCGATATCAACAAAACAACAAAACAAAACAAAAAAATGACGTCGCGTTTGAATCAACATGGGCATAGACATAGGCATAGACATCAAGGCGTAAAGCATTATTCACTTTTGGAAGCAAAAGAAATAAATCTGGCAGTTTTGTTTAAGGGACCCATAGAAGACGATATTGTATTTAATACCCCAATGCCAAAAGATCCTTTGCGGAGTTATTCTTCCACTGGTGGCGATAATTTGAGATCCACAGGCACTGTCGATAACAGCGCTGAAAACAAGTGTAGAAGGGGCAGAAGTGTCAGCATCAGTACCAGTACCAGTACCAGTACCAACACCAACACCAGTAAAAGTAAAAGTAAGAGCAGGAGCAAAAGCAAAAATCGAATTAGAAGCACTTACTTTATCTCCGAAACAGGCGATCTGATAGCAACCTCTCCCCAAGACATTGTCGCACATCTAACGAGCCCTCTAAATGTAAACTACAGATTTGTTTCTGATTTCTTTTTAACCTACCGCATGTTTTTCGACCCCCATGAGCTGCTAGAAAACATTATACGGCGGTTTTTGTTTGGCATTTACCTCACATCTAAAGATCATGACATCCAGCAGCGGCACCAAGACCAACAACAGAATGATCAAGCATCCAAAGATGGGGATGCAACCGAAGTTGACGCCGACCAAAAAGACGCCAACGAGGACCATCAACAAAAACCTAGTGATGAACAAGGTAACGATGAAAATAATGACAATAGTAATAATGTTAATGCATCGAACAAAAAGGAGACACAGTCGAATGCCACCCATTTCTCACCTTCTGAGCTTGGCAGGATGATCTGTATTCGAATTTTTGTTGCTTTGAGACATTGGGTCCTAAACTATTTTGCCGATGACTGGGTCCCTTCGCCAAAATTGCGGACAGAGTTTGCAAATGTGATTAATGTAATTTCAGAGATGAAAGAGGTCAGTGATGATCCACTCAGTAGCCGAATCATTGAGGATATAAAACGGTTTTGGATAAACGCATGCTCAAACTACTGGGTTGTAGATCAAGATAAAGATAAAGATAAAGATAAGGACAATGGTGAAGGCAACGAAACTGAAAGTTTCCAGCTTGGTGCCGGCACAAACAACCTTAAAGAGCCCATCACGCCGGGTGGACAATTGGGTAGTTCTCAAGTATCAAGTATTCCTGCAAATGATTCCAGAATACGGCATTCTCATTTGTTATCCATTTATGGAAACAATTCAGTCACTTCTCAGACCGAAGATGTACCTCCTACCGCAGCTGACAGACGAGTTTTGAAAACGATGCTGCGATGTTTCCCTAGCACATTCTCAAACTACAACAGCTTTTTGAATACTTCCCAAGCATTGGAATCATCACGTCCCTCCATGGACAACAACGACAGCAGTATGTTAGATGATGAACAAGAGCATAGTGCAAGGGCAGGGAATGTACATCACTTGAAAATGGTCAACAACAGTCGAGTAATAGATGACGCAGATCTAAATCATGAAGATACAGCGATAGAAGAAGAAACCAGTGATACAGTTGGTAACCGAGTTGCTCCAGCATCATCTTCGTCCCATTTTGAACCTGTTCAATGGGATTCCTCAAAGTCCATTCTAGGTTCGCTGATCCGAGGAGATGTCATTATCCCCGCGAACTCAAGTGTTGATACAATAATCCCCCCAACGCCAATCAACAACTCTAGGATTTCTTTGGGATCTCTTGCGAGTGCCTCTGCCCTAAGGCCATCCGTTTCCAGTTCTTCTCATAACCTAGATTCAAGTGTCATTAGCCCCGTAAGTAGTGACGATTTGATGCAGGAGGAAGGGAAATCCAGTGTGAGAAGATCAAGCGTAATTCCAACTTCGCCTCGTCAGCAACTTCATCATCATCATCATCATTACCATCCTAATATCCGCAAAAAGGGCTGGAAGGCTTCAATTCGGAGAAAGAACAAGAAGCTTTCGGCTTTTGTCTCCAAAGTAGCATTAATTGATCAGTCGAAAAGATCGGTAAGCGGGAAGCTGAAGCACCAGAATGTATCAAACACAACAACAGCATCGCCACTGAATGAAATCACAAACATCATGTCTCAAGAATCTGATGCATCTGTGATAGATACTGGAGAGAATTTCAATGTCAGTGGGCGCTTCAGTACAGAAGAGGTTCGTGGAGGTGAGACAATAATGGCGTGCACCAGCAGCAATAATGGTGACGATAAAGATAAGCCTCGAATAGACGTTTTGGCTGCGATGGTCATTGAAGAGGTAAAGCTTTTGATACAGCATTATGAGGACGAAGAGATGGACGCTCAAGATCAGTCCGCAGAGAAGGATCATTCGGGAGGAGAAGAATTGAGTATTACCTCAGAAAATGAAAAATCAACCTCTGAATCGATAATTGAGATTTCTGTGTCTCATAATGATAACGAAGATGATCCCCCTCCACTTACTCCACCGGATAGCAACGAGGAAACCCGTAATGACCGTGAACTTTCCATGGATGTCTCATCGTCTCAAATTGATGCTTTGAACATTGCAGAAGTATCCTCACAAAAGGAAACATCACCATCTCAGAAGATGACAACGACATTATCAGCAATACCAAACAACCTCAGTTTTTTAAGACAGAGCATGATTTCTTACAGAAGTAATCAATCACACATTTCTTATGACTCCATTTTCACCATGCAAACACCTCCTTCTAGTTCTCAAGCAAATCGTTTTGATATGTCAACTCCTCTGCCTCTTGTCCAAGATGATAGTGGTCCAATGCTGAAAAAGCGAACAGCTCTGACAAATCTTCGACAGAATTTTGGCTCAGCTGATTTAAGAGATGCTGATATGCTGAGCTTGTTTAACAGAAGCAGTACTGTTAAGACTTCTTCAATCTTTGAAATATCGAATCTCCAACAGCCATCTCTCACTCTGCGACAACAACAACAACAACAACAACCAAATGGTGAGGTTTCGGAGCTAGATGTTAGTGCTGTCATTTATGATGATAGACTAGACACTGGGACATCCATCGACTTGGAACATGAGCGGTTAAAATTGTCTCTTGAAAAATTTCGAAACGTGGATATAAAGTCGTCTCTTCCACTTGCCACGTCTTCAATGGCAGGGGGTATGGATAGTGTAGTGAGTTTCTCAAATCCTGGTTGTTTCGGAACCTCCAGCACAGAAGCTGGAACCGGAGCTGGCACCGGGGGATACTCTCAGCGTGAGCCTCGTGATGATGAAGAAATCGCAACACCGTACCCTGGTATAGATGCTACAGCAGTTGCAAAACTGGCCGCTATTCCTGATGAAAGTATGGACGACGATGCAATTAAGATTACACTGATGAAGCTTGAAGGAACCTATCAAAAGACTCAGAGTCCAGAAACTGGAACCAAATCAACGACTGAGGGTTCCTGTCTGAATGACATTTCACAAACGAATGATAATAACGCTAGCAATCCCAATTCTACGATAGTTGATGATTCTGATGATAATAATAATAGTGGTAATACTGATGGACCTAAACTGGTTCTCTCAGAAACGGAGACCTCGGCATCAGGGATCAAACAACAAAACGTTTATGTAGCTCAGCAGGTTCCTGTAGACCCGGATCTTTTATCTCCAACTTTTAACACGGGCAGTAGCCGTGGCGACAGTACTGTGGTTATTCGGCAGGATACAGGTGGGAGTCAAGGGGCAGCAGCTTCTTCTGTTTCAGTTCCGACCCCCCGGCAATCAAATGCGTTTACAACAGCTGGGGTTTTGAGCATTACGAGCATTCCACACATTATCTCAAATAATAGACATGTGCCATTTATCCTAAGCTATCGATCCGAAGAGCTTGCGAAGCAGTTTACATTGATCGAAAGAGATGCACTTTTGGAAATTGATTGGAAAGAAATGATTGAGATGAAGTGGAACCAAAAGATTGAGCCTATTCAAAGTTGGGTTGAGTTGCTCGTCTTTCGAAGAGCACGCGGGGTGGAGCTCGTTATTTCAAGATTTAATCTAATGGTTAATTGGATCATTTCCGAAATCTTATTAACAAGGTCAAAGTTGGAAAGAAGCAGCACGATATCCCGCTTTATTCACATTGCATCAGCATGTAAAAAGATTCAAAACTTTTCAACCTTGATGCAGATTGTTCTTGCACTGACCTCAGAGCGTATCCGACTGTTGCATCTGACATGGGCGTCTGTAAACGCAACAGACCTTGCAGAATTGAAAGAATTGGAGAAAATAGTCTGGCCCCTGGGAAACTTTGTGAACCTCCGCCGTGAGTTGGCAAACATGAAGCCACGGGTTGGTTGCATTCCTTTTGTTGGTGTGTATCTATCAGATTTGGCTTACAACTCTGAACGCCCCAGTTTCATCTTGCGGTCTCGTGCAGAGAGGAAAGATTTGGATCAACAGGCGGAACTTGAAGATGTTGAAAGGGCGTCTTGTGAAAGTAGATTGTCGTCCGTCGATGGAGTTCCTACAATTATCCCCGCCGCGCCTTCGCCTCCTATATCATCCTCGCTATTGCAACCTCTAAATGCATCATCAATCCATCTTGCCACTCAAACTGTCCCTAGCAACGAGGCGGATGCAAAAGACTATAGCTCAAACCACAACAATAATTGTAATAATGAGTGCAGCGCAGAAGAACAGAAGGAGATGGATGACGAGGAAAACGACGATGGTGATGATTTTTTGATCAACTTTTCAAAATTTCGAGAAAGCGCCTCAATCGTAAAGAGTCTTGTGCAGTATATCGAATGGTCCAGTTTTTACAACTTTGAGAGGAATGAGGATATCCTTTCCAAATGTCTTTACATCAAGAGTTTGACACAAGATGAAATGGATTCGTGTTATGGGTATCTTGTAGAACCATAGCTGGCTTGTTCCGGTTTTGGTGTTTTTTTTTCTTCCGTTTTTGGCTTTTTGTTTTGTTTTGTGAATTTTTATTATTATTGCCTGTTGTTATCATTAGTCGGGTGGTGCTTGTCCTAATTGCTGGTGTTGTTTTTGCCTACGAAAGCGGTTGGCTTTTTGTTGATACAAGTTATGTGAGAAACCCAAATTTCCGGTTCATTATTTTTAGTTCCTTTCGAAGTTCTCCCTTCCTATTCCAGCAATGGATCTCAATATCCATATCCTTTCTAATCATGTCCAGTTCCATACTTCATTGCTTTTTATCATTTTGTTATGTATTAGTCATATTGCTTTGTTTCGTTGTCATCACAAGAAATACTTTTAATTATATACAATGTATTCAAATTTTGGAATAGTGATTTATGTATCTTAATGAATTGTTGGTCCAAGACTAATGTGGTTTATTTTGGCTGTTCCGTTCGATAGTGAATGGATATGAAGGTGTAGACAATCAGAGACTAAATTCAACTGTCCTATACAATTTAAAACATAATAAATTGATCATCAAATAGCTAAACTTACAAAATACTTTTAAAAGGATTCTTGTGTCTATCACATCTCCTCCTAAATATACAACGCACACTACTACAAGTACAATCAAATCATAAATGAGGGCTTGCAAAGTGCAAGTCCCCGTTCACACAAGAAAATCCAAGAAAAACAAAACAAACAGAATAAATAAATAAATGAATAAATAGGTTGACCAAAAAGAACTAAAACAGAGAATCCAAATATTCTCTCTTCCAATTGTCAAATGCATATGGCCCGGGAAGATAGTAATTGGTGGAAGCAGCTGCTGATGTTGCTGGTATTGATGAATTGGCAAACTCTCCCGTGCTTGTAGTGTTATTGTTTGATGCTGCATTAGACATGGCATTCCCAGCATATTGAGATGAATCTGTTTGATTAATCTGACCATTTTGCTCCATTTCAGACTCATTTCGCAATTGTGGTAGGAAAATACTCGAGATTGACCTACTTATCCCACCAATTTGCTCCATTTCATTGTTTGAGGATTCGGAATGGGCGTTGGGGACTGCGTTTGAACCAAGGACATTAGGATTCGGTAATGTGCTCAGAGACTTTCCAATAGAGAAGAGCACTTCTGAAGGAATCGATACTTTAGGCGTGCTGTTTAACTGTCTGAAAAGACCACGAAGTTGAGTCCCCACTTCCATTACTGCTTTTGTCTCATCTTCCTCGTCTTCCTCTTGCGCTTCTTCCATATCCTTATCAGGTGCATTACTACCAACAGCTTCGAGCGCATCTCTAGTTGTGCCTGTGATGTTCCTCGTTTCTGCCTGTCTTCCAGAAGTGTTCATATCTGCTTCTTTTCTTTCCACCTCCGTTTCATCAAGTTGTTTCGTATAATCAGCAGAAAGATAAATTGTTGCAAACCTCATGAGTTGCTTTATAACAGAAATGCCACGCTCAGCCTGTGTATGCATCTCTCTGAGCTGTTCCAAAAAGGGGATCGAGTTTTGGATCCAGCCGAGTAACTCCTGGTTTGACGAGTCATCATCGTTATTTGAAAAAATATCCAACACAAGGAAAAGGGCACACGATACAACACCATTTGGAACAAACCAATACATTTTGAACAGCTTTGGATTATTGGGATTATTGCAAGTGGAAAGAATCAATTTCGCAGTCTCGATACAGGTCTGTCGGCACTCCTCTTTTTGCAAATCTGTTGGAGCCAAAGTCATCATGGCCCGGTTCACAATAAAAATCTCCACATCTATAGCGAGGTTTGCAAGAAATTTTTGAAACTCAACGCAGAGCTCATTAGGTCTTGGGTTTTCAAAGTTCCGTTTCAAAGGATTTGGCAAAACGGTTTGTAGTCTCCTAAGCTCGGAATCGGCCTCTGCAAGCCTTTCAAACTGAGTCAAGTCACCAAAGTAGTATGCCTTCTTGATTGTTGCCAGTTTACAAAGAGTAATGTGATAGGACACTTTAGTTCGGGTTGACAAGGGCAAACTCATAACCTGGTGTTCCTCACCGTCTCCGTTCTCGTGACGTTCCTTGTTGAGATCATTCTCATAATAATTTCCTGGTAGAGAGGTCGTGAAGCTGTTCAACTGGATAGTATTGCTCCTACCATAGTCCTCAAGCCAATCGATAATTACAAGACACCACCACATGCGTCTCCCCAGCTCTCTGTCTAACAATTTCGATTCAGAGGCAGACTCGCCAAGCGCAGCTTCAGAATTGAGCCTATGCAAATTAAGCCTTTCCGCCATGTAAATGGTTGCGTTGAGCATACAATTTTGAAGGTCATTACCTCCAAACCCATGGAAGCAAAGTGAAAGAACGCAAAAGGCCTGAACGGATCTAACGTCTGGGTAAACCATGTAGTGACCTCTTTGAAGACACTCTAAAGAAGCGTGGAAATATCGTTTTGAAGTTTCGGCACATTGCTTCATATCGGAAAAGCCAAAATCTCTGTAGTAATCGGGGCCTCCATAATAGAGACCACTTGAAAGTACAGCATACCATATCGCAGCCCACAGGTATGTGCCACGACGGCATCCTTTATCCAGATTCAGTGCCGATGGTAAGTTCAAGTTCCAGAAGAGCTCGTGTTCGTAGACAAAGCTTGCCTTGTGGACTGCACAGTGGAGAAAGCCCAAATTTTCCAAGCTAAATTCAACAATCCTTGCAGATTGGCCGCGGTCAACCATTGGCAGTTTATGGGATTCGGAATAGGATTGAAAGGGAATATTGGCCTCCTCAACTAGCGGAGCTCTCATCAAAGGCGATAATGAAAATTGAGAGGGCGAAAACGTGTCCATTTCAAAGTCGAGGTCTCCACCACCAGGACCAGAGCTTGAAACATTTTTCAATCCTGAAGCTGAGGCGAGTCTAGAAGAAAATCTCTGGTTTGATCCATTCCTTGCGCCAACAGAAAACCTTTGTCTTGTTTTCCCAGTGCCACCTCGTGCTGAACCGGTATGTTTGGATGATGGAGGAGATGAGGACGAAGATGGCGATGATGGTGAAGATGATGAGCCAGTCATTTTTTTATTTCGGAGCATGTCGCTCATGAACCCTTCTTCTTCTTCCGGATTTCTATCAGAGATCAATCCACGCACAAGAAACTGTAGAGCAATTGCGTATTTGTTTACATCTTCTTTTGAAATCAGCCGCTGTTTCCTTTTCGCCGCTTGAAAGTATAGAAACTCGTTGAAGATGGAAGGAAACAGTCTGTTGAAAGAAACAGGAGATCCAGGAACCTGAAGGTAACTCAATTTCACATCATTATTTTCAAGAGAGTTACTATCGTCTGTATTACTGGTGGTGTTGTTAGAAGAAGAAGACGTTGAAGAAGAAGCAGCGTTGAAGAAAGACGAAGTTGAAGGGTCCACCAAGTCGGGAATATCCAGTAATTGTTGGTGAAATGCCTGGGACATGAACTGTTGAAACCCATTACCCGAAAAAAAATCATGGGCGAGCATCGCACTGCTGCTGTTGCTATTGCTTGTTAATCTTTTATCGCTCCGATCTGCTACTGCCGTGACGGGTGCGATTACCACTCCTGTTGTTCTCGGTATATTGTTGTTGTCTCTATTACCTGTATCGTTCTCCTTTGGCAAAGTAGCGCTTGGTAATGGAGACAGCAATTGAGAGATTGTCATTCCAGAGCTGTTGAGACCCCCTGGTCTACTATTGGCGATATGTCTGCCGTTACTGCTGCTTGCTGAAGAAGGAGATTGTGATCGAGACTGAGCTTGAGACGAATAGGAAACATTTCGGCCTCGCCCTGTGTTGTCCAAGTCCATAGTTTCGGTGCTTGCTCTTGATCCATTACTACTATTCCCCTGATGATGATGATGATGATGATTAGCCTGAGGTTTTATACTCCTTGTCCCGCTAGCATTATGGGGACTGGTACTGCCACTGTCATTAATGTTTACCGCGGTGTCATTACGAACAACACCTTTCACCAGTACAACCTCTCGTGTACAAAGGTGCGGTGTTCCTCTCTTGATACAGCTCTCACAAGGAATCTGCTTATTGCACTTGATCTTCCTTTTGGAACAGAAGGTGCAGGATCGGGGCGCCCGCTGAGTTCTTCTCGGTGACGGCTTGCCTATCGAGGCGCTCTGTGTGTCGGGACCCGGAGAAATCATTTTCTCAGGTTTGTTTGCTTTTACGTTCACTAAATTCTCTGTATTCTTTGTTGTGTTTCGGTCGGGAACGCGCTCACTTTGAAAGTGGAGGTGGATAGCTTGAATCTTGACCGTCTATTTAAGAAATATGTTGGCGCGGGGGAGTTTTGGCGGAGAAGATGACTCAGCCGTCCACGCATATTAGATAAGCCGAATCGAGACTATTGTGATGGATTTAAATAGCTACAAGTTCTATGGTCTTCAATATAAGAAATTCAAAAGTTCGATTTTCAATATACAGAGCAGGTAAAGCAATATCAATCAGTCTCAGTCAATGTAGAACAGAAAACCCAAATACTTGATACTGTTGAGAGTCAGGAAACAAAGCAAGCAAACCAAAAAAAAAAAAAGAAGGAAGGGGAAATTAGGAACAAATATAGCCCATCAAGCCCATCTAAAAAAAAAAAACAAAGGAAAAATCTGTGCGTATGTAGCCTCAAACAAATAAAGATCCAGAAAAAGTTTATACCTCAATCAATCAAACAAACAGCAAAACAGAAGCATCAAAATTGTAGAAGCCCTGCCAGAAGAATAAGGCGGGTGGATAAGCGTCAAGAAAGGTCGATCCGGGAATTAAAATACCCTCGTCAATTGAAATTCCTTGAACATGTCTCCACAATCTTTTAAAAAAAACGAAGGTTTAAGTAAAACAAAACAAAAAAAAACTCAAGTTGCAAGCGAATGATAACAGCAAAGTTGGAAGGAAAAAAAGAACGAAGAAGGTTTTGTTTTGACACAAATCACAATCATAAGCTGAAAGAAAAAATAAAAATAAAATAAGGTGACTGCAGATATAATAAATCACAAATGGTAGCGTCTCCAGGTGACAGGAGTAAAACAAGTAGAGCTAATAGTGGTTTTTGAATTGAGAAATAGCAATGGTATAATGGTCAACGGTGACATTAAAGACAAAAAAGTACCCGATTTTTTTTTAGGAAAACACATTTAATTTTTAGTTATGAAAAACCAAGACAATATAGTACCAGGTGAAGTTGTTATTGTAGTAGTAGTAGTAGCAGTAGGAATGAAGAAAAAAAACAAAAAAAGTAAAACCCAAGTATTATGAGATCATTAAAAAAGAGTCATTGTCATTTATTTTATCTTAACACATGAATGATAATCCAGAGTGGGAAATGATGAAGATGATGGTATTAGGAAAATGTTAATGCTTGAGTTGAATTATCAATCCAGGATCCATGTTAAAAAAATCTACCTTTTTTGCAGAGTCACACACCAGTATGCCATGTTAATAACCATTGGATGAACGGGGGAAATTGTTGAAGAAGGGGGTTAAGAGCCAGAGCCAGAGCCAGTTTTTCCTCTTGACCAAAGAGATGCTATTTTTTGTTGTTGTAAAAAGAGAGAGCAGGAATGCCATCAAAAAAAAGAGATTGATGTTTCCAAGATTTTGTTGTTTGTTGAGAAGATTGAGGTTGGGTCGTTAATATCAAAATGTATTCTTGAGGTGAACATGGTACAGTTATCATGAACGAAGACAAAACAAAACAAAGCAAGATGATGATATTTGTTCCTGAAGGTTTGTATCTATTGCTTTTTCTGTTCTCTCTTTTTAATGGCTCTTCAGAGGACTGGGGGAGGCTACTCTTAACCCGGTGTTAGGATTGACAATGTCGACTGGTTTCCTGACTCTTGGTGCAATATAGGTAGATTTCTTCATGGTTCCTTTGCCAGGAGATAATATCGAGTAGGCAGAATAGGAGGAATTAGTGTTTACAGACTTGTTCGATAATGGTGAAGAGTGGCGGTAGTAGTACGATGGCGGGGAATTAGCGCTTGAGTAAGAAGCATTCGAAACATTTTCATTTTGTACAGGAGATAAACTGGGCGAACCAAATGCGTAGCCCGAAATTGGTTTCTATAAGCAGTCGAGTGTTAGTTTTAAGATCTAAACAGCAAAAAAAAAGAAAAAAAATAGAATCAAACATGTCAAGTTGAAGCAGATCATGGCATACCAAAAATAGCTCGGGGCAGAATTCTAAATCGTCCTCCATATCAAAGCCTCGGCCGGCATTATATTTTGCACGAGAGGAAAAAGATCTGTAATACGATGTAGGTGACGAAGAAGAGGCTGAGCCGGACGCTGAAGCCGAGCTTGCAGTGGCCATCAAGCCTCTTGTGGCATTTGGAGAAACAGAACTTGGTCTGGTGTAGGCAACATTTGAGGAGGAGGAGGATGGCTTGTATGCAGTGGTGGCGGGAGGGCTGGTTCTATTGCTGCCAGAAGCAGCTCCGTAGTTCGAAGAGACCGAGTTTGCTACCTTGTGGTTATACAAATGAGAGTTGTAGGCATTTCTGTTAGTGTTCCTGGTGGTGTTGGTATTTGACGCAAGTGTGTTGTTGATCATTCCTGTCGTATTGGTTGCAGATCCCTGAGTCGTACCACCAAGAGCGTTCCCATAGGCCAAAGGAGATGAGCGGTTGTTCATATTATTCATGGCCATGGACATGTACTGTTGTTGGCGAGGCGCATTGCTTGCGATGGAGGACTGGTAGGCGGTGGTCGTTGGTGGAAGATTTGTTGGGTTGTTGTTGCTGGAGCTCATAGACATGGTGGACGTCGACAGAGCGGAGGTCATGGGCATGCTCATATTAATATTCATATTCATGGAGACATTCAGAGGCATTGAAGAAGAGGAGACGGGGTAGGAATTGCTGTTCTGGTAATAATAACTCATTGTGGAAGACAAAGATGAATAAAAAGATCCAATGTGTTGCTGTTTGATGTTGTTGTTGAGAAGAGAAAGAGTGGAAGGAGCAAAACTGCAAAAACGAAAGGGGGGGGCACACGGGCGGGTAACCACAAGGTCACATGATGCGGAGGGAGGAGGGAAAAGAAGGTGCGGCAGCATTTGGCTGGCTCGCCGCTCCAATCGCAGAGCGAGAGGCTGGGGGATCTGGTGGGAGCAGGAGGACAAAGACCGCGGTCGTCGCAGTGCTGTGCTGTTGTGCTCCTGTGCCTGTTTATTTTCCCCTTTTTGTTTGCAGTGTGGGATTTGGTGTTTGTTTGCTAAATTTCAACACATGGGGTTATGTGACGTGGGAGAGTTGGGCGCCATGCATATATGCACACGAGACAAAAAGGCATCTGTTTATTCACGAATTATAGATTCTGGCTAGAGTATGAAACTGATCTCTAGAAAATATAAATCGTGTCTGTTACTCGGGAGCGTTTACTCATCATGAATTATCATTGGACGTTACTGTTAAATAAGTATGAGAACAAAAAGAGAGCATACAGCACTCTGATGTATCTCAAACGTCATACGCGCTAAGCTAAGCATATTTGTGTTTGAAAGAAATAGACTACGACATTGTAGCATTACCCCTGATGACTGGTCTAACACCACTCTGAGAGGTTGCTCTTCTTTCCACAATTGTGATGTGGCCAGGTCTTTAGTGCCTGAAGATGCCATAGATGCTCAATCTGTGACAGGCACGGGTCAGGTATTGATTGCAATTCTCCGATTGGGCTTACCTTGGTAATGAAATTTTTTTCAAAACAATGGAGTTTATTTTGACTGTTTCCTCAAACATGGCTGCTTCTTTTATCGTTCTCTACATCATACTTTTGCTGATCTCCAAAATGCACTGATATTTTTTCGCGCTCTCCTTCTGGGAATCCAGATCTCCAATTGAATCACTTTCCATGATACAGTCATGTATAAGCATCAAGATTGCAAATTCGCCGTCTCGGTTCCTATAAATACACAATGGCCGATGATGGGACATGATTAACGATTGATGCAGTTAGACTTGGAACGCGAGACACAAATCTTGGGCTGTCTCATTAAGACCCACTATAGTCGGGCTATTTCAAATTCCGGCAAAGGATTCGGGCTAAAGTAATGAACAAGTCGAAAAAAAAAAAGAAGAAGGAACAATATTTGTTCAGAATGCATCTTGACATGCATGGTCAGGGTCTTTTGTTGTAAATTTGTGTTGTTTTCTTCATTTTCTCCGTTGAAGAAAAATGACTATCAGGGTCCCCCTCTCAATATGTAAACTTATATATGACTGTAGTCATCAAATATACGTTTTTGGTATAAAAGAAAGGACTTGATTAAAAACCCAACAGGTTTCCAGGTATGGGTTTTATAGAACCATCAATGTTATTACTTTCATTTTGCTCATTTACATGCATAGTCCCTTTTTTCTGTTTCTTCTTCTTCTCCTTCAAGAAATCTGCTAGTTTGGCAATCAGGACTACATATAAATCATCTAAACTTGTTAAAATGAGCATTTTCATCAATAGATTCGGCAGTATTAACAGATGAAAAATAAAAAGGCACAGAAGCAATCGCAATTCGTTTTTTTGAAGCACAACAAGAATTTCGATAGAAAACAGAATGATTTTCTCTCTAGTTCTAACTCTAATTAGAGGCAATAATCCGATAAAACACACAACATGTGAAAAGAGAACCAAAAGAAAAGTAGAGCTTGTCTCTTCTTCATGTATCATCACTGTTGGGCATATTTCGAAGCCATAGTAAAAAAAAAAACGCCAGTCTCTGGGCTGAATTGCTCTATATAGGTGCTATTACTACTATTTTGATGATAACCATTCTGGCCATCACTTGGGAGTACAATAAGCCCAAGGTATGTGATGAAGAAGGACCACATTGTGAGAAATCCCGACACTGAAATCAGAGTTTCTGCTGTAGAAATGACTCATGGAATCTTGGGTCAATTGTTAAGCAGTGCAACAAAAAAAAAAGGAGCTTTCTCCCTTGAGGACGCGGCGTGTCAATGCGGTCACCTAGTGCCTCGCTTTGACAATAAAGGTCGTAGAGTGCCTCTTGTCCCACAAGGAGGAGAATGTAACGGAGCGGCGGCGGCGGCGGCGGCGGCAGTGTTGTTCCACTCCCCAAATGAGAGATGGAAGCCAAAGCTTGTTGAATTCTACAAGCTGAGGTATGCGGCGATGAGCATTCAAATCAGACAAAGCATTTTGATTAGGTGACATAAAACTTGTGGCTCAATAAATGAATGAGCTCTCCATCCAATTCAATGACTTTCAGAAATTGGTTGAATTTTTTTTTTAAAGACACAAAAGTTTACAATCCATCATGGACGATTCTATTCATTAGAGTTGGAGGAGTACGGATAGATACTCTAGACACAGATAGTACAAAAAACACAAAAAAAAAAGCAACGTGAGACACTTCACTCTGGACACAAACAGAAAGAATTATATCAAAATGCCTTTTAAAATAGTTAACATGGGAAATGAAATGCTTAATTTACATTAAGCCTAGAGTTTGGGATTCGTTATATAGCGATTGAGGTTCAATTTCTCTGCAAAAAAAGGATAACAAAGGATGCGTGTTTGTAGTTGGATTTATCAGATCTGGATCTGGATCTGGATCTGGATCTAGGAAAGGAGGCTAAGCTTAAACCTAAACCCCCAATTAGTCGAAATATGATACTTGTGGGTAAAAATAGCCAACTTGCTCAAATTCCCAATTCCATTTCTCCACTTTCACTTTCACTTTCACGAAAAATCAGACTATCTTGTATATATATTTTTTTTGGAGTCGAGTAGGAAGTTACAACTCGATAATGGATACCGATACCAATACAGATACAAGACAAAGCAAAGCAAAGTTAATCAAAGAAAAGAAAAGCGAAAAGCCAGTCTGCATCTGTATCTTTTGATTTGTACCTTGGCAAGTTCTTTACATGTCTAACTTTAAAGCGCAAGGGGGAAGGAGAGGGGGGTAGAGAAAAAGAGGGTTAGAAGCTTTTTTAGCACTTGGGCTATTCCTGAGGTAGCTATGAAAGGGAGATAGATGGATTGATTGATTGTGCTTGCTCTCTTTTTGGCGAGTTGAGATTTAATTTTGATTGGGTCTGGAATGGATTTATCTGACTTGTACTAGTCCCAATTTCACTTCTAGATGTGTTTTGTTTGCACACTCACACAGTCAGTGTAGTGTGTCTTTTCTCTCAAATGTACATTTCACTCAACTTTGAGCGTGAGCATGTCTTTTCTTTCACTCATGCGTATTGATGGATGGGCGGACTGCTTCTGGAATCGATCCAGTGCCAAAAAAGTAAAAAGGAAAAAAAAAAAGAATACAGCATACAGTAGGGAACTACCTGTCAAGTGGGTTGGAATTTACACGCATGGAATAAACAACAACCAACAAAAAGAAAATTTTAGCCATTTGGTCTCTCATCTTTTGTTTTTTTTGCATGTTGCAAAGGCGATGATGGCTGGTTTTGTGTCTTGTTTTGGGCTTTTTAGCTTAAAGTGTTAAGCTTTTGGGTTTAGGCTTTTAGTAAGGACAAGGACCGATGGCTGCAAGATTTTGTACACTTTAGAGATTTCGATTAAGGTTTTCGCTAGGTCTCAAGGTTGGGACCTTGGAATCTTGGGACATGGGGACCTAGGGACTTGAGACTTGAGACTTGAGACCTAGGGAGACACTATGGCGGCGGCGGCGGCTATAATGGGCTCAGAACCTTTTTACCTTTTATTGTTTTGGTTCGGATTTAGTATGCCTATGTCAGATCTGGAATGATCTGAGGGTTCAAGATCTGACGCTAGGCAAAAACGAAAAATGTTTAGATCTGCCTCTGGCTCTGCGGTTACTGTTATAGTCAGGTACGTGGGCGACTCGAAAGGACACGGGTCCGAAAACAGAAGCTTTGCAAACCAAACAGGTTAGACTGGAAGCTTCTTTAGTGCAAAGCAAAGCAAAGCGCCCGTGCCCCAGTTATCCGATGATGGACCGGGTCGAGGACAGCCAATCGGGGCCGGGAGAAGGGGAAGGAGAGGGTATATAGAGATAGAGATGGAACCGTCAGACACCAGATCCTGGTAGACGGAGCTGTAAGTTTGGACAGGTTCGGCAAGAGAACAGACATCCGAAGAAGAAGATGAAGATGATAATGATGGAGCAGTAGGGACGGCAAAAGGCCGCATCCAATCCGATGGGGCCATTGGTGCTGGGCTGCTACCCCGGGTTTTCATTTGCTTCTTCTTAGTCTGTGAACATGGATGTATATGAAGGTGGTGTGTAATAACATTATGGTCTGGAGCGAGCGTGTGTACTTAGCTTAGCTTACTTGGCGAGAGGCGACGGCCACGGCCACGGCCACTGTCACGACACGGTAGAGAAGAAATGGAAATGGGAGATGGTCGAGTCGATTCTGGAAACTCTAGTTAATCCGCACTTTGGGGTGAAACATCCAGAAGGGCTTTTCATGTCGGAGTGTCTCTGTCTGACTACCTCTCTTGCAGTAGATGTGAGGCATGTTGAACAATAAGTAAACGAAGAAGCAGCAGGCTTTTTCTTTTTCTTTTTCCTTTTCTTTTTCTTTTTGTAGTATTTTTTTCCCAGACTTGTGTCTCTATCTTCTGGTTCCTTAAATTGAGTTATTTTAGAGTTTTTGAGTTGGGACAAAAGGGAACGGTTCCGTAAACCCTGAAACATTAGATTCTACAGGTGAATGAGGTTCGATTGCGTCCAGAGCACAAAAAGATGGATGGGACAATGGGATTGGAATTGTAGGAGAAGAGAGTGTCTAAGACTTGGGTGTATACATAATTTTCTATATTTTCAGGCGCCCAGTGGCTAACAGCAAGGCTAACAGCAAGTCCATTCCCCTCCCTCCCGTTGCCCCTGAAGACTGGGCAGCCATACGATGTGGACCGAGTGTTTCAGAATGAGGGAGATTGTAATTGAGCGAGGGTTTGAGACTGCGCTGGGAATCGGCAACGGGAAAGAAACAAAAAGGACAGGCACATGGCAAGGAAAGGGGCTTCTTTTTGTTTCTGGCTGGCGGCTTCCCTGCAGGGCACAGGAACCGGAGGGCGCGACGGAGACTTTTGCCTCTGTCTGGACACAGTCCGGACACACTCCCGCCAGGAGTATCCCGCCAGGAGTATCCAGCCAGGAGAGCCCAGTCAGTCCCGTTGGCCCAGTCTGGCAGGCACCCGGGGGCCGTCCTTTCGCGAGCTGGGCGGTTTGCCCGTCGCGTCCGGGCGTGCGAGCCAGGAACTAAGTTGGCGGGCCCGGCCGGAACCGTGTCCGCACGGGCCGGGTAACGCGACGCTGCACTCGCCCAGAGCGGCGGCACCCGGTTCCGGCCGGGACGAGGGACGAGGGACGAGAGACCCGCCCGCGGGACCCGCCCCGGACATTCTCTCTCGGGCTGGGCTCCTCGTCCAGACACTCCTCTTCACACCCTGGTCTGCCTCTCTACTCTTCTCTACTCTTCTCGACTCGACTCTGCTCTGCCTCCCTTCCTCGCCGTCCTGCCTCTCCCTCCCTTCCTTCCCCGTTCATGACCCCCCTGTCGAAGCTGCGCTCCCGCTCGCGCACTGCGAGATCCTCCCTGAAGCCAAACCCAGACCAGCAATCCTCCTCTCCCTCCACCACTACAAACACCAACACCAACAACAACAACAACAATGACGACCACAACATCCCAAGCGAAACGCCATCGTCTTCTGCCAAAGACAAGTCCGCCTCAAAACCGTCTTCCCTGGCAAACACAACCACTTCCACACCCGCAAACGCTTCGGTGGCCGCCAAAAAGAAGTACCGTAGAGCCCCCAAGGTCTTCAAGTGCACGGGCTATCCAGAGTGCAACATGACCTTCACCCGTTCAGAGCATCTTGCTCGGCACATTCGAAAACACACCGGCGAAAGACCCTTCGAATGCCCTTACTGCCATCGCAAGTTCAGCAGGCTCGACAATCTCAGACAGCACGTAAACACTGTTCACGCCTACGAGAACTTTGTAATCGATTTCCCCTCTTCAAAGGCCCTCAAGTCCTATTCCTCATCCTCGTCCTCGTCCTCGTCCATCACCGCTCCTTCCGCTGCTGCCACCAATGTTGCCACTAATGTTGCCAATTCTGCCCCTGTTAGCTCGGCTGGCCATGGCCAACCGCAGCACCTCGCACCCGTAATTGCCCCTGGCACTGCAGGGAACAACAACAACAACAACACCTCGAGCTATACCAGCGAGGACAACGACGATGGTGACGGCGACGACGACGACGACGACGACGACGATGACGACTACGCCTTATCTCACGATGACGAAGACGATGACCACGACAATGACAATGACATTCGGGCAGATCAGTATACCCATGAGGGCCCCAGGCGGAAAAAATCAAACAATTTACTGGCTAGTTATGACAATGCTTCTGCATCTCCCTTTGCTTCTACTTTTGGAACTGGCACTTCCAATACAAACCTGTCCCTGGATCCCTCGTCCACCACAAATGAACACCTCCAACTCCAACATCAGATCCCTGGTGTAATAATAAACAACTCCTCGGTCTCCGGTAATATCCCACCACCCCCTTCCTCTTCCAGACTACTATTTCGCCCTCCTCCTTCCTTTAGACCTAAACATCGCCCACAACCAATATTGTTACCCCAACATTTACCAAAGTCTAGAGACGATCTCATTCTGAAGCACAAGCTGCCTCTGTCCCCGAATTCGACTTCCACAAACTCAAACGATTTTCTCAAGCCACCACAATCTGCCCCTGCTTTTATCACAACGTATAGCCAGATCCATCTGCACCCCCAACAACAACAACAACAACATTTACTTCATCACCAGACTTCAATGGGTCCGCAAACCCTAACAAAATCCACAACCTGTTCCAACGGTCTCCAAACCCCTACAATCCTCCAATTCCCTCCACCTCCTTCCTCTCCCACAGCTGTTCGCTCCCCATTATCATGCGCCGTTATTTCGCCTCTCAACTCCACTCTCCCTGCATCAACCACACCCATGAATGGATCGTTCATCGACGCGGTAACTCCAACGTCCGCCGCATCCTTCGTAACATACCATTCCGGTGGGAGTATTAGTACTGGGAATACAAGCCTACATCAGCCTTATACGCCCGTGTCCCCGGGCTTTTTCACAACAACTGCGCCTTCATCTTCATCCTCGTCCTCCTGTAATAAAACCCGACCAATGACAATCACCGCTGGGGCTGGTTTGCCAATGACTCATTTGACCCCAACCGGATCAATGGGGAGTGGTGGAAGATTACGACAGATTGATTTTCAAAATCCCATCATTACCCACAAGACAAGTGGATCTTCACTAATGTCTACTAACACCACCACCACCAGAAATGGAAGCACGAATATTGATAGAGACCGGGACGTCATTATGGGAGGAACCACAAATACCACGACAATCAGTGGCACGAATCAAAATCAAACCAAAAGCTGGTTGAATTCGGTGCTTTGCAGTGGTAACTCAACAACAACAACAACCACCACCACAACCCCAGTGGATGCTACTACCACCATGGAGCAACAACAGGCTTTAGATTCTTCTCCAAGTACGATTTTGTTACCGCCTATTAAAAACCTTTCACTGAGAAAACCTACAATCGAAAGTTTACTTTCTTCTCAATCAGGAGGAACACTTCCCAATGCAGCATTTGGATCAACCTCGACGATTTTCCCTCAATCCCAAGTCAGGGGTAAAGAAGAACGGTTTCAATTTGGTTACTCAAATGAACGATCCGCCACAAGGCCAACAACAAATCCAGCTGCAGCTCGGTCCACTTCCAGCTTACCCTTACCCTTGGTAAGCAGTTTGAGTTCTGGTTCGAATTCGAGCTCGACCTCAAGCTCGACCTCAAGCTCAACGGAAACCTTACGACTAGTAGCTTCAACATCTTCTCCAAAAGTGAGATCAGCAGAAACCCAGTTTCCCCCTGATACAGCCACCACCACCAGTGCCACCACCGCGATAGTCACGGTGGTTGATGGAAACGTTTCAAAACCATCTGCATCGATGAGTGCCTCAATGGTTGGGAAGAATACCAAAAATTTAAACGTTAGTATGCTATTGGAAGCGGCTACATTGAATTGATATGGAGGAAAGTGTAAAATGATGCGAAAGGTTGGTTTTTGGTTTCTTCTTCTGTTTCATTCATATATATTTGAAAGAAGTGTATTTTGTTTATGGCTTGCAAAGCTTTTTTTAAATTTCTTTTCTTCTTTTTTTTTGATATTCTTTATTCCCCCCGTTTTATAGCTCCTTTATTATTATTATTATTATTTCTTTTTTTTTTGGTCTTTGCTTTGCCTTTTAACCTGTTCTGTCACTTGTTATGGAACCTGATTGATTGTGTTTTTAATGCTAACTTACAAGACTTCTTTTTTTTTTTTTTTTCATTTCTCGATTATCTTAAGTACTCCATTTTTAGTTTTCTTTTCTTATCTAGTTTTCTGACATGTTCTTAAGCACTTTTTCCCGGTATTATATATTCATATGTTTTATTTGTTCCTCCCTTCTCCCTCCCCCTCCCCTCTACTCATATATCCATTATTATGTCTTTTTGTTAATTTTTTTATAGAAAGAGCTTTTCTTTTTTTATGTTTCTCTCTTGTTTATTATTAGATGTTTTTTCTATAGATATAAGAACATTGGGAAAGAAAGAAAAAATCAACCAATCAATCAAGCAAAGAGGCTTTTTTTGACTTCTACGTTCAATTTCCTTATAAAATTATGCACCGTTCAGGGGTGAAAACCATGTGTCACCTTTTTTTCTTTTGACATTTCCCCTTTTGGTTTTATCTTTTTGGTCATCATGTGCTGATAATTGATGCATTCAACCCCCAATACAAATCCAAAAAAAAAAAAAAAAATTGGGCAATAATAGAAGGATTATAGGGTGTTTGATTACTTGGCACATGATATTTGAATGTGTCACATATACATACATTCCCAATGGATTTACAAAGTAACTGCATCTTGGCTTTATATCATTTTCTTTTTTTCACGTTGTTAATTTCCGTTTAGATATATCATCAGACCAATATCAGGTAAACGTCAAGTTTTTCGAATTCAGCCGTACAGTTTCAATTGCACAAAAACAAAAATCCAATGCATAGAAAAAGTGCATTTCTGAATTCCTCTTCTTTTTCATCTTGTAATCTTGGAAATAGTAAACAAACATGAAATGGATAATTGGTTTTGCCTAGGTGATACAGTATATGTCGTATATTGTAATCTTTCCTTGTCTTTCTCTGTTTTACTGATATAGAATACTAGAATGTGATGAGATATTGACAAGCCACAGCTTCTTATGAGTATCCCAGCTTGATTGTTCAAAAAATCAATGGTTTGCAGGGATGATATGATTCAATTGTTGTCATTTTCAAAAGATAGACGTTGAGATGGTGGCGGTTCAGTTTACATTCTTCTAATTCATAACAGAGAATGGCAGGCTGATACCCAGAGATGACACAATCCAAAGATCCCAGATTTTTTTTTTCCAAAAACAAAAATTAAAAATTCCAAAGGTAAGGATTTAAGGGACTCCAAATCGAAATTAATGTGCTCCTCCAACCCGCCATTTAAGTCTACAGAGATATTTTTCTTGTAAATTGAGTCTTGGCATACAGAAATCTTGGAGATCCTCCCAACGCGCCAATTTAAGAAAGCTTTAACTGCATTGTCCAGGATAGTTTTCTTTTTCAAAAATTGGGAAAGAAAGATTTTAACTGGAAACTTGAAATAGCTTGTGTTATCTAAAGTTTTTTTGTTCAAGAATTAATTGATAAAGGAAACCAAACTTTTTTTTTTTTTCAATGTTCGGGGGAAAAAATCGAAAAAGCAAAATCTGTCCAATAATGTTTTACAGAATTTTTCATTGTTCATCTCCAATTTCGAGTAGGCAAACAGAGATTTCAATGAAGTAATACTGTGGATAGAAAGGCAAGGTATCTATAATTGGAAGATGCCCCCCCTAATTAACAATTTTCCTGCTGCACTTATTGACTGACACACCCGAGGAACGAGTCTGAGAGAGCAAGTGAGAAAGTGAGAAAGTCTTGACCAGGCGAAATGGACAATGACCGGAAGGGGAGTCTCTAAACTTAGAAACAGAAGCAGAAAGATTTCGGCAGTTAACCAAAACAGACTTTTCAGGAAAAACAAAACAAACAGAAAAAGATTGATTCTTATCCAGAGGCATTTACCTCGCTACTTGAGTTATCTATTTCTGTGATTTCAAACAATCGATAAATTTGATGAGGCATTCTTATCCCTTCGGTGATGGTCTTCCTGGTGGTAAATCTCTCCTGATGATTCATCAGATGGACATTGCCTGTGAACAATGAGTGATACAAATGAAAACGAAGTTGAGTTAAAAAATGGATCCAATTTTTTTCTCTTCAAAAGGTGCCGAATGTCAGAGAGTAAAGACGAAACTGACGATGAAGATGAATGTGATTGGAGAACACGAGCATCCGGTTCAGAAGGGCTGTTGTTTTTACACCAGCCTCTGCTCTATTTATCTATTTATCTATGTTTTCTCCGATATTATAACTTCCAGAGTCTAAGATGGAGTCCATTGAAGCATCTGCCTAAAAGTCTACTAAATAATCCAAATCGGTCAAAGAACAGACTTTGAGAAAATGGTCCACCTATGAACTGTGTTCAATATGTTGAGCGATTGATAAATTCAATCCAAACAGAATAACTTTCTATCTTTAATGTAAAGGCATTGTGCTCTGTCATCAACGCGAACCGATGACAATTCATCTCAAACCCTGGCAAATCAAGATCGAAGACATGTACAAAAGTTGTGATTAAAGACATGTTAACCATTTTAGGCTCGGATTCTACTCTACTCTTGGAATACAACATCTGCTAATGCTTCAGCTTCTCCATTCCTGATCAGGACCCTTTTTCTATTAGTGTTTGCTAAACAATTTTTGAAATTCAGCAAAGGCTGGAAGCTTATACAGGAATTTAGTCGGCTGCTATGACTCTGTATCTTCTTTTATCTTTGGCCAGTCGTCCCTGGTTCCTTCTGGCTCACACACATAGCTGCTGAATTGCTATAGAATAGGGATCTAACTACTTATATAGCTCTAGACTGAGCTTACCCGGAACGGATATCACCCGAGTCCTAACATTTGAGTTTGGATATAGAAAAAAATCATCTTGGTTTTGCGACCATGATAGTCAAAGTTGATAAATACTCTTAAATAAAAATTAAAAAGAGCATTTGTTTATTGTGTTTACACCATTTAGGAAGACAAGATTTTATATATGCCACATTTGGAATAAACAACAGTTTCATAGTCAATAGTCATGAGGCTGGTGAATAAAGGCCAGTATGCCATCTATTCACATGAACATGTAACGTAATGGAAGTTAAAAATATAAATGAATATCAGGTTTTCTTAAAACAAAACAAAAAAAAGATAAATAGGTGAACGACAACAGCCTAAACCTTGGGCTCCATTTTGGCTTTTGCATCCTGCTTTCTTTGCTTGGACATGGAGATACTCTTTTTAACATTAAACCCATCTTTCAAAACGTGGTGGATTTCTTCAAGATCCAAATGAGATAATTCAGGGAAGCAAAACCAGACAAATATGAGAGAAACAAATGAAACGCCAGCGAAAAATGCAAAAGTCCCTGTTGGAGTGATCTTTTCCATCATGGTTAAGAAAGTGGATGCAATAGTTAGGGATCCAGCCCAGTTCACAACACACGAATAAGAAGAACCAAGGCCACGAACAGACATTGGGAAAAGCTCAGATTGTTGCCAAGGGATTGCACCAACACCAACGGCAAAGAAAGCAACGTATAACATCATGCCAATTATGATGACAACCCCCCAACCTGTTATTGCTGTGGTGGTTAAAGAAGCAGAATTGTCTTCAAATTTGATGTCCATGAAATGGAACGCAATTGAAGACAAGACCAGTGCTGCAATCATTCCTATTAAGGACAGGATCATCAGTTTTCTTCTTCCAAATCTATCAATTGTGTAGTACACCACAACTGTGAAAATAAAATTTGTTCCGGCAACAACAATTGAAACAGCAGTGGGATCGTTAAACCCAACAGTTTTGAAAATAGTGGAGCTGAAATACATTAACGAGTTAAAACCAGTAAATTGATTGATTCCCTGTAGAGCACATCCGATTATCAAAGCCCGAAAATTTGAAGGGACACAATGCAACTCTTTCTCCATCAACCACAATTTCTTCCAAACTGGCGTACCAACTGGATATGCATCTCTTGTTTGTTCCACAAGTTCTCCAACCTTTGCCTCAATTTCAGCAGCAGTTGCTCCTCGGTGGGTCTTTGCGATGACATCTCGGGCCTCGTCCAACTTCCCACATTTGACTAAATACCTTGGAGAATCAGGGAGCCAGAATAATAGTACGAACTGAATGATAGTGGGCACTATAGAAATTCCAACCAAGATCCTCCATCCTCCGTTCACTTTTTCAAGACCAGCACCAATGGCATAGGAAAGCAACTGAGCGCCTGTTCGAATGATTGATGCCATGATAACAAGTCTTCCTCTATAGTTTGGAGGTGCCAACTCTGCAATATACAACGGCGCAATGACAGATCCAATGCCAACACCCCATCCCATCAAGAACCTTCCTCCAATCATAACCCATACAGTGTGAGCACCACACTGAACACCAGCTCCAGATATGAAAAACAAATTTGCAAACATTGTAATGGCTTTTCTTCCAAACTTGTCTGCTAGGCCAAACGTAATAGCACTGCCTAGCAATGCACCTAAGGAAGTTGCTGAGGTGATTAGTTCTTGTTCTCCATGAGATAACTCTTTATTGTCAAGGTCAGTTCTGATAGAAACAAGTGCAGAGGAAATGTAGCCTGTATCATAACCAAACATCAAATGTGAGACGGAAGCCACAACCACCAGAAGGAGCAGCAACCCTGAAGGTTTGCTATTCTGTAGTTCCATCGTGGTAGGAACAGCTCCAGTCTCTAATATGGAACCTTCGCCCTTCTTGTCCTCATACGTGTGAACTTGCTTGTCTTCGCGGTCAGACGAGCTTGTTGTGTCTCCAATAGAGGCACTCTGATTTGTCATTACTTCGAGATTCTATGATTTCGAAAGAAACTGTGGGTTTGTGTGATTTGAGTTGACGCGTTCCAGGGCGTGGCTTTTATATAACTTTCATTTGCGGACAAATTCGGGCCAACTGGAGAGGAAGAAAGACCCTGCATTTCTGGGTTAGATACGACCGTCCCTAACTGGGAAACTTCTTAGATCATACAATACCCCCACGTAATTATTTGTTCCAATGTTTTTCCCGGCACTTTCGCCGTGCTCATACCAACCACTCCAATAACTAGAGTTACTTCTTGCTTGAGACAGGATCTGCATTTGCTTCCCCCCAGGTTTTGCAATGGGCATTATACATCTTTTGCACTTTTATTGTATACGAGAACAAAACAAAAAGCACCCCACATTTTATATCTACAAATCCCAGGAAAGCTTTTATGACATTTATGTTTTACAGACGTTAAAAAAGTTGAAAGAATTTTATGAGAATGATTATTTTTTTTATTTACACCAGATGCTAAAGAAATTTTTGGAGGAAAGCGTTATGGTTTGACAGCGATTCGAGAAAATTCTGGCTACTGTCAAAAGTTTAGTCTTTTGAAGCACAACAAAGAATTAAAGTTATGTATAACATTGGGGGGTGCGGATTTAATCCGGGGTACCTTATCGAAAAGAAATACGGCTTTCACCATAGAGACAAGACTACTGTGATTATTTTGAAAGCATAATGGTAAAGGGCACACAGTGCTTGCACAAATATAGTTATTACTATTGTTATGGAATGTATCTGAAGTTGAGCTAATAAGACCATGATGCCTGTCGACAGCCACTGGTATGCCAGTTACTCTCTATAAGGTGGCGTGGAGATCGAAATTGGCTTGGTTGAGCGCATGGATTACGGAGCTTCTCTTTCGTCTCTTTTCTCTCTATCCATTACTTTTGGGTGATTATAGAGCAGAGAAAGGCTGGCTGGCGGCGTCCAGAGAAATTTTTCACTCCCACATAAATGATGGCTTTGTGAGGTTTGATCATATTTTTTCAACCAATATACTCTTATGCACCCTCCGCTTGGAAAACGCTAGCACTCTCAACCTATAGCTCGTCTGGTCACTTCGCTTTCATGCCGATTGCCTCAGTCGTAGTGTGGGGATGACGTTTTACTTCCACCCCCACGAGTTTATATCATGTTTAAGGCTCAGTCACAGTTGTACACCACACTGCATGCACGGCTCTTTTCAGCATTTTAATGTCATCAAGAATTACTTATAATAAACGTTAGGTGTTACTACTAGTAAGGGCAATTTTAGAGATAAGAGGTTGGAAGCTTTTACTTCCAACGCGATCATGCCAGAATTTTGTCGAAGACCAAACAGGAAAAGTGAACCATTAAACTGGAGCAAATCAAGTCTTATAAAAACTTGATGAATATTTTCATAGAAAAAGTGGTTTATTTGTTGGCACTTAGAGGCTTTGTTCGGGGCACACAACACCCAAAGACTCGAGCCCAAGATTTTGCTCCCATTTGTTATTCATTTTACCTTTGGTTAAACAATGAGATTGGAACTTTACAGCTCTCAATCTTTTTCGCCTGTTTGGCCCAAAACATTACTTTCCGATATTTAGGATCCTATATATGATTGAAGTAAGTACCTAAGCGATTTAGTGAATAATCTTAAATAAAACTACACAGTTTATTCAGGAAAAGAGTTTTGATGGCCACACTTTTCGTATTTCAAAAGCATGCTAAACAATTATTCTTCCTAAACACAGGGTTTAACTAGATTGAATGATTCTGTCTTTGTAGAAAGTTGCCAAAAATTTCTCTACTGCAATAGGCCCGGCCGGACCTATTCACCAGAAACTATCTCATTGTGAAACTTTTCTGAACCCTACCAGAAAAGCTTGAACCTACACCACACAAAGAATCTCGAGGAAATAAAATAGTGAGACATTTCATCAGATAGGGCAAATATCTACACGGCATTCCAAACTGTCAGTTCTTAAAGAATCAAAGTGTACAGTTTTCTTTCATTCAGAAGATTTTCTCCACAAAAGAGAACACCTACCAGTAACATTCAGCCGCTTCAAAAACACAAACTAAAATTACGAAAGCCGTCTTAAAAAAATGTTTCCTTGTGGGTGACAGTATCTGCTTTATTTGGTTTACATCTCCAAATTTATCAGGACACAAGGAAGAAAGTTGCCAATACTAATATACGTGCAAATGCTCACACTTTATGCTGGACCATACAAAATATTACCATCGTTTTTTGTCAAGTTTAGCTCACCTGATATTAATAATGCTGAATTGCTGTAACGAACCTAGAATTTTCATATAAAGCCTTATTTTTCCATGATTCCTTTCTTAACAGAACATATATGCATGATGCTGCTGGCGCGGCGAATGAGTGAAAACGATGGCTGTTGTAGCTTGAGCTCTTCATCTAATGTTAGATAACCTAATTCAAGTTTGATAGATTTTACGTCTCAGACAATGAATTTTTAGTAATAGGATGCATTTGGCATAATGATGGACAAAATGATTTGCTATGTTTTAATCGTAACACTTGGAGTTTTTCAGTGATTTCAACCTTGTAAAACTATGAAGCTTTGGTTGACCTTTGTTTTTTAGCGTTGAACTGTCTACAAACATCAATATCTTTCAATACAAGAGAAGAATTAATGGAATCAATCAGAATTTACAGAGAGGAAACCGTGAGCTTTAACGGCTCTTAGACTAGTCTGGGATCATTAGAAGAAGCGCTCGGTCCTGAATTCGAAGAACCAAAAACTGTAAAAGAATAAAAACAAAGATATAGATTCTGATGAACTCTTGCTTCTATGTACAGTGCTTCGCATAATTTTTTTTTTCATCCTAAGGGTAGGCAAAAACCAAATCTATTTAATAGACAATAACTTCTTGTTTTTCTTTCCTCATCACTTTCATAATCTTCTATCATGAACACTGTTAATACTACAAGCCCTATACTATCTTCTATGATAGTAAATGCCACTGTTACTGGCTTAAACAGGTTACTAAATGAAACTACTACACTGTCTGGTGATTTTATCAGCGGTCAAGAACAAACAGATGACAGCTCAGAAGGGGACAAGACGTTGTCGAGTACTTTTCTTTTTATCACCATTGGTCTGATCTTCCTCATAATAATGGTATTTTACTATCTTTGTCAGCGCTCAGACGACAGTGACTCGGAAGAGATAGCCATTCCACAAGTACCTAATTCTCCCTCCCAGTATATTATGAGATTACAAGCCTTAAATCGACTAGACGAACGATTGCGAAGACTCGAAAACGGATTTTATGAGACGGACCTTAGCTCCGATACGGAGGTGGAGGAGGAGGAGGAGGAGGAGTCGGGTCATAGTGTCGGTTCAATTGAGATGGATTCTCTTAGACCTGGTACATTAAGGGAACAATCTTCAAATAATAGTGTTGACACATTTGAGTTGGATTCTGTTCGCCCAATGAACCAGAGCGAACAGTCATCCAATCAAAGTGAAGACTCATATGTTAATGTAACTCCTAAATCAAATGCATCAGAAGAAACTGGTTACAATTCTGAGGCTGTCTACAGACCTTCAACAATCTTATCAAGATTTATGAACCCGCTTGGAAGACGCAGGGCAGTTATTGAAGATGAGGAAGCAGGAGTCACAAATCCATCATCAACCTTATAACTTGAGTTTAACCAGAAATTCAAATAAGCTTGGATTGAGAGAGAATGGAAACAAGGTCCACTTTGCCAGGAGAAAAAGTATTTTGTAACACAACACACAATGCCTTTCAGAATTTTATCAGTCCATCAAATTACAATAGTTTAGTTATCATATACCATTGGCTTCCTTTGTAGCTTATACGAAATGCTACTCGTTTTTAGGGGAGACGAGAATCAATGTAAATCATAAGTATCAACAAATTACAGACTAAATTTATGTTCTGTTAAACATAATAATTGAAGGCCATATGTTTAAATCTAGAACACTCGAAGGGTATTTTCTAGATAAGAAAAAGGCAGAATAATAGGAAATGACCATGAAGATTAAAAAAAAACAAATTTATGACTTGTATAATAAAGTTCACAATAAAAAAAAAAGACCTTCAAGAGCGCTTGCTTGACTCTTAAGTGCATCTCTCTACTCTTCATCCTCAGGTTCAAAAATCTGTCCGGCAAATCTAATAATCTCTTGAACCACTTTCTCAGAATAACTAACCTGTTCCATGCTTAGTCCGTTCTTCTGCATCAACAACCCAGACCAAATCCTTCCAATGTGAACTTCGGTCACCTTGTTTATCTCGCTTTGTGCAATAACTCTTCCTAGATGAAACATGATACTACGTAAAGGCCAGTAACTCTCATCAGGGAATTCGTAAATTATCTGGTGGATCTTTTTCTCTCTTGTAGGTTCCACTGTGATTTTAGCAGCGTCCACTAACGGAATGATCTGAGCAGACGGAATAAGTTTCTCTGGCAGTTGCTCAAAGTAAAGTTTGAGAAGGTCACAAACACAGTAAACATCTAGAGGTGAACTAGGCTCTAAAAGATGTAAAGCGTCGCTACCAAAGACATCTATTTGACCTCGCAAATATTGAACTTTTTGTGGGTCCCCTTGACGGACGTAGACCCCATCGAGATTCAAACCGTGTTGATCAATAACCTCTATACACTTTGTCATAAGTCTTGGAACTAGCTCTTCTTCTGACTCTAGCACTGCTGTTATGGGAACTCCGAAAGTTGGCCCTTTAGCCCTCTGTTGTTGGACCTCAGGTTTGGGTTGCTCCTGCTGCTCTGGATGATGATATGAAGGATCCAAAGTAGGTAGCTGATAAGTATCTGCACTGGGTTGCGTTTGGGGTTGGGGCTGGGAGTCCAGGTTTGGTGCTCGAGGACCGGTAAGACCCGATGGCGCACTGGGCAGAACAGGGTCCAGCATACTACGAATAGGAGAAGGCTGCTGTTGAGGCTGTGGCTGCGATGGAGATGTGGTAGCCGACAGGGAGGCCGATAAGTTTTCAACTTGTCTCATGTAGTCATCAGAAGGAGCTCCATGGGCGTCTGCAACCGAAGAAGCAGCCATTGATGGAGAAACAACAGACGGAGTGATATGAGCAGCATGAGCAAGCTCATTTGACAGGCCCGATCCCTGAGTTGCAGAAGATGGCGTTCGGATATGACCCTCCTTGGAGTGTCTTCTGGTAAGAGATATCACCGAAAGACGTTTGTGGGTGTGTTTGGGGCTACTTGAAGATGAAGCTGGGACATTTCCGCCAGCACTTCCAACAAAAGTCTCTGCTGGGGTTGGATTTTGTTTATATTGCACAACGACATTTTTCCTGACCTGAGATTCGCTTTTATACTTGATGAGATATGTATAGAGGTCTTTCTCATTGTCAACGTTTCCTGCCACAGCCCTCATTGACAAATGAGCACTTGCGAGATTAACCGGGGCTACCAAAACTCCACTCTGCATTAAAAGAGTTTCATGCCAGGAAGCGTATTTTTGTAATTGTGCGCTCATGGCATAGTCTGTTTCCAGAATTAGGTCCTTTAACTTCTTGCTCAATGTGGGTCGATGGATATTTAGCAATTCTTTACGGATTCTCTGAGCGGTTGTGACTTTGGATTTGTACTCATTATCTGTAGCCTCAATCTTTCGCTTCAATTCCTCTTCTTGTTGGCCGGCAGTTTTGGAACCCTTCAATGTGAATGTACGTTTTGAAGGATCAGCTCTGATCCGTTCCAGCTCCGCTGACAATTGGTAATACCTGTTCTTTGCCTTTTCAGCCTGATGATTTGCATCCAAGGACTCGCGTTCCCGTCGCCTGCCATCGTCTTTTGCCACTTTGCGCTGTTTGTTGATTGCATCGCTTAGAGCTTGTAGTTCATCACTCATGATGAACAGGGCTTTTGAAAACGAGCTGTTAACACCGGCCAATTTATCATCGAAAAATACTATCTGTTGTAATTGGTGCGTGAAGCCATCTTTCTTCAGGTCTCTAGAGCTGCTTGAAGCCGTTAAGGTTTCTTTCATATTTTTGGACACTTTTCGAAGCTGATTATCGTGGTCTTCCTGGATTATTGCCTTCTTGCGAACAAACTTGCTAAACTCCTCTGCAACGTTTGTGCTTTGTTTAAGTCTTCCCAACAGTAGCTCAATGCCAATATCAGAGTTCATGATTTTTATCAATGAAGGGTCCTCTAGTAAATGTGCCGAGCGTTTAAGGGATGGCAAAGTTACCTCAGAACTGGAGGGGACATTGTTTGCCTGATCCCCGGGGCTCAAGGGGGAGCTGCCAGGTGGACTGGATACAGCAGCAGCAGACATGTTTCGGAAAGGTCTAGTATTATTGCTCTTTTGTGGCTTTCGCGTCACACCTTATGGATGGAGGAAAAGGGGTGGAATGAAGGGGTCAGACAGGGCTGGAAAAGGTTAGGAGAAGGCACAGCCAACAAACCTCCAGACGTACTACTATACTCTATAGTGTGTCTGAGGTGATGATCTTCAATAGAAGACCACAGTCCACGCTGTATTGTAATTCTACGGGCAGAGAGTGGCAAGAAAAGTTGAATCATTTTCGGGACTACGAGTAACGAGTCTGTTGAGTAGCACTAGTAAAACAAAAAAAACAAAGATCGTTTAACCAGCTATTTGTAAAAGAACGGCTTAGGCAGGCAAGGCCAATCCCTTTTCAACCTCGGGAATAGCAAGCAGCTTCTCGTTCCAGGCTTTGACAGCAGGGTATTTGTCCAGGTCAATTACTACATTCGCAGCCTTGCTGATCCATCCGATCAAAGAAATGTCGGCAATTGAGATGTGATCCCCAACGACGAACCCGGTACCGTTCTTCTGTAGCTGTGTGTTGAGAACACCGACAAGTCTTTCGACCTCGCCACTGAATCTGTTGATAGCATAGGGCAATTCCTCAGGAGCAACATTCTTAAAGTGATTGAGTTGACCCAGGTTTGGACCGACTCCCGCAACTTGGAATATGAGCCATTGGAGTGATTCATAGTACTCTTTGGTCCCCACAGGGAAGGAGATCTTGAAGTCCTTATCGTACTCTGAAGCGAGAAACAGGAGAATTGCACCGCTTTCAGCAAGCGATCCCAATTCACCTTTCTCATTCGCATGTGTCAAAACAGGGATTCTTCCATCGGCGGAGAGGTTCAGAAACCAGTCCTCTTTCTGCTCGCCAGTTCTGATGTCGAGCTTGCGCAGATGGTATTTGAGTCCGAGCAATTCAAGCGCGATAGTGACCTTTACGCCGTTCGGAGTTGCCAAGGAGTAAAGATTTAAATAAGGAGCCTCGAGAGGCTGTCCCTTGGGATCGTGTTCGTCAACGAGGACCATTTTATTGTGAATAACCCGTGATGTATGTGTAAGGGAGAAGTAACGATTGCGTGTTTCCAGCGCAGAATTGAATAATGGAGGATAAACGGTAGAACGGCCCAATCTAAAAACTGGAAATTGACTTGTAGCAAGCTTGAAAGAAGAAGACCTGGCTATCATAGCAAATATTGGCAGATTGGGGCCTTTTTATAGTGGTTTTTGAGTGCTAGTGAGTTTCGCTTATTAATGCTCGGTGGCTTCATGAGGCGAGGAGAAATGCTTGCAAAAGAGCAGCGTTTCTTGCAATCGAGCTTCGATCTGCTTCGATTCTTCCCCGGATTTTCTAAACACGCTTGGCGCTTTCTAACCTTCATTTCTGGACATTACTAATCCTGCTAGTGGCGGCCTGGGAGATCCAGATTCTTCAATTGTAGTTGTTACCAGGCCCATGTTTCGCTTTTAGCGGGTTTGTTATAACATCCCCGAATGTCTGTTATCAACCCGTCGACTGAGGGTCTTTGTTCCTTGGCCATTGACCGTTTCACAATACAACCTGAAATATATAATTTGCTTGAACAGAGGCGAAGCATTTTTCTAGAAGTTTTGTGAGACCCGAGAATCTTATCTCCAGGTTTTCAGTGGCCGGTGAAGTGTATTTGGGAACTGGAGTGTGTGCTGTTAGTTAGTTTGCTCATTTGTGCTGGTACATTGTGGTGAAGACAATGTTGGTGGTTTGTCCATTCCTGTATTCTGGATTCAGCGTCGTTTTCCCACACTCAAGCTTAGAGCATGTGCTATGAAAGGAAAGCCTTCTGATAAAGCCGTTTGGTGGAGATTGCGCCTTACAATTGACTTTGATCAGTACTGTTCTGCCCGCTCTACGAAGATGTTGAAGTTGCTTGTGCACTGTTATGATTGTAAGCATATTATAATTCTTATTCTGAATGCTGCTTTGGAGTGGCTCTATTTACGGCTATGTGAAGACGCATTTGCGTATTTAGACGACCTGAAGTAATCTACTATTCGTGCTTGTTCGGGAGACTGTCAGATAGACATCCTGAAGTGGCTTGTGGTCAAGACAGTTGGACGAAATACATTATTGTAGATGGATTTACCAAAAAGAAGAATCTGCACTTGGCTGCTAGAAAGAAAACAAGAAAAAAACAGTTCAATGCTCAAACGTTTTGGGCAAAAAAGGCTTTGTCCTGTGCTTTAAATACTCGTATTGTTCCATTTTCTCTTTCTTCATTTTGAGTCTTACCACAAATAACTGGGAAAAAGCTCTTGATTATTGGGTAGGACAAGGGAATCTCTGGGTTGATTTAAATGAAAAGGCTAGAAAAAATTAAACAAACGATTATAACAAAGGAGATAGTCTCCCTATCAATAGCCAAAAACCAAGAATTAGAAAAGAATTCAGGCGATTATTATTAATCAGGTTATCTAGATGCAAAATGTAAGGAAAAGAGAATGAGCAGTCTTTATTATGAATGTCAATCACTCATTTTCCTTATGTTATTAAGTGCAGAAATTCTCGGATGCACAATTATAGAAATTTCCCAGCGCTTACACGATTTTTCCATATATTAGAATTTTTGAAAGCGAAAAATTGCTAGTTACTAGTGGGTATGGCTTTGGCGGTAACCACAATATATGCTATTGTAGGCGGAATAGGTGATTTCCTGTAATAAAAGAACCCAGGAAATAACTGTTTTTCCCGGCTTTTAATCATTACACTACCCTAGTGTTGTCGTGGAACAATTTTAGAGGTTGAAAAAAAGTCTTGAACCATGACTTTGATTTATTCTCTGTCCACAATGTCAAGAATTCATTTGGAATCTGTTAGGCAGTACATTCACATGCTCATGGCATCAATGCCAGATCAATGCCACAAATCCTAACCCATCTTTCTTGTGAATTTCAATGCATTTGGTGATATTTGCCAAGGTGGTGTAGAAAAGGATACCCCACTGGTCAGGAATGTTCTTTCAAAGTAAACTCTGAACTGTAAACCTTAACCGTTCGGGATGGCCCAGTGCCGTCTCAAACACTTTTCACCTTTGCCAATAGCTCTCGGTTTTTCTCCAAACTTTTCCATAGTTTTCTTTTCAACTCGGTCTCTTTTGCTTTAGGGCGTGTGGATTTGCTTCCTTATTGCCGTGCTGATTGTGGAGGCAGAATCTACAGGTAGTAGCCGTAGTGGCAGAAGCAGCCCGCCAGCTAAGAGATATGAATAGGGGAAACAGAGGACCACGGAAAGGTGACGAGGGCGATTTTGATGCTATCATTCCGTTTGACGAGGAGGAGCACCGCCGTCTTCATAGAGAACAAGCCATGATGAGTCTCACGACAGCCCAACGACGACCGAGTCCGAAGATCCAATGGCGCCATCAGCCTCCGTCGCATCTACAATCTCCCATTAAGGTGCACAGAGGGCACGCTGCTGCTGATCACAGCCCAGATGGACGCCACGGACGCCACAGACCTGGGTTTGGATCCGATCTGGAGACGAATCGTCTGCTATTCAGGCATCCGAGCCCAGAATCGCGATCTCCCAGAGCACGGCCCATATTAAATCCTAGCACAATTCCCTTGGAGCGCCCACGGGCAAACAGGGCACCACAACCGCGGGATATGGCCCTCGATCCCGCCGTGGACCTCGAGGGCCTTCCCGTCGTCTCAGTCCCGGACGACGACCAGGACAGCGACAGCGACAGCGACAGCGACGGCAACACCGAGCACGAGTCGCTCCCGGTTCTGAGCATCGGCGACTACGATCTGAACCAGTCTCTGTCCGCACCGCCCCTTCCCAGCCCCAGCGGCTCTCCGTTGGGCTCTCCGTTGGGCTCCCCTGCGTTTCAGAGGCCCACGGGCCAAGAGACGAGTCCGGCGAGTCCAGGGCGAGCAGCCAGACACGAGGCCCCCGGCAGACCAGGAGCACCTGCGAACGCCTACGACTACGACTACGACTACGACTACACCTCGCGAAGGCCCCCGGCCCTAGCCCTGGCCCCGGCCCCGGGGTCGCCTGCTGGGCGCCGAGATGGGCTCCTTGACAAAGGACAGGAAGGAGGAGGGTCCCGTGGATCTATTTTTGTGCCAGGAGAGCGCTCCTCCAACCTCCTCTCCCTCCACCACCACGACATCTCCCAGCAACGGCAAGCACACCCCAAGCTGCCACCCTCACCACCACCCCAGGGGCATATACCAGTTCTGCGGATGATAGGCGAAACAGAGGCCAGCATGAGTGTAGATGGAGGCAGGCGCTACCCGCAGTTGCAAACGTATGAAATGCCTGCAAAATCGCATTTGATTAATGCTCCTGTTGACCATAACAGCCAGGGATTTCCACCGCAGTCTCAAAAGCAAATCCAGTTCCACAGCGAGCGACAATTAGACACCAGGCCTGTTAATCCAGACTGGAGGCAACATTCGTCTCATGGAGATTACACCTTGACCAACACTGGTTCAAGTTCAAACACAAGCACCACCAGCGACGATTATGATTATGATTACGAGAGTGAGAAACTTAAAAAAGAACAACTCGACGAAAAACTAAACAGCGAGCAGCAAAGAAGAAAAAGTGCGATTGAACCTCAACTAGCACCTCAATCGAAAAGGCGAACGTTTCAAAAAGAAATTACACCCCCTCCGTTGGCTACTACTGGTGGTAGTCGTGGCGGTGATGACGATCTAGCGACTTCTACAGCACCAGGAGTAGCAACAACATCAATGTCAAAGGAGACTGTTACAACCTCAGCATCTCCTGGCCATGCTTTCAATAGCAATCCTTCTCAACAATCTTCGATGCGTGGTAGCGTCCTGGGAGACGACCGACCTGTTCCTATTCGAATGTATAACCAAAACAACTCTTTTCAAAACATTTCAACGCCACAGCAACCACAAGATGATAAGAGATCGAAGAGAAGATCCCGCTTAAGCTTTCTATTCGATGGCTCACACTCCCAATTGTCATTGAAAAAGTTAAAAGACGAGTTTGCAAGATCAGGTCACACTGCTTCTCCTGGACCTGTTTCGCCTTCTCCGCCTTCAACAGGTGGAGGGAAGAAATTTTTTTCAAGAAGAAAATCGAGTAGCGGGAGTGTCTCGTCAATGGGCACCATGTTAGCTGCTGATACTTGCAGTTCTACCCCTCTGGACTTTGGCCCAGGCGCTGTAAAGCCATTTGGTTCTTCGAGACTAGACTCCTTTGGCTCACTACAAGAACAAGACCAAGACCAAGACCAAGACCATTACAACCAACCGCACAGTTCCCGAAGTCCTTATCGTGGATCCGCAACGAAATCTGCTCAAAGCCTGATATCCTCTGTGAAGAGTGCTATTGGATTAGGAAATCCCAATGGCCATGGGCAGAACTCTTTCCATTCAGCAATAGGCATAGGCGAAGAGGCAAATGACCATAATAGTGGAGGAAACTTTAAAAGAAGAAGCCTTGATTTGCTTATACGAAGACGTCATGATCATGACCCAGTGCACAATTCTGGCATAGCTTCAGGCTCAAGTCGCGGAGGATCAAAAGTGTCACTGGTATTGCAGCCGACCAATAGTAGTGAGTTGGAGAATCAACATCAGCATCAACGCACAGGAACTCCTATTGGCATGGGGTTCCATCAGCAAACTCAATTCCAGCCTGAAGAGTATAGGCAACAGAGCTTGAAAGTTTGGGAAGCGAAGCGCGCAAGGGAGGAGAAGGAAAAGCAAATGACTACTCCTGAAAGATCAGATACGTTTGAGAACACCCAAAAAGACCAAAACGATAAAGAAAAGGGGTTTCAATCTCCTTCGCTCAAACAAGAGATACATAATGTCCCCAAAGAGCCTTATTCTGGTGTTTATAAATTGCCTTCTCAGCCACAAGATCGTCAAATACTCCAGGAGCAAAAAGAATCAAAAGCGTTGAAACCTGCTGTTGCCAAGACGAATCAAGACTGCAATAGCAATGTTCCAAGAGATACCAGGCAGGTGAGCGATGTGTACTATGACAATTTCGATGCTGCAACTATAGACAGTGTAAACAGCGGATTTAGCTTTTTATCAAAACCTGCGAAACCAGTAAAGAAGAAGAAGAAGAAGAAAAAGTCTAGGAAAGTGGATCCCATTCAACCCACACCGGCCATCTCAAAGGAGATCCAAGAAAAGACCGAAAAATTGAAGATTTCAGACTCAATGGCTAAGCCGGAGACATCGGAGCGAAAGCCGCAGTCAACGTCTGGTCAGATAGAAGATTCTCACAACAACGAAATGGCATCAAGAGGATTGACCAAAGGGTTTTTGACGCGAGACGAGAGGACCCATGATATGGAAAAGAACAATGAAGTTGCAGTGGTGAAGGACAAAGACGAACATGCCTCTTCTAGTGATGAAACGAATCGCAATCTAGTGCGTAGTCAGGGTCAGTCGTTTCAAGAAACTCCGACGACCAATGACCAAAATGAACGGACTGGAGCGGCCTCTGTTAGAACTTTGCAAATGACTCAACAAGAGCAAAGCATCAGCGCGTTTCCTGGTGTGTCTCTCAGCGAGGACAGTGGGGTAAGAGAAGAATCAAAGACAGAAGTGAAATGCGGGAAGGAACCTAGGGCAACTGGTTCCTCAACATTCGATCAGAAGAGTACTAGATATGATAATATCAAGGCAGAATCTCTTTCTCTTTCCAAACCACCTTTGAACCTCATACCAGGTATCGGCTCACCCAACAGTGACGAACCGCCACCTATTTTTCCCAATGAGAAACGAGATTCACCATCTCCAATTACTATCCTCTCACCCATACCAATTCGAAAGATTCCTCCTCCACAGTTAACCATGGCACTGGAGTCATCACTTATAGAGAAGGAGATATCAAGACCATATCATCCCCCTTCTTCTAATGAACATGCTCACAACTACGGCTCACCTAGAGAGCAAGCTCTCAATAGCACCGAAAACAGCGAGCTTTCTCGCCACTCCCCTCTTGGTCGGCAAATGAAGCCTCAACGCTTATCCCAATCTTCGTTTGTAAATCCAGCCCAGCAGCCCCTTAATATGTCACCCACGCCGTCGTTGCTTCCACCGTTCGCTAGGGAAGATCAAATGACTCCTTCCAAGGACCCCAAACCCCCCAAGAAACTTGAAACCCTTCCAAAATCTTCGTCCCCTATTTCCACCATAGCAACACCTAAACACCAAACAGGAGTCCCCAATCGACGACCATCTCCAGCCCAGTTAAGCCGTAAATCTCCAGAGCCCGGGATTGGTTCAAATACAGAGCCCAAAACAAGACGACGACCTCCACCACAGCTGGATGAAGACGATAAAAGAAACCTTGCAACTCACGAGAGACAACAGTTGCAAAATAAGCCAATGATGGATGCACCTTCAAAACCGATACCGTCAAGTTTTTCAGCAATAGGTGAAGTTCACGATTCCACTTTTCTAAAGCATCCGCAAACAAATGAACAAGATATAGAGAGAGATGGCTCTACTATAAGGCGCAAGAAACCTGTTCCTCCTTCTTCAACTCCAAGACTTGGGTTTATGCCTGGAACAGGACATAAAGAAGCGCCCAATACACCTGCTTTCCCAACCGTTTTTGATCCGTCACCAGCAGTCTCCAACGCAACCGCTACCCCTAAAACTTGGACAACGCGGCCTTCTGGGAGAATGGCTCTTCCTTCGGAATTTAATAGCCCTGGGACTACTCTCACAGACTCAACGTTAATATTACCAGCTACGGGAGGAATAGCAGATTTTCCTTCTCGCTCGAATGTGAAGTTGGCGGTATCAACAGCCGCCGCTGCTCCAGTTGGCCAACTTCAACATTTTGGTTCTCCCGGTTTGCAGTCCAAATCATTTGCCCCTGATGACCGTTTGCAAGCTCGAACGGATTCGCCTATAATTGGGGCCAGTAATGCTTCTGTTTTACAAACCCCTAGCTCGGCCACTGTATCTCAACCCCAATTTAACAAGGCATTGGGTTCTGATCTCAACTCAAGTCCAATGAAAAGTCCGCCAAGTGGTGCAAGCTTGGAACTTTACAAACCGACTACAAAATCCTCTTTCAAGTCTTTAAGCTCTGTAAGGTCTCGGCGGTCTAGTTCTTTGCCTGGTGGGATTACTGGGAAGCAATGGTTTTGGAAGTATCATATTATAGCGTTAGGGAAAGACCTTGTGTTGACTACGAATCCCGAGTCGGAGCATTTATACTGCCGACCAGGGCCTACCTACTTTGTGCAAGTGGAAGGTTTGGGTGAGAACAAGTTGCCTGCTAATGAGGGCAAAGATATTGGCTTTGAGCTGATTTTTAAGAATCAGGATGATGAATTACGCGATGTGCTGAAAGTAAGGCAATTCAAGGACTCAAGGAGGCAGGTAAACGTTTTTGCGGCAGAGATTTTGAACCAGAACAATACAAATGAATCGGATTCCAAACAAAGCCAAAGTGACAAGGAGGCAAAAACGGAAGAAGTGGAAGACGATTTATTCGATTTCGAGACGAAACCCAAAAAGAAGCTTTCCAAAAAGCCTCCACCCCACTTAAGTATAGAGATTCCACAGCCCCCTTTGACAAAAACCACATTCGCACTCGAAATACCGGTTCCTCCAACCACGCAAGGCTTCAAGTTTGAAAAATACAAGGTTTACGATGCAGCTCATAATGAATGGATTGTTGGATCTTTACCAAAGGTTTCTAAAAGACTGGGGAAGATGATTAAGAAGAGTAACCTTTACTTTTATGACCCTGCCACTATCAGACCCAATGAACCTTTTGATTTGAAATCGTATCCCAAAGGGCATGAGCCACGAATTCTGGGACTGCTCAGACCAAAAGAAACAAAGATTAGAAAAAGGGTTGCAAAGAATGTTAAAAGATACAAGCATTCGCAAAAGCCAGAGTTTTGGAAATTTTCAAGATCGCGCTCGCCAGTTAATCGACAAGGCTCTCCTGGGGTGATAGATGGGGACGATTATCTGTATGAAGATCGCTCTGTATTCGATGGAGTTGGTCATAATGAGCCAGGTGGTGAAAGCAATAGAGTTAGTCTTGCGTATGAGAATTACCCGAGAGGACATGCCATGAAGCAGAGATCATTTGGAGGTGAAGAGAACGGAGGAGACAATTTTTCAGTGAGTTCGAAAAAGAAGAGATTTTCAAAATTGGTCAATTGGTCTGGACACGAAAAAAACGAATATGAATACGATCTAAGTAGTGGTCTAGACGCTGTTCAGTTTTATGAGCCAGGTGATGGAATGTATATCACAGATCCTCCTGATGATCAACCAACTGAGGATAAACTAGGATGGATCACTCTTTATGAAACTCCTGAATTGACAGGGCCAGAGCCAACTACTGGAGAAGCAGGTGGATTAGGATATCAGCTATGGCTTTTGAACCTGGGTCTGCTTTTGAGTATATCTTTGCACAGGATTTCTGTGAATTTGGAGAAGGAAAAGGAGAATGAACGCGATAAAGAGAAAGCATTTTCACTTGCATTTCAACAAGCACGGCAGTCATCATGACGTAGGGGGACAATAACTTTAGAAGGGGTTCCCCAAGTTTCTTACATTGCATTAACACCCCGGTTTGCTTCATGTCATGTTTAGCGGAGTTTTTATTAACGAATAGTTTGTCTTTTTTTCTTCTTCAAAATTTGTTTCACATCATTTCTTAATGTTTTAAACTGCCTTTTAGAATCACATATTTGTTTTCATCTATAAAGAATCATATTCATTTACCACTGTTGTCCCATTGCGGTATTCGCACTTCTTTTAGTTTTCTTCGTTGTTAAGTATTTAGTTTATAATCGCATCATCTGTTTTCTTTTCAGTAGAACAACTGTGGTGCTCAGCATAATTGTAAATGTTAATATTGATTCAACGCAATATCATTTGAACTATGACATTGACCTGAGAATAGTCAATCCAGATTACTATGTGTGTTCTACTTTTTGATCGATTACACTATTTCTACTAAATGTGCACCCTGTCTACACGTCGCATACAGCACACAGTTTTCCGTTAAAGATAAATTAAAGCCGTACATTTTGAACCAAGAACCACGGTACTTAGAACGAAGAGTTTCCCAAAGCCGTTTGCGCTATATCTCAAAGGTAGTCCTTGATTGGACAGTTCAGTGCTACTCACCAGAGTTCTAATATTCCCACACCTTATTCCCCAACCTGCATTATTGCCAATTATAAAGTCGATATAGTAGATTACAGATATCAATTGCATTGTTGTTTTAAATGCATCACAATAGCAATGATTTCTAGATTTTCCCTAGATTTTTGCACCTTCCCCCTGTTTTCACATGTGTCAGTTATTTTGGAAGGCACAATGTATCCTGATAAAGAGATTAAGTAGTCAATCATTTACAAAGGCTATTTATTCTGCATGTAGCATGTTCTAGAAGTAAGACAGTAGTGTCATAAAAAACTATTTTGTTCCTAGCTGATTAACAGAAGGGAGGAATCGGAATGTAACCTCACCAAGAGAAACTGGACAGGTGTGTTGACTAAAGGAGAGTTATGGAGTAACTGATACTGCCATAATCCGTTCTTTATTTCTGGCTGTTAGAGGTCTGATTGTCTTAGAGTGGGAATCAAACAAAGGTTTCGGGTTCATAGGAGTGTCCTCCTTCGACTTTCCCGATAAAGCCAAAGCCAGGTTACAAAGAAAATGGGTGGTAAGGAAAAATGACAACCCATTAAGAGTCCTGTGCTATCCCGGACGAGCATGTTAGAATATAGGACTATAATATAAAAGATGATACACTGCCATAATCTATGATTTATGACAAACTCCTTTTTTGAGATTTTTATCTATAACGTTCACTTTTAGGTTGCAGTCCTTTGACAAAAGAATTTTTTGGGAGCTGATTCTTTTATCTTTCTTTTAGTTCCTCAGTTGGCAAAAAGATGAACGCAAAACAAAAATTCATGATTAATTTGTACATAAACTATTTTTGACAACATAAATCCTTTTCTAATATTAAGTCAATTATCACATAAACGATTATATATAATTATTTCAAAATTTGTAGATGAAGAGAGAAGCAGAGGTTAAAAAATCAAAGAGAGGTTTCTCTTGGTGAGGTGGTTCAATTCGCAGAAGGCTGTGTAAATGGCCTATATTTAAATGCTGGACAACGGCTAGCATGAGTCGGGAAGATAATTGGATCAGTTTCTGCGCTATCAAACTCGATAAGCACGGTGAGCCTTTCGACAAACGGGGCATCTGAAAGAAGCTCTAGAAGAAGAAGAAACTTCCCATATTGCAATACAATTCTTATGAAAAAAATGCCCGCAACTCAATGTTCGCTTCTCATCATTTGAAACATCTGATAAACATATTGAACAGGTAAGATCATTTGGTATTCCAAGAGAAACATTACTTCCACTCAGAGATGTTGGATGTTGATAAACAGGGCGTGGAATGGTGATAGAAGTCTGTTCTTGAATAGCTGGAGGATTATCAGGGCCGGGGTGGTGTGGGAAGTTTTGAGAGCGAGCACTGAAATCCCTTCTTTCTTCAGTTTGACGTTGCGGCCTACGGCGAAAAATGCGATGGCGATAAGTGCCCCATACAGTCATGAGAACATTAATCAAAAATATAAAAGAACCACAAAGGCCAATGAAGATCACTGCACCAATAAAAATTCCGCCTAGTATTAGAAATTCTTGAAGAGAGCCTATTTTTGAAGTCGTTAGTTAAGGTCAAAATTTTCTCAAGATTATAACTTCACTTACTAAGTGAAGTAGCTCCTTTAGCTGAATCAGAAGAGATAATGGGACTCATAACTGGGGTTATTTGTTCAACCGCTGAGCGGGTATGAGCTATGATAGTTGAAAACACTGGTGGTCCTGTATAAACAAAAGTGGATAATATCTTTGGTTCAGACATGGTTGAAGAGTTAATAAAAAGAGGCGTTAAAAGTAAAGAGTAAAGCAGGTAAAGAGTAGAAGCTATATATGTGTTAGAAGTAAAGGGCAAAGAAGGAAAAAATAAGTAGTACATATTCTTTGTTTTCCTATTCTTTCTTTTGGCTCATAGTAAAATGTGGAAGTCAATATTTATGCTAAACTTTTCTTTGAAATAAGCTTTCTCAAAAAAGTCTTTGTGAAGTATAGATCTTGATTAAAGAAAAGACGTTTTATCAGCCGTTATCAGTCAATACGTGTAAGGGACATCCGTATCCTAACAATACGGATTAGTCTAACTGAGAATCTTCATTCACTTATGCTTGAGCTTGTTTCCTGTTAAACAATGTTATACCAGGCAACTATTAAATTCTGTCTTTTCCATAGAATTAATTGCAGTTTATTTTAATGTAGACTAACAACGGGGGATAGAAATTTTCTGAGTATTGTTGTCCAAACAATGACAATAATCAGTTGTGTTAGGTGGTTGTATATTAAGGTTTTCTTACAGGTTTTGCCAAACTGTAATAACGTCCGATGTATATTCACTTCTATATAGTGAAATAATAAAAACAGGATAATCAACAGTGCTATTTAGTCCTTAAAAGCAATACAATAATATAAAAATAACTTGAGTATGTCACACTCAGTGGGCCAATATCACTCCAGAGTAAAGCAAAAAAGATCTGGCTGGTAGAATCATATTGTAATGTAAGATATTCATAAGGAAATGATAAATTTTCATGTCCTCTATTTGCTCTCTGAAACAGGAAGTAATAGTTTCAAATCACTACCCCATGTTCTTTGTTTGAAAACGGATTGCAAAATTCAAGTTATTTGTCAAAAAATTAATGTCTGTATGCTGAATAGAAGTCTATCTATGGGATGCCAAAAATACTTGTGAACTTTTCTTGCTGGTCTTGTTTTATTGTCATAAAAATTACTTTTTTCCTATCATTGCTTCCTTTGAAACCTGTCTGAATATTAGGAAGCCCGAAAGTGCAGTTAATCCCCAAAGAACGCTATCGAAACAAAGAGAAAAGTTAGATGTGATTAATATCTTTAGACAAAATAAAAGAATCATACCATGAAACGATCTGAAAGATTAGCACTGCTTGAAACTGCTGACAGTTGTTTCCCGAGAATGGATTTGCAGACTTCCAGCTGCAGTCCATGACAGGGTCGAGCTTATCTTTCAACCAAAAGTAGGATAACAGCCAGAAGACAAACATTGCAACATCCCAAAAGAACAGAGTATGCATCCGTCGAATATGCACCAACATGTATAACAATAAAGTGACAATAGCAAACGAACCGATCACTAATGCAAATATAATAGACATCGGCTTGGGTTCATTGTGTTTATTGCAAAGTGCTAGATAGTAGGCACAGACTCCGATGATCATTCCAGCAAAGAAGAACTCTACAAAACGGAGGAAGAGAACGTATATGTTTACCTGGGTGTGCTTCTTGACGTTTAACGAAAGGACAAAATTCACCATTTTTTCTGTTTTCGATCTTTTTGCTGCTTGGCTTGTAGGTCGACTGCTTCAAGGAGAGAGTATATTATAATTCTTTTCAAAAAAAAGATCAGAAAGAGGAAATAAATAGTAGAATAGAAAAAATAAAAAGGTAGATCTGTCGACCAGCTTATAAACGATGTATCATGGCAATATGGAGAGGTTGGCAAGATATGCATGATACTTCCTAATACGGTTATTCTGCAGGCTGGTGCATGGAGCCAGCATCGCGAATTATTTTAAGCTTTTTACGGGGGTCGTTACTCAAGAGGAAACTTAAAAGTTGTCAGGTTCGAGTCTTGAAAGGTAGGCACGGCTGACAGAAGATCAAGAAAGAGAAAAACAGCACTCTTTTGAAATTGGAGATATGGATTCAAGAAAAAGTTAAAAGATTGGTTTTATTGATGGTTATTATTTAAAGAGGTCTGAGCAAATGGTACCTGTTCTTCGAAATAGAAAGAGGGACGAGCTGTTACTTACAGACCGAGTTTTAAGGTTCGCTCTCTCGGCATCATCGCCGATGTTATGAAAAAGAGGGCTGGCTACAAAACCCAAAGTCAGGTTGGCTTTAATCTCACCACCTCAGGTTATATCTATGACAACAAAGACAGAGGGAAAACGGTGAGTTAACTGGTCTAATTATGAAAAAGAAAATAGATGTTATTTCTCACCTAGTTCGATTTGTTTGAGTTCCAAGACTATTTAATTCCAAAAGTGAAAACTAGGTGAGATTCCTATGCTCAAACAGGAATTTCTGGAGTAGGCCAGCATGGCTAGGATAGAAACGAAAAACGCGAAGAAGATATCAGAAAGCACATGCCAATTCCTTGTGAAGACCATTTTTCCAGACCAGTCAAGGGAACTAAATGTTGGAAGAATGAGCTTTACACATGCGACTCATACCTCTACTCAAAAACTTCTCGTAATTTTACGAACTGTTGTTTTAGGTCTGATTGGTTTATGCGCCATTATTTTCAGAAAAAAAAAAGCCGACGACATTGACAGCCCTTTTTGTTAATCAAAGCAGAACTTGCTTGATTAACTGTGTCAATTTTATTGGCAATAGAAATCTTTTAAAACATTACAGTTTGAGTATTCAACAGATAAGAAAATTTCACTTTTGCCAACGACAAGCCTATACAACTATTTCAAAAATCTAATTAACAAGCTAAAGTTTGAAGAAAATCCAATTGTCCTCAACAGTAGGGGATAATTACATCCAGAAACATCAGCACTCTAAACAGACAGTTACTTGAATACAAGGAAGATCAAGACTTGACAAAATAGACAGTTAACTTTTGATCATGAGCAGATTCTTTGGGTATTATGTGAGGCTCCTGTGACAGGAAATGTAGGGAAATATACAATAACTATTTATAAAATGCAATCTTCACTCTAATCGAATGAGCCACAAGCAAAAACAATAAGATAAACAAACCATATTAAAGTGCGAAAGTGGGATACTCAAAAACATCTTCATTTCCCTTTTCACACTCCACAAAAAGGAGGAAAACCGTAAAAATTTAAATCTATCCATTCTTTTCTTTTCATTAGATCAGCATCCAAACTGACGTTCAAGTTCCATAAACTGAACTAGCTCAGTTAACCTTTGGATTTCCCTCTGTTGTAACCATTTGTCCATCATCAGTTCATTATTCGTTCTTATCAGGTCTTGGTTACACACTGCGTAATATTGTTCATGATTTCTCATTACCTTTGATTTGATCTGGCTCACCTCATCCTTATTTAACTCAAAACGAGACTCATAGTCCGAAAACTCGTCATCGTTATTATCTGAGAAAGAGGACTCGGCATCAATCTCGGATTTGAAAGAGGCCTCAGCAGAGACGGGAGAATTGTTGATACTCTCGCGCTCTTGGCGCTTAGACTTTTTCTTTTGATGATGACTATGTTTGGTTTTGCTCGGAGTTGGAGGTAAAGGCTCTCCTCTTAAAGCCGATCCGATCTGGCTCCCGCTGTTTATAAAGAAATCACCATCGTCAACCTCATCATTCTCTAATAGCTGCTCAAAAGTTGGTATCTCGCCATTTCCCAGCGCTGCTGTGGCTGGTGCAGGATCGCCACCATCGACAAGCTGGAATAGATAAACCTCTGATTCCTGTTCCAACCCTTCATCATCGCAAAACCGGCAGAGAATAGGATCCCCTAACTCAATTTCCTGACTTTCTTGAAAATTCTTGAGAGCTTCATCTGCTGTCGTATTCTTCCCGTTGTAATGAACTGGAGTTCCAATGTTCTTTAGCCTCCTCTTGTGTCCATTTTCATCGATTGCCTTGAGAAGATAAGGGGTTATTGGGGTAGAAGGCGGTCTTTTCAAATTAGCGCCATTCTGCATTTGTTGTTGTTGTTTAGGAGTCCCTGAACTCGAAGCCTTCTTCTCCAAAAGTCTCATGGAAACAAGCTTCTGTCCTGTCCCTGGAGCATTTGTGTTTAATCCCGAGCTCAAGCCCAAAGGTGTCATAACTGGGGCAAGCGCTTTCAAAGCTGATTGTTTTGAAAATGGGATAGTTCCTTTAACAGGGGTAACTGCAAAAATCGTCCGCGTAGGCTTTACTGTGTGCTCTTTGCCATGTTGTTGATATGATGCATCTCCTGCCGCCGTTGTTATTGTTGAGGTTGGCAATGGAGTAGCAGGCACAGGGGTGGCTGCAAAACCCTCGGTTGGTGTCTGGAGAAATTCGTGCCAGTCAACATCTCCAGAACCCATCCCCTTTAATGGTGTCTCCATTTGCATTTTTTGAATGATGCCGAAGTTGGTGTGGTTATGATGGTTGTGTTTGCAAGAATGTTAGGGGAACCGGTAAAACATAAACAATGCTCATTAAGTCAGGGTAACTTTGGGTCGGGATCCTGCTCTTTGGTGAATCAAAGGCATTGTTCAGACAAGTATTATTTCACACCAAGGTAGTAGTAAACAAAACAGCTAAATGTTTAATAAAAGCTTCCATGGGCCAATATTCTGATTTGCGGGAACTTCAATGAAGTTTTTCATTGAGTTTATCTTTCATGAGCACTGGCCTGAGCTGAGGGTATTTGAGCTTGTGATTATCAAAAAGAAAAAAAAATAATTGCTTCTGAATTTGGCTTTGACACATAACAGTTTTTGCGGTTTAATATTCTCATATTGGCAAGTTGCAAGGATCGGATTACAGCTGTGTTAAGGCGAGCGAATCTGGATGGAATGCTACAAGACAAGACGGAGTTCTAGGTTGCTTGGGGAGGATCATGACATTTTGTATGTATCTTAGAGGGCTCGACCTTAATACTAGAGCTAGAAGCTTGTAAAATAGAGCTATACAGTTCAAGATTTCCTAAATTAGTGACTTAAATCACCGTGTACTATCCAAAGCAAAAGCCTGTACATTAAAGCAATCATACACCAGAAAACGCAAGAAAGGACCAGAAAAAATGTGTCTGCTTGTTGCTGATGCTTGGAGGAGTAATTTTACAGCTGTTGATTTAGAACTATTTATATAATGAGTAGCTCTATATTTGTGGTCAAGAATAATTCAATCAAGTTTCGATAGTTCCTTTCAAGTTGGACAATTCGAGACCAAATTTACTGGTACACATGAAGAATATGAGGACCCGGGTCAAACCTTTTTGTGTTTTTTGATCCTTTCGAAGCTTCCCGTAATGCACGCATATTCAAATTCTAGGCGTTTATGAGAGTAAAGCTGTTGTTTTTCCTCTTTCGTTAATGCCTGGAGAAATCCACTGGTCACAGCACAAGATTGCTTAGCCTGTGAGGGTACAGATACGATGTTTTGACTCTATTGTTATGCTTCCTAAACAGGACACCCACATGCTGGATAACGCATCATCATGTTTCCCATTGTGTCTTTCCCTTGGCAGGAGCAAAACTTGATGAGAGAGTAGTCCCAAAAAGATACACTTGTGGGATGAAAAACAATTCTGGCAATATTGATTGCTTTAGCATTCAGACTTTAGTTCTAATTCCCTGGTGGAAAGATTAGAACTTCTCCTTGAACATAGTTTGAGAAGAAAATTGGTAAGAGAAAAGCCATGTGCGTCCCCATTTTGACGTCTCAGGACCGCAATTGGACTACAAAAATAGTAAAGCACTATTCAATTGATCCATTTTGTTCCGTTATAAGAACATTATCGTGGCATGGATTGGAATGGACCATTACTTTTACTAAACGCTAAGATGGATAATCAGGAATTGGGATTCATTTCTTGATCTAGAACGCACGTTTCATAGCCACTCGTAGAGGTTGAAGTTCCTGATTGAGATGCAAGTTGAATGTGCAAGCCTTGATTACGTAGTGGGTTCTTTCAAATTGTTGAAAGGCTAACCTAATAAGCTTGAGATCATCAGCATCATCATCATCATCATGAGCTTCAATAAAGACAGCCACGACCAAGAACGAAGGAAACCATCTATTCTTGTAAACAGGGGGAGGGAAAGGTATAAAATGGACCCTTTTGACCTTTTTTTTCCACGTTGCTCCAATCGTTTTCGTGAGATACAAGCTCCTGTACTAATTTGGAATCATAATGAAAGTCTTATCATTTCAAAATCTAATCTTTTTCTTTCTCACTCTCCTGTTTTCTTCTCTTCAAGAGGTTCGTGGCGATGCCGAAGATCCTATGATGAAGAGGGATCCTGTCCCTACCGAAAAGGAAGAAATTGCTGTTACAGCTGAAGCAGTTCCAGCATTCTTTCCTCGGCCTTGTCCAACTGTAACCAAGACCACGACCAGATATTACCCAAAAGTGATAACTAGATACTCTTACAAAACCACCACCAAATACTATCCCAAAGTTGTCACTACTACTAGGCCTTGCAAACCAGAACCAAGACATGGAAAACGCGATGATTCTAACAATGAAGTGGAAGCTGAATCGGGTGTTTCTGCTGCCTTATTCCCTGCTCCATGCCGTCCATGCCGTCCATGTTACCCACGAACCACCACTGTTACTCAGTTTAGCACGGTCACAAGTTGGAGATTCAGACCATGTCCGCGCCCAAGAACATATACCGAGTATCGCACAAAATATATCACTGTTCGTCCGCCATGGTGCTTTCCAATTCCCTTGGGACGAACAGTTGGGGCAGCGGACGTTGATGCTAATGACGCTTCTGTTGCCGCAGATCAAGTTCCAGAGTCTGCTGCTACATCTGTTCCAGCTGATGCCTCTGCCTCTGAGCAGCCCGCTCTGGCAAAAAGAGACGTTCAAGAAGATTCTGGTGAGGCCCAGGTCGAACCTCAATCTTCACCCAATGGTGGTGCAACCATAGTTCCAAAAGCTTCTCTCTTTGGTTTGGTTCTCGGATTTTTAACCCTACTGCTAATGTAAATGGCATCAAACCAGATTTCTTTGATTGTCGTATTATCAATCCTTGATCAGGTTGCGCAATTATAAAGGTATTCTCTTGACGCCGACTTGTGATTTTGCTTCTCTTTTTATATTGCTTGCCAGTTTTTTTAAACCTTCTACATCGTTCCTTATAAATTCAATAGTACAAGATAATCTTTTGCTAAAACTAAGTGAGTTTGTAAAAACAAATTGTATAAAAAGAGTCACTCTTAACTAGAATAATAGGAAGCAGGCGAATGTTACGGTTTGTTTTAAGGACCCAGTTATAAACTTGGTTTAGAACATATTCCTGTATTTACATGTTTAGGATAAAACATAAAAACGAATGTCTATGTTGCTAGCTCTTTCTTTCTTGATAACGTTGAAGGTCGACTGGATTAGAATACACAAAACCGGAAGCTAGAGAAGCAATTGTCACTCTAGGAAACACCAAAAGTCATTCATCCCCTCTTTCCCTTCAATCCAATCATGTCGAACCTACTAAGAGACTTTGTTTTGCTCTTCATGTCATCCCGAAGGAACAATACGCGAGTCTGCTATTGTTTTCTCTCTCCGCAATCTGGTCTCCTGATCTCCTCTAAAAAGTATAGCGGAAGCCTTTTCCACTAACTGAGCTCAATTAAAGCCTATGCAATTTATTTTTAGCCTAGGTTTTACACGGATTTCTGCTATTTGTAATTACACTAATCTCGATTATTAGATGTCCCATCTTCCCCAAAGAAACCCTTTTTTGTGTAGTTCAAGAAGTTTTGGTTTTGACTTAACTCCCAGCATTAACTATAAAAGAAAGCTTCCACTTTCCACTTTCGTGGCTGATCACAACAGGAAAGATGGGAATGGAGATTAAGGAGATGAAAAAAATTGGCAGAATCCAAACACCCAACTAATAGCTCTGTTTTGGAGAAAATACAATGGCTCATGTACCATTTATGCTCTTTGGGAAGGGTCACGAATAAGATGGATAGTTGGTATAGAGTATGGTATATTTCTCTGTTTATCCTGCAGTGAACCAATTTTATAGTCAGTATGATGATGATCTTGGGAAAGAGCAAAAGGTGCGATTCGTCAGTTTGTTCAATTAAGCTCTTTTCCCCCACTTCAATATACGGAGTTGATCAGAAAACATAACGCTGTCCCAAGCAAACACAACTTGGTAACGTCTTTTTGGACTTTAAAGTTGCTTCTTTGCGTATCAAATACTTGAGATTTCCAAATCATAGAAATCTATATCGAATCCATCTCCTGGGAGGGTATCACAAATGAGATACTACTATACTATGTTATATAGTTCTACCATACACCCCCGCCCCACCATCATTTTGAACCCATCTCGACATCTTAGTAACTAGTGATTCATCCTAGCAATGTCAATCCAAGCCTACTACCAGTCACCAGAACAAGGAGACAAATGGATATCTTTAACTACGGATGACACAGACAATACGAGCAATTCAGCGCCCACGGGAACTGAAGGTGAAGAGGAGGATCGAGACAGACCAAGCGAGTTTTCAAACTCAAATTTGGGTAATCTAAGAAAAGAGATTACGGAATTGCAAGCTACAATCAACGTTTTTCTTACCAAAGAGATGAACAAAGTTGGTTTGAAAGATGGTTCGGTGCAGTTGTCTGCACAAGGAACAGACGCGGAGGTAGAAGAAGATCTTGAGAAACGTGTTTTGGATGGAGAAGAGGAAGACGATGAGGAGTAAAAAAAAAAAGATACAAGTGTTTTTTTTTTTCAAATGTATGCATTGACGATGATGATGATGAATTACACGTTTGAAAAGACTAATCGAGACGTGAGATGCAATTTGTTTTTCCTGCCAGCTTGCCCAGATGGCCCTGTTGGAATTGCCTACTATGTAAAGAACATTGTAAGGAGATGAAACGGTTGCATAGGATTTCCCTGTTCCCAGACACTAGACTTCCATCTGGATCTTGATTTAGATCCAATTTGGATCTAATTAATGATGATTATGAGAAGGAAGGAAACTTTTGAAACTGTTGCTAGTGTTTGTTAAAATTAGGTGGTGAACGTTTACAATCATATCGCAGTCAGTGTGTATATATCAATCAAGAAGACTTTGACAGTTTAAAACGCTTGAGGGTGTTTGTATTCTGTAGTTCTACACATGTCAATGCCTATATCTATGATATTGTTGTTTCACCCATATGTTGGTTCAGGCAGCACGATTTAGAAAGATATTGGACATTGTTTCATTTTTGGTATACATTGTGTATGCCTTGTAATGGAAGATCTCTTTTTAGCAGTATCTATGCTTCGAGAATTTTCGATGGGTAGGTAGTCTTTGTCCAATTGTTTTCTTGTCATCAGTAAATGTATGGACTGGAACGGTGCATCGTGATTAGATAGGTTATTCCATGCTGTAATCATCGAGACAGTACATGAAAAATGTGCTTCTACTCTCTGCTTTTTCGACAAAATAGTTTCAGTGGCACATTTAAGAGGATTCGGTCGAACTTTCATGCGCAGCTGTGAATGAAATCGAATCAAATTGAATTGAATTGAATTGAATTCAGCTTTGCTTTGTGCTTGCCTTGTACTTTAGGCATGCCTGGGTCATAAAACTTGGGATCTAATGGGGGGAGAGATGAAAGTGCGCGCGTGGTTATTCCATCTTTGATATATTTCACCGTTTTTGCATATCATATCGTGTTCTTTTCCCTTTTTTCCCTCTTTTTTTGCGGTTTCTAGAACTGAGGGTAAACAAGACATTTGATGATTTTCAGAAATGCATTTTGTATCATCATAAAACTGCAGCAACACAAAAAGCAGCAGATTTAATGCTTCCTCGAGTGGAGATGTTAATGTTAATACACGAGAGCCTGGAATGAAGATGATGAGGACCCTCTGCCTATCGGACTATCACCATGTCTTCACTTGCATCGAGGAGATACACGCCCAGTTGTCACTGAATACGTACCGCAGACCCATATTTTCATTTATTTATTATTTTTCATACGTGTATGTAGGTAGGTGTATTTGTATTTTTCCCTGGTATTGAAAAGGAAAAGATGACAATAAACCCGGAAGTTGAGAAATATGGGTGCATATGCTGGATAATAAATTCCATAGTGTTTGACCCAAGTTCATTATGGATGCAATCCTGACTTCAAAACAATCCTTGTCCTAGTGATAGGGGCAAAAACAAACAGTCAAAACAAAACAAGCATCCAAACTATGACGATTTATGTTAAAATCACGGGCCATGAATTGACACAGATTTACGAGAGCAGACATGTCAAATTGCTGAAATACTGCTGGGAGTGGAAAAAAGAAAGTTTCGGAGTTTCACCCTTACCAGATTGCAAGGCAATCCTGCTTCCCTTTCTTTTTCTTTTTCTTTTTCTCTTTCTGTTTTCCCTTCTCTTTTCTTTCTTTCTCACAGTTTCAAAATTTTTAATTTCACAACTTATCAGCAGCCATTTCTGTTCATGGTTTATTATCTAGAATGGAATGAAGCAACGGCCTTGTCATGGGCTGGAGGGATAAACAGGTTTCAGACCTCCTGGGTTTTTTTTTGCTGATTGGATATCTATTCAAGGAGTGTAATAATTTCCTTAAATTGATAGTTCCCGGCGTTCGCATCCACTTTTGCATTCGCATTCGCATTCGCATTCGCGTGACTTATCATGCGATGCAATGACGAGTAAAGGGGGATTAAAAGGAGAGACGAGGAAGACTCTGACCCAGAGCCTAAGTAATTAGCGAGTACAAGGAGGAGAAGGTGATAGAAGAGGAAAATGGCGAGAAATTGGTGTTCTCGGCGCCAAAGTAGGATTTTAATTCGCTTCTTGTTTTTTTTTCTTCTTCTTTTCTTTTTCTTTTTTTTATTTTGTTCTTCTGTTTCTGGATTCTGGTTTCCCCGATATCTAACGTTCCTTACGTGTTTGGAAGGGGGAAATGATGACAGACCGTTGGAACTCTTCAATAGCTTCTTTGTACAGTACGTAGAATAGAAGCAGAAGGAGAAGAGAATCAAACAAGGAGACAGGGGGGCATTTAGAAAGAACAGGCTGTAAGCAGTAGGAAACCGAAACCAGACAATTTAATTATAATGAAATTGGAGGTTTGATACCGGTCTGCCTCTTTTCGTGTTTCTGTTCGAGTTGGTGTTGGTGGAGTTTGTGTTCCTGGCTTGACGTTGAGGCTGGTCCTTTTCGGCCGCATGACGTGACGGGCTGTGACCGTCTCAAAGGGGCCCTTTCGACTCCCGTTCTGTGAACTTCAGGCAGCAGATGACCAGCGAGTGTTGAACCTGAGCCCGAAGCCTGAAGCCTGAAGCGAGTGTTGAAGATCGCGCTAGACGCATTTCCAGGTTTGAAAAGTGGAAATTACTAATGGAGCGTGTGCCTTCGGTACAACTCTACTGGGCCAGAAACACAAATAAGCGAAGATCCCCAATTTTCATACTCCGTTTTTCGCATTGCGTTTTTAGTATTCATCTTAGTGTTTCATGCCGCATGTCTTTTTGTTCGTCATGGTTGGCTGGCGGGAATTGGATGCCTTAGCGGGCGGGGGGCCCAGAGAACAAGAGAAGCCGAGCGAGGATTGTAAAGGTAAAGAAGAGAAGACATGGAAAGGGAAGGGCTAAACGTACATGGGGGTTTTCTATTAAACCACTTGTTGGTTCTAATTCTAGTTATCCCTGCCTATTCTTTGCCTTTGTCTTTTTTCCCCCAGTCTTCGATCTGGATTTGGATCTGGAGAATAGGGCTTTACTGATAGAAAACCCTTGTTCCGTCAGACAGACTGTCCGTGTGTACTTTGTGGGAGGGTCTCATCTTTAGCCACAGTACCAACAAAGAAATAGAACAGAACAATGTATTATTGTGCTCACTAAACAGAGCAGGACATACGCTCCCCTGCTTTTCGATCTATACAGAGCGATATCCGTCTTGTGCCTTTTTTTTTTTTTTATTAATCCAAAATTATGAGTATGGATTCAGTTTAGTGTAGTTTATCCGAGATTACGAACCAAGCGGTTTCAGACCTAACCTATGGATACTTTGAGGTGGATGAGAACGCTCCAAAGACATGCCAATAGACAAGTGACATGACATTAGGAAAAGTGGTAGTAGGAATTTGACAGCTACGGCTGATGGAGAGAGTTATTAGATACGAACGGATGACACTTGACATGAATTTAGTTCCTTCGTGTCAACTTTGACCTATCGGTGTAAAGAAAAGGGGGCATCAAATATTTGGAAAGGGTTTATGCCTCTAGCCACGGCTACAGCTGGAAGAAGATTGTCCCACCCTCTGTCCAATCTCACTAAGACCAAGTTTGACCACCCATGTAAAAATACCTTAAGAAAATGTATACAAGTTCTTTCCATGACAGAACCTGGTCTGATCTGGTCTGGTCCTGTTTGTGTATTGGGATTGTTAAGTAATGTAATGTGGATGATGAATGGTGTTGTGTACTGTCTGTCTGTCTGTCTAATCCATGTTGAGTCCAGTATATATTCATTCACATAGTCTCGTCGTATCTACAGCGTTAATCACTAGCAGCGAAAGTACGATGGGGAAGAAAATGATGAGGGGTTCAAAAATTAAACCGAAGCTGATGTGAGGATACTTTTACCAAAAAATTAAAAAAGAAAAAAGGTTTTAAACTTCAGAGAAGTTGAACAATCTAGATATCGAGAAGTGGGCAAGAAAAATGGGGCATGGAGCTTCTTTTCGAAGTTGCTGTTTATTAGTAAGAAGCAGTAGCAAAGAAGTTCTTAAATCTTGCTTCCATTTACCTTCTTTTCTTTTCTTTTCTTTTCTTTATTTCTTTCATCTTGGCATCACAAACGAACCAGGGATCTAGAAACGATGGATATAGCGTTTGGTTTGGGGGAAAAAATAGAGAATCTCGATTTGAAATGGAGAGAGAGAGGGTGCTGAAACTATCGGAAAAACATAAAAACATAAAAACATACAAAAAATCAAGATCTGACAGATCAGGGTGTAACTCCATCATTTTCCCCACGGCTGAACAAAATCAAGGATCTAAACGACGACTTAAAGAAAAAAAAATTTAAGTAAAAAATAAAATAATAAGGATTAAGGATAATAATGATAATAATAATATTAACAGGAAGCAGAATTTTAGAGAGTGGGTGAGACACACACAGCACACACAGTTGGGAAAATGAGTAAAGTGGACATAGGATAAGGATGGGCGGGATGTATGACAACACAGTCCAATTCAATTCAATTCAATTCAGTTTAAAATTCAATTCATAAATCAGTTTTGTTGGTTCGGAATTAAGGTTAGGAAGTGCTTTAGTTGTATGATTCCTTCATGTTACTTTTTTTCTAATTCTTTTTCTTTTTTCTTTTTTTTTTTTTTAATTTTGGAATTAGAATTAGCATTAGCATTAGAATTGGGTTTGGGTTCAATTGGATTTTGGAGTGAGTGAGTGAGTGAGTGAGCGAGGTCAAAGGGAGGATGGATTTACTTCTAACCACAAGTCACTATTCATCCGAGAATTTGCGGATCTCAGTCTTAAAGATAACTTTGAGTAAACGTTGAAAAATGCATTGATTTTAAAAAGATCCCTGTTCTGTTATGTCTTCAAGGGTATGATGATGATGATGATGATGACCTATGGAGGGAAGACCATCATGGGTTTAGAGTTTAGTAGTAGGTAGTAGGTTGTTTTACAAACTTTGGATTTCCACGGAATAGTGGTTTCGTACACATAACGTAATGTATATATGAAGATAATATTGGATTTTTGATTTTCCCAAATTTATTAAATGTGAAGGATGGAAGTTAAGCTTGCTTGGAACGAAGTAGAGTAAAAAAGTCAAAGTCAAAGTAAAGAGTTGTTGGGGGAGACAATAGGAGATAAACTTGTCACACATCAGCATCCTCATTTCAACAACCAACGATGGATGGATGATGCTAAAGCTGATGCTCATTATGCAGGTCTTTTTTTGGGAGAGATGGATAACGATGGCGATGGCGATGGCGATGGCGATGCCCGATGCCTGATGCCCGATGCCCGAGACATGTCGATAACAATCAATCGTAAATGGCAAAGCTTAGTATCCTTGTAAGAAATGGAAGTGGAAGGAAGCGAAGCAGCATGAGGAATAAGAATAAACGTAGAAACAGAAGCAGAAATAGAAATGGGGGTTCTGATTTGTGAGACCTTGGGCTTCTATGGGTTAGTGACCGACCAAGGATGGAGGGAAAAATAGACATGGACATGATGGAGGAGAAGGAAGCGTCATCATTCCGAGTCGAGAAGCGATCAAACCACAAAGTAGCGAATTGGTTTCTCCACCCTGGTGCCTCCAACCTCAGGCTCAGGCTCAGGCTCAGGCTCAAATTGGCACTGGCGCTGGCACTGGCGCTGGCACTGGCGCTGGCTGGATGAATGCTCCGCCCACGGCAATGCCCACGGCAATGTCCACGGCATGTCTACGGCAATATCCAAACGGCAATAGCCAAACGGGCGGTGGGGAGGTTTCTTAATTTTGGTTTAAGCTTCTTATCGGCTTGCCAACACCTAGCTGGAGATGTGCAAAGGGGGGTCTCCAGGGACCAGCAGAGCCTTGACGAGAAGCCAGGAGACGGAGACGGCAACGGACACGGAAACGGAAACGGAAGAGAGGAAACCCGGGTGCATGCGGTGGGAGCTTTCTTCTTGTCCGTCTTGTCCGGGCACGCGGCCCCATGTCTCATTTTCATTTTTCATTTGGCGCTTTTTCGCTTGTTCGTATGTGACTTTTTTGATTTTTGATTTTTGATTTTTTGATTTTTTGTCTGATTCTCGTTTTCGCATTCGTTTTCCATATTTTTGACGGAGAGATCGTCCGTACACTCCCGCATGCGGCTTTGCTGAGGCCTGCAGCCCGCCCTGCTTTGGGCTGCGTGCGTGCGTGCGCATGTACGCGTGCATGTGCATGGGCTGCTGTTTTTTTGCGATGTGGTGGCCCAGAACAGACGCCCTGGGGTGCTGGAGAGAGACTCCGCGGGAGAAGACGAGAAGAAGAAGAAGAAGAAGAGCGTTCAGGTGAAGCGCAGCGTGGAGCTTGGAGCTGGAGCATCGAGCTCAGGCTCTAGCTCTAGCTCAAGCTCAAGCTCAGGCTCAGGCTCAGGCTCGGGCTCCCGCACCGGAGACACAATAAGGCTGGCACCAAACCTACAACAAGCGCCCGCAGCCACACCGAGACACAACACAAAACACAAAACACAAACACAAAACACAAAACACCAGTGGTGGTAATCCTCCAGTGCTTATCTGCCTGGCTCGTTTCTGGCTTCTGGCTTCTTGCCTTTTTGCGTTTTTGCTCTTGCTTTTTGCTTTTTTCATGTTCCTTTTATTATTTTTTAACCTTTTCTTTTTCTTGTTCTTCTCTACTTGTGATTTTTGGTTTTTTCTTTCTTTTTTTTTTTTCCGCTGTCTATCTCTCTCTTTCTCTCTCTACTTCATACTTTCTCTTCCTTCAATCTCCTCTTTTACCCTTTTACCCTTTTACCCACCTCCCCTTCCTTCTCGACTTTGAATATTAGAACCCCCCCTTACCATACAAAACTCCCTCCCTCGTTCGCTATCATCCAATCCTCCTCTTTCACCCCTTCCCATCCCCTCCCCCTCCCTCAATGAGCGGTATAAACAACCTCACAGGATACAACTCCCTCGCAAGTCTCTCTGCAGTAGCTGCAAAAACAGCTGATACAAACGCAACTCAGCAGCAACAACAACAACAATCTCAACAATCACAGTCTCAGCAGCAGCAGTCTCAGCAGCAGCAGCAGTCATCACAATCACAATCACAATCAAATCGACCTTCCTCAACTCCCGCAGCTGCGGCTTTAGGCCCGGGTACAAATTCGATAGGTGTAAATAACGTAAGCTCAAACATGAGTCCAAAGTCTTCCTCCTCTCTATATGGAATGGGCTTGAATATGGGCAACATGGGCAACATTGGAGGAATGGTCAACATGAATATGGCAACGGGAAGTGGAATTGGCGTTGGCGTTGGAATAGGTCTAACTGGTATGCCAATCATAAACCAACAACAACAACATACTCACAACATTTATGGCTCAAATACCTCCAACGGACTCGCCTTGGGAAATGGCAACATGAACGTAAACGTAAACGGAACCCCGACTGGAGCTGGGAATCACCATGGTCTTTCGATCGACCTTGGTAGAAATGGTAGTATGCACGGTTACTCCCTCTCAGGCACCACCACAACCTCAACAACCACAAACTCTTCCTCCATCACTGGACCAACGATAGGAGGAGGTGGTGGTGGTGGTGGTGGCTCCTCTTCAACTTCTGCAACAACCCCAACAGTTACTAACGCAAGTATAGGTGGTGTGGAGAAAAAAATGGTCTCGAGAAACAATTGGAGCGAGGTCGAAGATCTGATGCTGGTGAGACTGGTACATCAACATCCAAACGAGGTCAGAACAGCAAAGTCAATTCGGTCCTTCTTTCTATTCATCGCAAATAAGCTCAGAGAACAGGGCAAGGATCGAAACGCGCGGCAATGCAGAGATAGATATTGGCTATTACAAGGCAGATTCGACGAAAACATGGCAAATGTGTCCACAAGTAATGGTCCTAATACCGGTGGCAGTGCTGGAGGGGGAGGAGGAGGAGGAGGAGGAGGAGGAGGAGGAAACAAGCAGAATTTCGACAATGAGCTCGACAAACTTTTGGAAACCTGTAAATCATACTTTCAACATCGAGATGAACTCCACAAGCAGAGACATTCACCATTGACTTCCAATAGAACTCCGAATTCCCAATCAATCTCATCGGCATCAAATGGAGATATGGGTAAACCGAGCCATATGATAAAGCGAAAGGCAAGTGACGATTCCCATCTCCATCCTCATCTGACTTCTTCTGCTCATGATCCAACTGAAGACCTTATCGACCCAACCGTCATTTCTTCAAGTGCAGACAGCAACTCTCAACATTCTCTGCAAAGAAGACTCAGTAAAAAAATGAAACCTTCCGTAGGTGATGATGATGTATCGGTTCATATTCACGGATACAATCAACTTAACCATGGTCATCATCATCATCAACAACAACAACAACATCATCATCATCACCACGATCTGTCATATTCCAGTAATGCCATTACCCCTTCCCATCAACCTTCAACTGCAGATTATTTGTTAACGGGTACAGGAATGACTTCTCACGACGGGTATTCCCTTCATCCATCTATTCCTCAGCAACACAGTCATGGCCATAGCCATAGTAGGTCTAATCAACGAGCATTGCAAATGAATAGTGGCTCCGCTGGCAACATGGCGACTGGAGGAGGCATCACTCCTTCTTCCAGCATCACCAACATGAGTTCTTCAACAAGTCCATTCATCACTCCAAATACCACAAATCATACCAGTTCCTCCGTCTCATCTTCAAATCTGCCTTCGGGCATGCCGCTTTCAAACTCTTTAGGCCAACTCCACCATCATAACATGTCACTGCACACAACAGGAACTGCAGTGAACAAGCCATACAACCAACACCAGCAACAACACCACCAGCAACAACAACAACAACAACAACAACAGACGATAATGGCCATGAATGCAAGCAATAACAATCAACAACCTGCAACAGTAGGCGAGCTTTATGAATTAAGCTCTGCGGTCCAGTCTCTGGTCACTGAACTTCGACAGTTACAACCCCAGATCCAGGAGATGAGAATCAAGTTGTCAACATGTTGTGATCTACTCAGTACCAACACACAGCAGAATCAGAATGCTCAATCGCAACAGCAACAGCAGCAGCAACAACAACAACAGCAGCAACAGGGAACGGGCGGTCTGAATTCCAACGACAATGGCAATGCAACGGGATCGAATGGTGTTGGCGGTAATGGCAATGGCAACAACAGCGGAGGTGCAATGGGAGGAGTGCACATGATCCACAACTCTCAGTCTCCTCTTCAAGCGCATTCACACTCTTAAGTGAACAAGCTGGTTTTGTACTACTACTTTCAAAAGCTTTTTGGCTTCTTTATAGGTTTTATTCCATCGGGTAATGGTTAAAGAGAAGGAACACCAAAATACACCAAAAGCACATCCAAAAAACAAAAGGCAAAGGAAAACTATACAACAAATAGAAGAGAACCCAAGGGTTCTTAAATTTTTTTTTTTTTTTCACCACAACTATTATTTTTGTTTATTTTATCATATGAGGTGCATTTGATTTAGAGTTTTTGACTTTGACTTTGACTTTGACTTTGGCATATTTCAGGACGACCAAAAAAAAATAAGAAAATCACAAGACAACACACAACACAAATATATATATATATATACACCCAAAAGATTCCAGGAGATGGGCTACTTGAAGAACGAAAGAAAGAGATTATAAAAAGAGAAAAACAAAACACCGCTATAAAAATTAAGCAAAAAAAGAAGAGGAAAGGAAGAATTGGTTCATTATCGATAATCCCAAATGAGCAAAAAAAAAAAAATACCACAAAAAAATGAAATGAAATGAATACAAAACGACAAATGGAAAAAGAGAAAGAAATGTATGTACTGTATACAACAAATTAATGTGCTTTTTTTATTTCTCTGTCGGCATTTTGAACCATTTTTTTTTTAATTTTTTGTCCCCCCTTTCTTTCTTTCTTTCTTTCTCATGTCACAGTTATATCAAGTCAGAAAAAGGAAGATGGAAAAAGGCTCTACTTCATTCTACATTGACAGGTTTATCGTTTTTTACCACTGTTATTATTATATTTTCAAACCCTTTTTTTTCCTTTTCCTTTTCCTTTTTCTTCTTTCTCTACTCTATATATTACTATTATTACTATTATTATTATTATTATTATTAACCTATACTATATTTGATTGATTTTTGTCTTAACACATGATATGAAATGATTGATTTTGAGAAGTTTTTTTAAATTGTCATCATAATACGTTTGCTTTTCTCTTTCTTTATACTATTTTTTTTCTTATTTCAAGATTAGAAAGCTACCTTTTATTTTATATTTTTTTTGCGTACATACATATATATATTCAAATGCTTTAATAGTTAGATCAAGAAAAGAAAGAAAGATAGTGTAGATATATAGGCGGTGAGATTGTAATCGTGCAATAATGTGCCTTTACATATCTTGCGGAACATTTATTATTTTTTTGTCTCATATTTTTCCTTTTTTACAAGCAAGATAGACAGATGTACATATATACATACAGTAAGCGCCCAACTACTTTGCTTCCCTGTTTCTGTTTCTGTTTCTGTTTCTGTTTCTCTTCTATGTCAACAAACCCACCCCACCTTTACGTGCGTCTAACATTTCAAAATAGGCTAAAATTGGCAATCAGACTTTATTCCATCTTGGGTAAAAATCATGCTCATCATTTCGGTAGTAACACCAGTACGCCTGAAACTTGAAAAAGATCCAATACTGAAGATTCGGAATTTTGTTTTTGTAGGTTTAAAAAAAGCTAATCTTGTGTTTGGCTTCATTACTATCATAGCGTATACTGAAGTTGTAGATGGTCATTACAATATAAGTGTTTGAGAAAACACAGATTCTCATTACAAAACTGGATACAACAGTGAGTTTCCCATATGTGCGGCTGATGATCTATCTTTATTGTGTTTTTAGTTCGGATTTACAGAGCTGATATAATGGTCAGTGAGTAGATAATGTTTGTGTTAGTTGCAACCAAACTGACACCACTAAGAGTCCTCCACTGGCACAAACTTTGTATGTTAGTGGTATAGGACTTGAGTACAAATGGATTTTTTTTTTAACAAAAATGAAATGATTCCCAAAAATCGTCAAGTGTCATGGTTCTGAAGCAACCATATAGACCGTATAGGGTCAAACGCTGCGTAATTTCTCACTATATATCTCTGAGATGGATGGAGTAGTCAGATCTCGTAGCAAACACATGGTGAGAACAAATTGTTCTTCTTCCACCTACCGCCTAACTAGGTGATGTCTACAAAACACTTGTTGTTCAACCTTTACACAAAACCTTATCACGCAAAAGTCGTCTTTTTTGACTTGCCGATTTTTGGTTGGAAGGGGGGAGAAACAGTATCGAAGAATCACAAAAAGGTTTCTTTAAAAAATGTTTTCTTCCATCAGAAAGCCTGCCAGTAATTCCAGGAAACCAAGCGTTGTGAATGGTGATGATCAAGAATTGATTTTTAGCTCTGACACTGCTACTGACACCTCGATCCCAATGTTTTTCGGAGAAAATCTAACGAAAGTCGGGGACTTGAGAAGAGAAATTTCAATCGCTCTTAAAGCCGCGCACTTGGATGATGACAATTATAATGACGAAAATTACCTAAATTTGACAGAGACTTGTACCTCCATGAAATTCAAGTTTTCTTTTCCTCTTCAACATAAAAGAAAAACAAGCGCTCCGGCCTTTTCCCCCCACAACCACGAATTGGAAACCAATAGTGAAACCAAACGATCCGGCTCTGGCAAATTTTTCTCAAATAAAAGTACCTCTTTAATAGATATCAACAAGAGACGAAAGATCCATGGATATTCTGGAAAGTATGTTTTTATGTCAATGGATTTATAGAGACTCATACTCACTCACTCCCAGTGACACAAAAAGACAGTTCACGCAATTTGATAGACAGGAAGATGCCGTTTCAAAAAAGCTTTACAAGAAAAACCAATGGTTAGATCAAACGTTTGAATCTGCTGGGAAACTTGAAAACCACCTTGTAATCAAAGATAAGGGTAGAGTCACATTATTCTCTGCCATCCAAAATCCAAACCCAATTTCCAAGAAAAGAATCTATGTTCACAAATACCAAGGTTTTAAATGGGATAGAGATAAATGGGTACCATTACACGAAAGAAAACTCAGAGTGGAAATCTGCTTTGAAGGGAAAGATGGACAAATCAGTTTTTTCAAAAGAAATCCAAGTACAATAAGGAGACCTCATGTCCATAGTCCAAGTAGATCATGGATATTGATTCAAACTCTGTTAGTTTCCGAGACAAAAATTGAAAAAGGAAGTGCTCTTGATATTCAATTATCAAATATGTGTGCAATTCGTAAGCACCCAAATCTTCTGCTTAGAGCAAAAAGCTTTAGAGTTGCCACAACTTTTGTTAAATATTTTTTTGATGCCAAAATGTGCTATATGCAACTGAATGGCCAACAGGATTGGAATAACAATTATCCAACATTGACAAATACAACATCTTCTCCGACATTTTCTTTAGGAAATCAAGGTTCAAATCCCAGTGGCCATAGGCCACAGTTTTTGGGGCAAGGAATTTTAAACTTGAATTCAAAAACTCTTCCCTATAGTTTCAAAAACTTTTCTCTCCCAGGACACTTGGGATCGAGATTGGAAGAAGAGCTACTGGTTGTTTCAAACCAGAGGCTAACTCTTTTTGGATTTGTCTACCAACAGCTAATAAATTATGGAATCGCCGAGTTATACATTTACGCCATGTCTACTCCTCCTTTTAAAAGAATAATATTGACAGATAAATCCCGAGCTCTGGTTCTACACGATGAGATTATCGATCCAAGTACAGTGGAGCTATGTGAGGGAAGATTGTTACTCAAGAAGAAAAATAGCAAAGAGGCTGTTGAGCATGGTGTTTGTGAATATGCTTGTTTATTGGAATTTCGAAAAACTAAGAAAGCAAAAAAGATTTATGAACTTATCCAGCGTGTATAAAATCCAATATTGGCACAGCTTACAAGGTTTACTGTGTCATGATAAGGAGAGATAGTAAATAAAAGCATTAGATAGTGTTGGAGTATAAAAGGTAATCCGGTGTATTCTAATTCATTTTAAAGATTTAAATGGGTATATCTTACCAGACTTTTACTCAACGCATTAGAAAAATAGATATGCTACTGATAATTTTTGAATAAACTGATATCTATACTGGAGGTCATTGATAGAAATAGACAGATTCAAAGCATGTCATATCTTGACTCACTGGTATCTTCCCATAAATTCTATAGTCTTTGAGATTTGATAGGAAGGGAACATCATATTTTGAGATAGCCACATAACCCAACTCTATAAAACTTTCTTGGTTCTCGTCTAACTAAGCATCTTCTCTCCAATGAAACAAGTTCTAATGAGATTCTCATTGTATAGATCAAACAGCTAACTACATTATAAATTTCTTAGAAAAAATTTCTCAAACCGTAACATAAAGGTCCTGAAAATCATTATATTCTACCTTATGAACAACATTTCGAGAATACCACTTCGCAAGAAGGTACTTATTCACGCCCAGCTTATTTCATTCATTTTATCAGGCTTGTATTAAAGCAAGAGAAAAGGTTCTGAAATTATCTAGCAGCCTACAAAACAATGTTTGCAACAATCTCCATATGATAGTTTGTGTTGGTTTCTAATTAATTTTATATTTTAGTTAATTTAGTTAGCTGTTGATGTCTACAATCCTAATCTCATTAGAGGGAAGATAAGCGATGTTTATATAAAAGAGTCAAGGAACTTCAACGGCATTTTATAAAGTTCGATCCATATGGCAATTGCAAGACATGGCGTGTGCTACAGCCATAGATCAAGCTTACCTAGAGCCGATATCGTCCCCAGTACTAACAGTGTGAGGGTCATATCATGTCTCGAAGACTCTAAAACCCATGAGAAGATACTCATAGCAATTAATGATTTGGTATTCAAACCTTGCTTATGTAGATAATGATCTTAGGCACATTTCAAACCCTCCATGATATGTGATACTGCTTCCCAATGGTTCAATCGGCAATAGACTTTGCTCATACTATTTAGAACCACTAAACAAAAAGCCCTTGTTTCTCGTGATCTGATGTCTGATAAATATGAAACTTGAAAGTGACTCTTATATTTTATCCATAACAATAAGCAAGTTTCCAAAATTTTAAAGGAATTATTACGATGAACCGAAAAAGGAAGAACATACAAAACAACCATAATTCAGCGTATCATACATTTATATTGCTACCTGAGATTTCCGAGTTGCTCCTAAATGCTTCAGATCCGTACTCTGTAAATGCATGGATTCTTACAATGGAAATCTCGCTTTGGAACCACTGTATCTAAAAAGTGTCAAAGCTAGCCACTTTGTTAAAGCACAATCGCAAAAATTACAAAAAACAAAAGAAACGATATTCAAATATTTAAACTAATTGTGAAGCCAATATAGATTCTATAACTTGCTTGTAAAAATAACAGAAAATGCCCAATGCAAATAGGCTAAAGCGATAATTAAGACCATCAATGCACCTACGCGGTAATTATTATGGCCACTTTTCTATCCAACAATAGTCCAATTACAAAAAAATCCCGATCCTCCTTGTATATCTTTATAATACCTGAAGCCAGTAGTACGAATTATACTGTTGAAATCTTTACATAGATCCAGGGCGATCTTACACAGCACTGTAACCCCCTCTACTAGACGAACTTCCAAAGCTACCAAAGATTTTCTTTGCAAAATCAATCAATACTTGAGGTAGCTCTCTGAAAAAATCAGATTGTGGAAGAATATCGACTCCGGTTGTTCCGTATCTGTTATAGTTTATCCATGCTCCACCGACAATGTATCCAGCAAATCCAATCACAAAACTATAGGACAAGCAAAAACAGGTTAGTTTGAACATGGTTAAAACGGGATGGCGTAAAAAACTTACAATATGAATAACCAAGTGAACCAGCCCCAGCTGTTTGAATCCTCTTTCCTGTCTCCTCCATCGCTCTTATCTGGATTTTTATCATCAACAGATTTTCCGCACGCTTCATCATTTATCCAAGTCACAATAACACTGGAAGGTTCATTAAACGATACCCTTATTTCTTCTTCATTCTGATTTGCAGAAGTCTTACAAACGAATCTGAGGATCGTTTTAACATCAACAGTACCCCATTTGCCAGCTACCAATGTCATTTCTACACCAGCGCTTTCATCCGAAGAGTTACCGTTGAATAAACGCACATTCTTAGGGTCGTCATTTGTATTCTCGGGTGTCCTAGCAGCAGGAATAACTTCGCTAATGACGGGATCTCGTTTGTTCTCATTAGGGAAAGATAGAGTCGAGATACCACACACTTGCGTTCCATCAGGACATTTAGCACCTTCTTTGTAGTCGCTCGAAGCTATACTGCTACATGGGTTGATGTACCACGCCGTCTCCCGCTTCGTTGGTGGGGTGTCTGTCGATATCGTGACCCGTCTTGTATCTAGCTTCGAAAACTGGAAACGCTGGCCTTCCAATGAAAAATCACAGAAAGAGGCCAGTGCCGGTTGTACAATAAAATCGAACACCAGCACAGAGGCTATTAAAGAAATTAGTGTTGTCTTCCCCGCCATCTCCAGAATGCGCAGTGGATATGAATTAAAGCCAGCCAAACCGGGTCTTGGAGGTGATGTATCGTAATACTACGTGAATGTGTGGCGAAAACGAAGGAGGTGACAATGCACACGTGACACACATATAGGGCACGACCCTAGTAACACCCATGCACACACACTTCCGCATTCGGAAAACACAGGCGGACAGGACCCAGAAAATTCACCAACTCTTTTCCACTGGGCGATTGTATAGATTTGAACGACCACGAAGACCTTTGAAGAACAGCAGTAATGACTCGTTACGCCGCTACCCCCGAGAACCCAGCCAAAAGCGCAAGTGCCCGCGGTTCTTACCTCCGTGTCTCATTCAAAAATACCCGGGAGACCGCCCAGGCAATCAATGGATGGCCTTTGAAGAAGGCCCAGGCTTACCTTGAGGCTGTTTCTGAGAAGAAGCGTGCTATTCCCTTCAGAAGATTTGCCGGTTCCATTGGAAGAACCGCTCAGGGTAAGGAGTTTGGCGTTACAAAGGCCAGATGGCCCGTCAAGTCAGTCAAGTTTGTCCAGGACTTGCTCAAGAACGCAGAGTCAAATGCGGAGGCCAAGGGACTCGATATTGAGAAGCTCATCATCAAACACATCCAGGTGAACCAAGCCCCCAAGCAAAGGAGACGTACTTATAGAGCTCATGGTCGTATTAATGCCTACCAATCTTCACCAAGTCATATTGAAATCATTCTGGTTGAGAAGGACGAAGAGGTTGCCAAGACCAAGGAAGAGGCTGTTGTTAGACTGTCTTCCCGTCAAAGGGGTAGACTGGCTTCCAGGAAGAGACTCACTGCTCCTCCAGCCACCTCTGCTTAAACTCAAGGATACAAAGTGTTTGGAGAGAAATTAGGGGTTTTGGACAAGCTACAAGAACGAAAAGGATCAAACTATCAAATGTAAAAGCAACCGATATTAGACGACCCACACACGAAAAGATTTGAGAAAAGCTTTTTAATACTGTTGACTCCTAACTTACGGAAATTTTGATCGACTTGTTGCATCACTTCTGTTCACTTCATATCTTTTCTCTAATAGTTTGACATTTAAAAATACAACCAGCACTAAATGAAAACTACACAATTGTAACATTAATGCTGCAAGTATTCTATATCATATGAATTGCAGTGCAAATGTACTGACCCGTAGAATGTAATCAAAAATAATTCTCATGAATTCCTATCTATGTGATTAAGGATGCTGTATAATGTTCCTAAACATCAAACCTGGCTTGAATTAATTTATCATGGAGCTACTCCCCCACCTGCTTTATCTATTTTCAAAGCGCCGGCGGCTGCTACTTTAAGAGGCTTTTCAACAGTATTGCTTGTTAGGCTTGTAGTTGTTGTAGCACCACTACCACCAAACATATAAATAAACGAGATCATGACCAAAAGATGAATAAGAAGAGCATATATTGCAAAGAGACTCCTGCTCAACTTATTTCTCATTACAAGCCTTGTCATTTGAAAGCTCGTTTTCTCCAATAGTGTCATTCGGGATATCACACCTGGTGCTTCTCCACTCTTGAAATGGCCCATATTATAACTAGAGCCAGCTTCATAGTCATTGGCAAAAATGTCCTCTTCATCAGCGCTATAGGAGTATGGGTTATACTGTAGGGCCGATCGTCTGTTAATTGCATTTCCAGTTGCTACTTTCAGTCGTTGGTGAAGTGAAGTGTTTTCTTTTTGCAGCACTTCATTTGCCTTTCGCAATTCAGCCACTGTGCGACCTATAGAGTGAATCTCAGCCTCAAGGTCATTTGCACGCTTTTTAAAGCGATCCCGTTGTTGCGTTACAATTGGAAGGATTGTTGATCTTGCCGCTGGCTGTCCAGGGCCAGCTGTGGAATCCTCTTCTGGGATTCCACTGTTGAACATGCTAGCCACGATCGAACTTGCAGGAGACACGCGATCTCCCGATCTTCCTTGCGTAGGGGGATAACGGGAAACGGACGTGAATGAGCTATATACAGACATGTTATCTTTGAAAGCCCCACTTCCACCACCATTCGACACAGACTCTTCGAGATCTTGTTCTAGTTTTTCATTTAAATTCGTTAAAGTACCAACTTTATTGCGAAGCTGCGTCAACTCTTTTGATTTTTCTGCAAGCTCTTTCCGTAACTCTTCATTTGAAACTCTGTATTTCGTGAGATCGTTATCCAATTTTTTATTTCGATTTATCAGTAACTTCTCGAGCTTTTGGTTTTCCGATACTTGTTGTTCGTCGTTATCCGAGTTGTCTTCTCCTTCATCAGCCAAACCTCGGTCTTCGGCTCCAAATTCAATGGCCTAAACAATATCAGTTAGCATGGCTGACCCAGAGCAAACCAAAAAGAAAACTAAATTACCTTTAGAATCCCAAGCTCCTGCTTAAGATCATCATAGTCTTGCATATTCTCAAACTTTTCCTTCAAATGCTTGATTTCATTTTCTCTATGTCCCAAGTCTCTTGCCAAAGAATCCATCTTTCTGGTTAACAATTTCTTTTCATTGGCCACTGCGCGATCCTTATTCTCCAGCTTCGCCACCAGCAATGCATTTTCACTTTGTAAATTGTTGACCTTGGACTCCAAGGAAGTGGCGTCTACACTATTAGCTTGTTGCTGTAACTGGGCTCTCAATTCTTCGTTGCGTTTTTCAACCTCGAGCACTCGTAGTTTTGCAGATTCCAAATCCCTCGCAAGAAATTCAATCTCTACTCCAGATACAGTTGTGCTGGACTGTGTGGATTCATCGTCCTCAGTCAGTATCTTTGTCTGTGCATCCAATCTCGCCTCTGTAATCTCATTGCTGGCCTTCATATCTCGTAACTGCTTCCTAGACTCCTGGATTTGCTTGCTCATTTCGGTTTCCTTTACCTTCCAATTCCGTTCCTTTTCATCAATTACGGCTTTCATCTCCTGCTCTTTTGCATCTAATTTTGCTTGAATAATTGTTTCCATTTTGGCTTCGCTTTTTGCCAGCTTGGAGCGTAACGACTCATAGTCAGCATACTTTTCCAGTTTCTCACGCAACAAATTGTTCTCATCGGTTAACTTTGTCACCTCCATAGCTGTTATAACAGAGTCGATAGATGCTTCAAGTAAAGGTTTCGGATCATGGGCTTCTGCAATTGTTTTGTAAACATTCAGAAAAGCGCTTTCAACGTACTTGTTCTTTTTTGTCAAATCATCAATTTCGCTCTGGTAAAGCTTCAACAATGCTTTGAACTCTTTAAGTTTCTTATCATTTTCCAATTTCTTAAACTCCTTGGTCTTTGTTGCTAGATGTTTCCGACTCATAAGCGAGGCCTTTTGGTCCTCCACTATTTTTAAACCCTGCTTATCGAGTTGTTTCTGAAGCGTTGGCAGATCTATTTCCGCCCAAGTTTGAAGTGCTTGTTCAAAAAGTGAATTGTCTTCGTTTGTACCATCAACGGTTTCTTCTCCTTCCTCGTCATGGTTATTATGGCTTAGATGGCCACGAGCTTCCGAAGATGCGTTGCTGTCATCTCTTAAGCTATCCTCTACATCTCCAGTAGCTCCATTTTCAGGGTATAAAGTAGAGCTTTGGAACGAAACAGTTTTCTTGGCGACTGTCCCACTAGGGCTAACCTTGGTGGTCAACGGATGCTCAGACATTAGCGGGAATTTAAAATGCAAACGCAATGAATTGAGATAAGAATTAGAACTTTGAGCTGAAACTTGGGAAGTTGTGGGGTGGTATCAAGACATCCATACACCCAACTCTTAACGGGCTGAGCGTATCATGGAGGGTAACCCAGACACCAAGAGAAGAAGAGCGCTTCATATTTCAATTTCCCCAAGAGATCTCATCAAATCTTAGCATTTGACATTACTAGAATGAGTCAGTCAGGTAAGACGGGCAGGACCAATTCTTGAACCTGGAATATGTGCTAACATTGGTATCTAGACACGCAAGATGATCTTGTGGTGCAGAAAAGTGAGCGAGCATCGTGAATATGCCAAAGTGAAAGATGAAGCTATGCTAACTGGCTATCGCTTTCAAGACTATAAGATCTGGAAGAAGAATGCACCATATTTATACGACTTTGTGATATCATCGCGATTACTCTGGCCATCGTTAACTGTTCAATGGTTCCCAGACGTAGAAAGCGGGTACGCGTTTTTTACTTCAATGTAGAACACGAAAAAAAAACATTGATTAACAAGATTATTTGAAAATGGAATAGAGGCTCAGATAAACGACACCCTATCCATCGATTATTGATGGGAACGTACACATCAAAGCAAGATAATGAGTTTTTGCAAATTGCAAATATCGAGCTGCCAAACTTACAGCAATCAGTGGCTTTGGAGAAATATGATTCAGAAAGACAGGGTATGCAAATTTAGAAATATTTTTCATCAAAAAAAGCCGAAACTAAGACTGCTTAATGATACAGAGCTTGTAAATAACGATACTCCAGGAAAGCTACGAATAATTCAGAAAATCCCACATGAAGGAGATCTTAACCGGGCTAGATACATGCCCCAGAAACCGGATGTAATTGCAACACTGGCGGGGAACGGTGTTGGCTATGTTTTTGATCGAACTAAGCACTCTTCGTCGGGTGTGGGAAAGACGAAGCCTGAAATCACCCTAAAACACCACCAAACTGATAGTTTTGGGATCTCATGGAACCTACAACGGGAAGGGCAATTCTTAACAGCGAGTGAAGACAAGACTGTGGCACTATGGGATTTGACAAAGTGGAATGGAACAAGCCCAACTCTTCCACCGGTTCGAGTCTTTCGCTCCCATGCAAAGGAGGTTAATGCCGTGGAGTGGTTCAAGAACCATGACTCGTTATTTGTTACCTGCTCTGATGACCTTAGCATCCAGCTTCACGACACGAGGAAGGCGGAAGAGTTTGTTGAAAAACGCGAAAATGCACACGGGAAGCCACTAAATTCCATCGCTCTTAGCCCGTTTAACGAATACCTCTTTGCAGCTGGCTCTAACGACGACACAGTCTCACTCTGGGATATAAGAAAAATGTCAACAATGCTATTTCCATTGGTGGGGCACTCAGGGTCAGTAACATCTCTTGAGTGGAGTCCATACAACGCAGAGGTTTTGGCAAGTGCTAGCACATATGATTCTCGTGTAATGATCTGGGACGTGTCCAAGAAATATGCAGATCAGACAGAGGCAGAAAAGGAAGATGGACCCCCAGAGCTTTTGTTTGTCCATGGTGGACACAAGCAAGGTATTAATGACTTCAACTGGAATCCCAATGAACCCTGGACAATAGCCAGCGTGAGCAATGACAATACTCTACATGTTTGGAAACCAGCAGATACAATAGTTTGCTCGCGTTAGAAATGAAATTTATGTACCAAGTCCTCGATCTATATCTATCTAATATAAACCTTTCCTGTTGAGTCACCGCTACCACTAGCAATGAGGCTATAGTAATGATCTGCTCCGACATCCATTTCGGATTCAGTGCTATTGTTCCCATCATACCATGCGACACAACATACACCATCTGCAGCGGATGAGTCGTGCTCTTTTAATGTATAACTGGCCAGTCCATTTCTTGTAGACCATACAGTGACATAGCCATCTCTATTTCCAGCAACAAGCTCTCCGCCCATAGGCGAAATAGCGATTGATTGGATCGGAGAAGGCCCTGCTTGGATTTCGTTCACCATAGAGCCAGAGATTGGGTCAAAGTATCTCAAGGAGCCATCTGAGTAGGCTCCAACAACAAGATTGTCTATAGGAGAGAAGGCAATCTTGTTCACCTGCACTTGAGGAATTGTTTGGCGATGAATATTGAATGGTTTTTGCAAATTTGGCACATTTGCAAACGTTGACACCTCTTTACCCGTCTCAACATCAAAAAGTCGAATAGAGCCATCATCAAAAGAGAGAACTGTCTGGCTCCCAGCACTTACAAACTTGACTCCTGTGGGAACGAGCATCGACCCATGTCTACCATTTGACCCATTGGCTTTACTACTTTCAAACAGTGTGCTCTTGTGACCTTGCCTATTAACATCCCATAATTGTACTGTTCCATCGGACGAGGCTGAAGCCAACAATGTACCAGTCTCGCAGTAATCGATATCCAAAATCTCATCCGAATGTCCAGCCATCGAAGCAATAGAGTTCGTTGAAACTTGCCTATTCCATAGCTTCACGGTTGAGTCCTGTCCCGCCGAAATTAATGTCTCCAAGTTCCTTGCATATATCAAAGACGATATGAGTCCATAGTGCCCTCTAAAAGTAGCAACTGCTCTGTTTATATCGATGTCATTATTTCTGTTCTGTGGCATTTGAAGATTCCAAATCTTGATTGTGCCATCATCACTAGCTGTGGCCACTTCATTTGAGGAAATGAATTCGACACATCTGATTGTATCTACATGGCCAAGGAGGGTCGCTCTCACATACCACTCACCATCTGTCTTTGCCAAGGGTGTCTCTCCGATCAAATCGAAAGGTTTATACCGATGCTCCATGGAGAGCTCATCTACACTCGAAATGATAGACTTCATTTTCGCAGATTTTTCCTCCTCTAACTTTGTGAGCTCTTCTTCGTCTTGTTGGTTCAACGAAGCCTCTTGCAACGTCTCGTTCAAGAGAACATCTGCAACTTGATTTGTAACTGAAGGAGAGGAGTGCGACTCCTCGGATCCATGGCCCATCAGCGACAGACCCGCTCCTGAGGATGGAGAAGTGGGCGGTCCGAGACCACCAACTCCATCCTCTGTAGCCATAACGGCCTGGGGAGATTTGAGACTTTTTTCATGTTGGAAGCCAGAAGGTGAAGGGACACTGACCGGCGGAGGAGAAACACGCTTTTGCTTTTCCTTCTGGTGTTGCATTTCACGTTGTAATTCTCTTTCTTTTCCTCGTTCGGATAGCCTTCTCTGAACCTCTCGTAACCGTTCCTCATTCTTCAATTTTCGAATACTATTGTTATTGTTCCCATCAAACTCGGCATCTGCTCCCGATTCTACAGAAATGCTATTTGCCGATGCAGAAGCTGCAAGCTTGGCCTCAGCTTCTGGATACACCCAGTTGACGAGTGATTCTGCTATTCGCGGTGGCATTAGATGCTCCGACTCTTGCCCAGGAGGTTGAAGTAGGTACATGACCTCTTGGATACATCTGAAATTTGAAGTGAGTATAGATTCAAAACCAACAAGTAGCGGCATCGACATACGTTTCCAGGTATTGACGTGATTCAATTAGTGGGTTCAAATCAATCTCTGAAATTTTTTCTAATTCTTCGAGCTCCTTATTCAGCGTATCTGTTTTCAAAATCCTATTAGTTTGATCACAAAGAGAAGCATTACACATGCAATTTATACCATTTGATATGTTGAGAAGATAGCCTGTTGCATCTTCAACAACGCTGGCCTCTGATCCAGATCCAACCCCATTTGTCCCCTTGGGAGAGCTTTTTGAGCTTTTCCTGTATATTCCAGATTAGTATAACAGTCCCTTAGGCGCCATTCAGACCATGACCAATATATACCCATTTGAAAGTTCGAGTTCTTTTTCAAAAGCCTCTATTCTCTTCTTATAGCTCTTGATTACCACTTGTAGCCCCCGCTTTTCTCCTTCCAGCTTTGCGATTCGCGACTAAATGCATAAAATGATTTTCTCAAAATAAGTCTTTATCCTGTATTTTCGCTTTTTTTTTTTTTTTTGAGCTTCTTACCTTCATCTCAGATCTTTCCAGTTCCCATTGAATTCGGTCCCGTTCATTCCTCTGTGCCTCTGATTGTAAATATCGCATAACCCCTATTTCAAACGTATCCATTTTCAGTTAGCCACGTTGAACACCAAAACTGCATTCCAAGCCTGACCAAGGTATCCTACCAGGAAGGGTATACTCAGCGTGAGGCTGGGTGGGAAGCATTTCAACCTGAGTATTGGACAGCGAGTTGTGTCCACTTGGACTACCCAAGTCTAGGTTTAGTGATACCATGTATGTACGGATGTTTTGGATGACGACTACAGATAATTCACAATAATCAAGGAAAAGGAAAAGGAAAAGGGGATGGAGGAGTCAAATTACGATGGCAGGCAGGATTCAATATGCTTTCTGTTTCTATAGCATAGAAGCGGTTTTAAATAATGTTGAGTAATTCATAAATAAAATACCGTTTCTCTGGAGCTGCAGATTTCATCTTGATTTCAAAATAGTACACATCCTTCAAAACACAAGAGCAAAATGGGAGAGCTTGCAATATGATGATCTAAATATTATCAAAGAAGATAGTTATACATTAAAGGAATGGTATAAAATGGATCTATGCCATGTCGTAACTCAACAATCGTTCGTAAAATCAAAAGAAGAAAACAAAGACACCTTGAACATAACACAGAAAAGAGGCTATAAAAAAAGGCAGACAAAAGGGTCCAAGTTAGATTTTTTTTTAGTTCATACATTTTCTTATAAACCTTTCCATTTGAGGACAATCCATAACCGAACAGAAGAACATATAAACGGAAAAAAAGAGCATATAGAACCAATAAATTCAAATTCATAATCATAGCGCTAAAAGCTGGTGCTCTCACAACATCCTCTCAGAGTTGTCTCAAGAGCAGATTGAAGATCTCTTTCAGATTCGCCATTTACTTGAGACTGTTCCGTTGGAACCGGGGATTCTTTGGAAGTTTGAATATCTTCTCTTTCTTGTTGTGAGTTGAACAACAACTTTTCGATTTCCAAGTCTCGAACTTGGCTTGCATTCCCTATACCTTGTCTCCTATTCAACTCGCATGCTATCCGGTCATCTATGTATTCGTCATTCGTCATAGACCCTGTCATGTTGTTAAATCCACAAGACTCAACTGGACCAGAAGGATCAACAGAATCTATAACAGGACCAGTGGCAGGAGAGGAATTCGCAGCGGAATGGGAGTCTGAAGTAGAAGCAGCAGAAGCCAAAAGTTTGTCGAGCCCACCATGGACAAGGCATCCTTCACAGTTACAGTCATCCCCACAGCAACAGTTGTTGATATCTTGGACGTTTGCTGTGAAAACTTCATATAGTTCTGGCGAGCATTTGTTCCCATCAGACATTCCCTCTCTTTCATCCCGCAAATCGTCTTGATTTTCCCTTTGGATTTGCATTTGCATTTGCATTTGCATTTGAGGTTGGGGTTGCACAGCCATAGTCATATCTATGTTCGAATATATAGAATTCCTCAAAACACTTTCAGGAGAACGAGCAAGTGCAGGTTCTTTCCTACCACCACAGCAACCTCCATTTGTTTGCGACGATTGCAATACTCTGTTCAGATTGTTATCTTCTATACCGAGCAACCGGTCGAGGTTTATCAGTTCGGTGTCTATTATAAAATCTGGATCAGAGACAGAGGCACCTGTAGATGACGGATTAGGGGTAGTTCCAGAGGTGGTAACCTGGGGCATATTATCAAGTTGATAATTATGGGGGAAATCATCCAAGGAAAAGATAAAATTTTGGTCAACATTTGAATCAGTGGTTCTAATTTTCCTCCTTGTTCTGTTGGTTGTTTTTCTGATTCCTAGTTCGAACTGTGAATGGGTATTTGCACCATTGCTATCAATATTGTTTGTGCTAATTTCTGTGGTCCAGTTTCCATCACTTACACCATTAGCTGTTTCAAGTAAGCTTTCCATTGATGAGTGTGAATGGGTGCTGGAGAAAGTGGGTGTTGACGTGTAAGAAGAGGGGGAGTCGATCAGACCAATATTCATGCTCATATTAATGTCCATCGCTGAGTTCATCATAGGTATTGATATCTTGGTGTCTTCCCCTCCACCACAGCATCTCATACACGGGGAATTTCGTATCTGTCGTCGGTCATTATTATTTGCTTTTTCACTTCGGAAAACTTTCCTTTCTGTGGTAATCGAATCCTCCTGATCGCTTGGTACTCTTACACTTGTATTTTGCTTTGGATCAAAGGCCATAAACACCAAATCGTTGTGTTTCCCCCTTTTTCTTTTTAGCTTTACCTTTGTCGAAGGCATAAAGGCCTTGCCGATCCCAGTTCCGTTTGTGGTCGTGGGTACTTTGTTAAGAGCTCGAATAGTCGCTAGTAAACGTTCATGATCCTTTGGTGTCGTATAACCACATCTACAACCTTTTTTAACACAAGATGAGGTGAAATTTGAGTCTGTTGGAGTAGCCGGAGAGGATGGCTCCTCTTTTTTGAGATGTGGCACCATGTTCATATTTAGACTCATATTAGTTTTGTGATCAGGACAAACGACCGTCAATTTTCCACCCGTAGTGGCTGCAAAATGCTTTGCGGAAGACTTTAGGTTGATGATGGACTCTCTTCTTGCTTTCATATTTGCACTTTGCTTCATGTTGGAGCAGGTAGCCGATCCGGTGCGTGAGCAACAGGAGGCAGCATTTGTTCCAGAGCCAGAGCCAGAGCCAGAGCCAGAGCTGATTGTAGAGCTGGAGCTGCTAGAGTTGTTAGAGCTGGAACAGCAGCACCCAGGTTGCACATTTTGATCATTGGTGACGGACTCAGTCTGATTCGTAGAGGTTTCTTCGGCAGCACTGGAGGCCTTCTTTCGGCGGCCTGTTTCCTTCACAATGCTAACATTTCTTGGGTTTAGATCAGCAAGGGCCACGACCCTATAGTTATTGCCAGTGCTGGGTCTTCCTCTTTGCCGTACCTGGAGCAGAGGCCGCGTCGTGTGGGCACAGCTGCTGGACCTGTGGCCGCGTATACACTGGATGCAAGAGTATTTCTCGCCATCCACCAATATCATCTCGGTCTCGGTCTCACGTTCACTCTGGGCACGGAGAGAAGGGAGTCGGCTCCAGCTACAGGCATCTTTGTGCCCTTCAGCGCTAGGGTGGACGAGCAAATAAAAACTGCCGCTTCGGGAAACTGCCGCTCTGGGAGGCCCGTGCCACGTGGCTCGGGCCGCTCTCAGGGCAGAGCACTCGATACTCGGTACTCGGCACTCGACACTCGGGGCACTCAACTCGGGGCTTTGTTTTCTGTCTATACATTACGTAGGCCAAACACAAAAGGGAAACACAAAAATGAGACTAACTAGTGCAGAACATGATCAGATGGACCATTCCTTAAACTGGTTGATGAGACCTCTGGTCGAGCCATCGTGGGTCTCGACTGGGGCCTTGTCATCGAGCTCTTTGCCAATGACTTTAGCCAACACTTTTCCTAGTTCCACACCCCACTGGTCATAAGAGTTCACGTTCCAGATCGCGCCTTCGGTGAACGTAATGTGCTCGTAGTAAGCAATCAGAGCTCCAAGCGCAGCTGGTGTGATCTTCTGGGCAAGAATCGAGGTCGTGGGGTGGTTGCCTTGGAAGATCTTGTGTGGTACAAGTCCTCCAGTGGCTCCTTCTGCAACAACTTGTTCCTCTGGCTTGCCGACCATTAGTGCCTCGGCCTGTGCAAAAAAGTTGGAGGCCAACATTCGCTGGTGGAGGTTTCCCTCAATGGGGTTGTGGGATTGGGCTGCCAGAATAAAGTCTGTAGGGATCAACTTTGTGCCCTGATGGACCAACTGGAAGAAAGAGTGCTGGGCGTTTGTGGCAGGTTCTCCAAATAGGATGGAACCAGTGGAGTAGTTTGTAAAAACATTGCCTCTGGTGACACTCTTACCGTTAGATTCCATGGACAGCTGCTGCAAATAGGCTGCAAATCTGTGCAAGTACTGGTCAAATGGTGCAACCAAATGGGTCTCCGCTCCAAAGAAATTGTTATACCAAACACTCAAAAGTCCAGCCAGAATTGGAATGTTCTCTTCAATGGGAGCTGAGGTAAAGTGTTTGTCAACAGCTTCCGCACCCTTCAGGAAATCGATAAAGTTGTCATATCCAATGTAGAGGGCAACCGAGAGACCAATTGCACTCCACACCGAGTATCTACCTCCAACCCAGCTTTCAAAACCAAACATGTTCTTTGGGTCAATGCCAAATTTTACAACCTCTTCAGCGTTCGTGGAAAGGGCAACAAAGTGCTTTGCAATATGGGCTTCATCCTTGGCAGCTTTCAAGAACCATGATTTGGCACTGTTTGCATTTGTACAGGTTTCAGCAGTGGTAAACGTTTTGGAGGCAATCAAAAACAGCGTTGTCTCGGGATCAACTACACGGAGAACTTCAGCAATGTGTGTACCGTCAATGTTCGAGACAAAGTGAGCATTGAGGTCTCGCTTTGAGTATGCCTTCAATGACTCTGTGACCATGACTGGTCCAAGATCAGAGCCTCCAATGCCAATGTTGACAATGTCCTTGATGGCCTTCCCTGTGTAACCCTTCCATGCTCCGGATCGAACCTCTTCAGAAAACTCCTTCATATGAGCCAACACTTCGTTAACGCCATCTGTAACATTCACGCCATCGACAAGCAAGGGCTTGTTGCTTTGGTTTCGGAGAGCAATGTGGAAGACGGCTCTTCCCTCGGTATAATTGATTTTCTCACCAGCAAACATTGAATCCCGGAGCTGCTCAACTTTGGCTTCCTTTGCCAATTCAACAAGGGCACTGAGAACCTCATCGTTAATGATGTTCTTTGAAAAATCAAACAAAATCTTGGATCCGTCAAAGTTTGTAAAAGTTCGGCTGAACTTTTCGAATCGGGATGGATCGGAGGCAAATTCGTCCTTCACTTTGATGTCCTTCCCGGTGCTGTCATAAATTTGCTGGAGTTTTTGCCAGGCCTTGAGCTCAGTGGCCAGCTTGAAATCGGAAAACGTATTTGTGGATGCCATTGTCAGACAGTAAATCAAAAGTGCAGAAGTTTAATTGAGTAGAAGAGTGAAGGGAAGGATGAGACTGGGAATTGTGGAAGGAAGATCGAAAAAGAAGAGTGGGAGTGGAGCGGGAGGGAGTTGGGGTTATATATAGGGATGTCCACATACGCACACACACAAAGAGCCTGTCCGTCCACATCTCCACGTTTACGGCTTTTCGCTTCTCCTGCTGGAATAAAATCCCGTGAACGCAGCCGGAGTAGAGATTTGGGATTGTGGGCCAGTAGCACGACTAGATCAGTGTGTATTGTCCAATTGTGAGCACGCTGGACCACCTGGGCCATCAGGTGAGCGTTCGAGCAATCCATCAGTAGATGACACAGATGGATCTGTCTGGATCGCGATGGAGATCCGTCCGTATAGAGGAAGACGAACGAACGCCCAGGGAGGTATTCCGCGAGTCAATTGTACTCGGTGTTTCTTCTTCTTGTTCTTTCTGGCTCTTATCCCGAGCTGTCTATTCTGCCATCGTTTTCGGCCCCCACAGGATGCCCGATACATGACTAATCGGTGTCCAACTAGACTCGTGGACCTCTAACAAAAATGCTTCAGGAGGATGGATGCCAACTGGTATGGCGACAGATGTACATTCTGTGCCAGGATCAACAGGTATCTAGTCTGCCGTGAGCCTTGTGCGAATTTCAGAAACAGGAGTAGCACAAAGCCATGCTCATTGAAGTCGGCTCGGTAGAGTTATCATCTCTGGTATGACGTTTCTGCGATTCCAGCTCTACATTTTCTGATCGTTGAAATGGATAACGGCGTGAGAAGTGTCTTATCACTAGCAAAGTCCACAATGATCTTTAAGCATGGATGCCTCAGCTTTGGCTGACGTTTTAGTCTACAAAAACACAAAGACCAAGCTTTTTTTTTTTTTTAATATTTGTATTAACAACGCTGAAATCGATATAAAGCCAGTAAATATGTAAGAAACTCAACCGTTGCGAGTATTGATAAAAGTCAATATGAAAAGCAGCAATAACCATAATAGATGTGTTCTTATCTGTAGAGCCACACAAGCAGTGCAAAGTTCGTAAAAAAATCAGCGTTCCCAAGTGTACAAAACGTAAGCAATAATTTCCCCCATGTCAATTGCAGTCATAACAATTTGTTCGTTAATTTTTTTGTTTGTTTGAGGGCGAGTTGAAGAAGTTAACCGCCGAGATTCAGCCATTTCACAGATCAACCGAAAATGGCGGCGCTTAGCAGCGCAATGACTCCAAGAGCAGCCAGGGCAACATTAGGCCGCGAGGCCGCATCGATAGACGTAGAGTTTGAGACGGTATCGTTAGAAACCGTGGAATTTGTGATTGAGGCTTCAGGGGTAACGGGTCCAGTGCCATTTGCGGTCCAAGTGCCGTCGTCAACTAGAAGTGAGGTGACTGTAGAGGTGTCGAAATGAGTATCAACCATAGTGAGAGTAGTGGCAGCAGACGCCGCGGAGGCGGTTAAGAGCAGGGTAGAAAGCTTCATTTAGACACTGGCCAAGAGAATGAAATTGAAGCGGAGTGGTGATAGAGAAGGTGGACTGGAAATAGGAGAAAAGGTTCGGTTCTTATACCAACCTTTCTCTCTGATCCTGATTCATGACTCCCCATCCCCCCTTCTTCTTCGTGCCAGCGGGATACACATTATAGAGTCAAACCGAACAGAGAACGGAAATAGGTCTCATATTAGATTTGATATTTATTGCCGAGGTGTTACGACCTGCAAGTCCATTCCAGCCAGCCTGTTTGAGGTCCCTATCGTTTCAGACCTTCTGTTGCAAAGCAATCGTTGCGTTACAGGAAGATCCACTGCCTCTACTCCCTAGCCACCTTTTTAACCAGTAATTCGTTGCAAAAAGAAAACGATGCCAGTTTCAATTAATTAATAGAGCTACGGTTCTGTCTAGTCTGATACCGTATGTCCGATCTCACCCTGAATAGTAAGCAATACAGGAACCTGTAAAGGTTGTGTCCACAAATAAAGCAAATCTTTTAGGTCAAATTCCCCTGGTGTCTTAAGACCTATTTCATCTTCTCCCTCTGGCTTAATTCAATGTTGCGCTCAACTTTTTGACTTTTTAGTTTCTGTGTTTCCACTTTATTGGTGGTACTGGAGAGCACAAACACAAACACATAGTTTGGGGTCAACTTAGACTCCACGTATCTGTTTCCCAAATTTCACTGCAAAATACAAATAAGAAACAAGTAAAAAATAAATGAATCTACTTTACACGGTATCATCCTCTACAAAATTAGTTTGTGTATAGTCTTTATTGACATTTTGAAAAAAGCGTGCGGCTTGTCATCTTTTCCGGGTAATTCACTCAAACAACAGAACAACCTGGACGGTGAAAAAAAAAAATTGTGAAGAAACTTTGGATACAAGCATCCAAAAACTCATAATGGCACCTGGAAAATCCAAGAGGGGAGCAGTTTCTGTGGAGCCTGCTAATAAACGAAAGGCTAATGGATCTCTTAAGCAATCCAACCAGGTTAAAAAAGCCAAAGTCGTGAAAAAACAGTCTAATCGTGTTCAAGAGTCGAGCGATGATGATGATGAGATGGATATCGGTAGCGAAGAAGAGAGTGGACCAGAAAATTTCAGCTCAAGCGATGAGTCTGGATCCGATTCTGACTCTGGAGACAGTTCAGCCTCTGGTTCTGAAGAAGAGGACGAAGATGAACTAGACACAGGGGATTATATAGCTGTTAATTCAGACTCAGATTCAGACGAAAAGAAAGATTCAGAAACAGCAGAAAAAGATGAGAATAAGAAAACGTCCAAAGAGCAGCACGCGGAGCAGAAGAAACTTCGGGATGAAAGAAAATTGGCCAAACGAAATGGTGCAAAGATTCAAAGGATTAAATTCATATGGGAAAAGCTCCGGGTGAAAGAGAAAATGCCCGCAGAACTACGAAAGAAACTCGTGACTGAAATCTGGGAAGAAGCTCATGATGCTATTCAAGATCTTGTTTTAAAACACGATTCTTCCAGAGTGATTCAAACCATTTTCAAGTATGGAGATAAGAAGATGAGAGCAGACATCACAGAAGCACTTAAAGGATGTTATTATCAGCTAGCGTTAAGCAGTTATGGGAAATACTTACTCGTTAAACTTCTACATTATGGAACCAACGATCTCAGACAACAGGTTTATAATGAACTACACGGGAAATTTCGGAAACTCATGAGACATAAAGAAGGCGCTTATGTGATTGAGGATGCTTACAGAGATTACTCCACCGCAGCCCAAAGAAAACAAATTATCAGAGAGTTTTACGGATCTCGATTTGCAATGTTTAAAGAGGAAGGAAAGGATAAAACAATTGAGCAAATCTGTGCTGATAACCTTGATCAGAGAAATATCATTATGAAAAATTTAAAAGAAACCCTGACAAGTGCGGTGAATAAAGGTTCTATGGGTTTCACTATAATTCACGCTGTTCTATTGGAATACGTCAAGGTTATGAATGCCACCGAGCGTTCTGAACTTGTTGAGTTGATTGAAGAGCAATTTGCAGAAATCGTACACACAAGTGAAGGTTCACAAGCAGCATGTCGTCTACTGGCATTGGCCACTCCAAAGGAACGAAAACATTTGATAAAACCACTAAGAGCATTTGCACAAGATTTAATCAAAGATGATTTTGGCTACACTGTGCTTATTACCCTTTTCGATGTTGTCGATGACACAGTTTTAACCACAAAGGCATTCCTTCCGGAAATAAAAGATGAGCTACCGGAACTAATAGTTCACAAATCAGCTCGAAGGCCATTGTTATATCTACTATGTGGCTTGACTCCTCGATACTTTGCCCCTCATCTAATAGAGCAATTTGAACTGTATCACAAACTCAGTGAAGCAACCTCTAAAAAGGATAGAGGCGCAAGACACGCAGAATTGAAAAAGAAGTTCTCACCCGCTATCATCACTGCAATACTCAACGATCCTTTAACAATTTTGAAGGAGAATATTGGTGCTCAGTTCATCGCTGAAGCATTGTTATATGCTGATTATGAAACTCCCGAGCAAAAACTTGGTGTATTTGAGGTCATTGCAGAATGCTTTAAAGGAGACCCTAGCGATGAGGAACATCTAATTACACAACCTTTTGCACAGCGAATGCTGAGAACACTGATCCAGGAAGGTCATTGGAACAACAAGGAGAAGAAAGTTGTCAAGGTGGAGAGTAACACTGAAATCAAAAATTCCTTTGCTGACATTTTTGAAAAAGTTATAGAGGATAACCTTCTTCAATGGGCTACGGGACCAGGTTCTCTAGTTGTTGTTTCAATAGCTGAGAAGAATGGGAAATTACCCAAAATGCTAAAATCCCATAAAAAAGACCTTGCAAAGGCAGGCAAAAACGGGAATAAAGGTTCTCTCATTCTATCGGATCTTTAATCATAAATAATTGTTGTCATTAAAACATAGAAATCAAGTTATTTGTATAAAACGAGGTAAAAGAAACGTAGTAACTGGGTAGAACCAATCTGTGGGAGAGAGGGAATAAACTCACCTCCAGCACTACCCATTCTTCCAGCCACCACCATCTCTTCCCACATCCTCCAAAATGGCTTCGCCATTGCCGTCGCCGTCCTCTCCACCTCAAGGCGATGAAATGTCTTCTCAGGAAGTCGATGAGGACAGTGGAATCACCGGTCAGGCGTCTTTCGACAGCGGGACTCGAGACAATGTCAGTACCAGCCAGGAAGAAGTATTACAAGAGGAAGAGTCTCCTCCTCTACCACAGCCAACACCAACTCCACCCCTTTCGCAACCAGAACCCGAATCTACCCAGGCAATGACTGAAGAAACAGAACCCGTCGTTACAGATCAACCTGCTGAACAGATTGGTGGCGAGAGTCCAGTTGTAGAAGACAATCACAAAAGAAGAGCCAAAATAAAGAAGGAAATGCCATCAATCTATTCAGCACTGAGTCTTATTGATGATATTCCAGTACACAACCCGGAAATACCAGGCTCAGAAAAGGCCAAAGTGACGTGCTTGGAAGCATGGGGTAAGCACCATTCAGTCTCGGCGTTGGTTTCGGAGTTATGAGAAATCTTTAGCTAATGATGGCAATGATTAGAATCTAGCATATACCTTGGGACGTCATCTGGTGAAATTCTACATTTCTTTAAGATTGAGGTATAAACACCAATTTTTTTCTTTTGTCCTGTATGAATAGCTCCATTACTAACTCAAGCTTTTTTAAAGGAATCCAACGAGTATCTTTTTGTATCTCGACAAAGAGCTCATCCAAAACGAACCAAACCAGTCTCAAAGATTCTGCTTTTGCCCTTAATATCTCGAGCCCTTGTATTAACTCACAGCACTATTTCCATATTTACATTGCCCGAGTTTTCTCCTGCGAATGGGGTCAGTCGAATACGAGATGTTATAGGAATGACACAGGACGCAGATAACTCAAACCTGCTGGCTTCAAAAGGGGAAACTGACTCTGGGAAATCCAACCATTCATCACGACAATCATCACCTTCCAAAGAAGTTCGTAAAAGCACAGGGCGAAATGATAAAACAGGAGTCCATGTGGCTGTCTTCACATCTTCCACAATTCGCATAATCAACATACAGCCGAACGCGCTTAGACTGATAAAGGATGTGAACTATCCTGGAGCCAGAACAGGAGTAAGACGATCCTCACTAGCACTGGTCGGCAATTCCGAGAGCTATGATCTTGTTGATTTGGAACATGTTCAAAAGATTCCTTTGTTCCCAATATCAAACAGTGCTCCTTCAGATCGACCCCATCAGCACAAACTAAAACCGAATGTTGCAGCAGTTGCAAATGAAGAATTTTTGGTGACGTGTGGCTCTTCAACTGAGAATGAACCTGCGATGGGGATGGTGGTAAATGTTGAAGGCGATATTTGTAGAGGCACAATAGCATGGAACAATTACCCATCCTCATTAGCAGTTGACTTTCCTCATGTTGTAGCTGTTGTTGGAGAAGAAGTTCAAGTTCATTCTTTAATTGATCAGGCATTGGTTCAAAGCATTAATATTCAGGATTTGGATACCTCACAACAGGAACAACACGAAGATCAAGAGGAAGCTGACGAAAGCAGAGGTCGCATGACAACAAGTAAGCCAATTGTGGTCAATGCTTCTATCAACTATTCCATACCATACACTCCTTTAGCAAACACAATTCGGCTTGTCCTTTTGGACTGTTCCGAAGAATTAACCATTGAAGACGAGGCTTTATTAAAAGAAGAAGAAGAAAAGGCAAACAAGCTTTCGCAATCTTCCTCCTCCTTATTCCTGTTTTCTAAATCGATAGGGGTAAAAGTTTTAATACCTGTACCTCGGTTGAACAGGCTGGAACAATTGATTCAGGCTCAGAATTATGACGAGGTAGAAGATGAGATGAGCATCATGGACACATCTACTGAGAGAGGGGTTGTGGAACTGGAGTATTTGAAATTGTACATTGCTCTGTCTTATCTCAAGTTTGGAAGAGTTGATGATGCTATAAACGTTTGGTGTGGTTCATTGGATCCACGAATTGTACTGTATATTTACGGCAATGACCAAGACGCTACCAAAGTTAAAACGATAAAAGGTGACATATGGCTTTACAACGGTGCAAAGACTGCTGTTGAGGAAATAAAGGAAAAGTTGAAATTGGAGGACCCTGAGTTGGAAACATTTCAAACTTTGTTTAAAACTTTTTATTACGTTTTCCTCCAGCGATGGCTTGAAAATAGGGATTTGGCATCAGTGGTCGATAAACCAAATGTTTTTTACTCGGTTGAGGTAGCCACCCTAAAGTTCTACCTTGAAAAAGATGTAAACAAAGAAGAACTTTACAAACTTGTTGATAGTGAAATTCAAAACAGTTTTGATGAGGCTGTTTTACTACTGACTCAGTACAAGAAATATTTTGCTCTTTCAAGACTCTATCAACATCACAAAATGACAGAAAAGGTTTGTGAAGTATGGACAATGCTTTTAACTCCAGAACATGGGGACAAGAAGAGCAACAACAGCAGTGTTGCCAAGACGAAGAAAAAGAAGAAAAAGAAGGGCAAAAAAGAAAAGGGAAAGGAAAAGGAAAAGGAAAAAAGTGATGAATACTGGCATGATGATGATTTCACAGGCGATCAAGCAGTTCAAATGTTCACAGAATACCTAATACGGTGCAAAGACCGGCATATTGTATCTAAATATGGGAAATGGCTATTGGAAAACTATCCCAGCACAGGTATTAATGTGTTTGTTTCGGACAAGAGAAAGACCGAGTTCAGTGAAGAGGAAATTATGTTAATTATCCGCGAGGTGGCGAATGAAAAGGAAAGTAACCAAAAGGACGAAACAACAGAGTATCAAATGGATATCTGGAAGCAATATTTGGAGATACTGCTGTTTACTAAAAACAATAAAAAGTATGTTGGTGACTTGGTTGCTATTTACATTAACGAGATTAAGGATCTGGTCCATGGATCCGAGTCTTTAAAAAAGGAAATATCAGAAGGCTATGAAAACTACAAGAATTTACCCGTTCCAAGAATATCATACTGGGAGTACATTTCAAATTCGAAAAAGCAACATTATGATTATTATTTTCTTCGAGATAAGCTAATAAAGGGGATACTCATGCTTGATTCATCGCAAAGGGAAATAATCTCTTCAAGTTTAGAAAAATTGACAGACACGACTGAAGATTCAAAACTGTTCAAGTTTGAAACGTGTGTTCTCCACTCTAGGTACGGGACCGAAGAGTATGAGAAACTGCTTGAAATACTATGCGATGAAATTGGGGATTACGCCTCTAGTGTTGTTGTTTTCAAAACTGGGGGGGAGTTAAACCTCGTTTTGAATGTAGATGGCGATATTGAAGTGGCGGAGACCACAAGAGAAACGGAGAGTCGAATGACGGACTCGGAAAAGAAAACAAGACAAAAGAATCTGGAAATTTTGTTCAGGCGATGTCTCTCAATCAAACCCGAGAACGTTCAAAAGTATGTGGTACTACAGTTGTTAAAATCCTACGGCTCTGTACTGGATATGAAGTTTGTGTTGATCAACCTCCCCAGTACTTGGCATGTGGCTGAACTTGAGTACATTCTCTCAAGGTTTTTCACAAACATGAATTCAGAAAAACAAAGTGCAATTTTAAAGAAAAACCTGGCGCGTGGAGAATTTGAGCATATGAATAGTGTGTTTTTGAAGCTTGGGATAAACACTGGTAAAGAGGCAGAAGGAGATGAGGACAGTGACTTGGACTTGATCGAAGACATTGATACGGAAGACAGTGGGATTGAAATGAAGTGACTTGGTATTTAACACATAAATACATAAATTATCTCTTAGTTTAGTGATGATTCTATGTACAATCTTTTTTGGAAAACGTTCAAGAAACAGGAGCAGGTGGTTTCCCAGTTTTAAGAACACCCAACATCAATTGTTTGTTATGAAGATTCATGCTTCCATTCTTCAACAGCAAGTTCCCAATCTGGGATTTTGCAGTTTGAGAAAGGTATTCGGAAATGTCACCTCTCACGGTCTCATTGAGGATTCTAGCCTTGAGAACGGCATACGCTTTCCGATCCTTACGTTTAATCTCGTTTGCAGAGTTTATTAACTGAACAGCTGCTCTTTGTACGCGTTGTTCCGGTGTCATGACAAGGTTTGGAGTATAGGGAAGCAGAGAACTGGTTGTGACCGAGGGCACATAAGCGGGAGGATCCTCGACTTGGAGCTCTATATTGGACTCTGAAGGAAATGATTTCTTCCTTGATCCGTCTCTAGCGGCTGCAGCCTTGAATTTTGCCTTTATTTTCCTAGGATTGAATCGATCACTGGCGTCATTTTTTTGTCGTTGAAACTGTCTCGCTGAAGCTGATGATTGATAATTGTTGTTGGGTCTGGGTTTGCCTCTAGCATTGTTGTTTCTATTCCCAGTTCTGCCTTCATTTCGAGCACCAGATTTTGAGTTTTCAGAAGGTTTAGGATTATGAGCCTTTGGGATTCTTTTAAACCCGCCATCATCGCTCACTATTGAGGCAATGTCAAGATCCAAAAACTCGGAAACCATCTTGTTTGGCGTAACTGTTGCAGCTCGCTCTATTGGTGGTTCAGTCACAAATTTCTGATCTACCGGTTCATGTTTTTCAAATTTTCGAACCTTGTTATATCGATCTTGTCGAGAAACGTTCCACTTTTCATTACCACCTCTGTTCTGGTTACCACCCTCATAGTTATTTTCTCCTCTTCTGTTTTGTTTATATCCTCTTTGTTCATTGTTATTGTTCCCACCTCTTCCCTCTCTATAGCCGGAAGAGTTGCCCTGACCGCCGTTTCGGTAATTATTGGCACGACGGGGGTCACTAGCGGCCCCACGACGTTTTGAGTATTGCGAGTCCCCGTCATCCGAAATCTGTCTGTACAAGGGATGGTTTAGAGTAGGCTTTTTAGGCTGGATCCGACGTTGTTGTTTAGAAGAAGCCTTTTGTTGGAGTTTTGCTTTTGGATCGTTTTGTTCGTCCAAAATCTTCTTCACCCTGCCTAACATATTTGCCAAATAGTCGCTCTTGGCCGTGGCATAATTGCGGTGGCACTGGAGAAGAACGACCGATCTAGACAGAGCCGATGCTCGCAAGCTGTTCGATAGCATGGGATCTTTTATCTGTTTGGGGATGCTGGCAAAGTGAAGGAGCTAAAATAGGCCAAACGGAAAAGACTTCATTGGTCTTTTTCTTCAAGAGAGCTTTGGGGGGACACCCAGACACCCGCACCTCATTCCCTAAAAGAGTGTTTTTCTTTTCGTTTGATTTAGGTGGTCATTTCAGGCTCTGTTTGATTGATTGATTGATTTTTTTCACTCATATACACATTTAAATCCAATGTCGGACACTGAGAGCAACAGCGGTATGTGGTTCCCCTGATCAATGGCATTTTTTTCTTTCTAATTTTTTTTGAGATGAGAGGGAAAGATCTAACCGCTTTTAACATGTAGGAGGAGACACACCAATAGTCTCATTACAACAATCTATATCTCATCTTCGACTTTTGGAATATTTGAGAAACGGAGATAAGGTGAAGCTGAAGCAATTGTTGAGTGCTGTTTCTGAAGATTCGACATTACTTGTTAAAAAAAAGCCATTTGCCTTGCACTATGCTGTTCAACTTGCGCCTCTTGATACGATTGCTTTTCTCATTAATGATTTGGAATTTGACGTTAATGAGCAAGATGACAAGGGGAATTCACCTCTTCATTTAGTAGCCCAGGCTGGGAGACAGGACGTCTTGGCCTATCTACTGTTATTGCCCCAGATCAACGATACAATTGCAAATAATGAGTACAAGCAACCTATTGACATGTCTCGAAATCCCGAAATCGCACAGCTTCTTCAAGTAGGGAGAGCACAATACGTTGAACATGTCTCAACTTTGCTCAAGCAGTATTTCACTGAACGCAATTATGAAGAGCTGGATAGACTACTTTCAAATCCTAGAGCATCTCAACTATTGGATATAAATGGAGCAGACCCCGATACAGGAAATAGTGTACTTCATGATTCTATAAATAATCGAGATTATGAAATGGTCAGGTTTATACTAAACCATGGGGGAGATCCATTCCGCAGGGATAGGAAAGGACGACTTCCTGTGGATTTGGCAAAAGGGGATGAGCAGCTTCGAAGAATGTTGAAAGTGAGCAGCAAACAACAATCTGTTTTTCAAAGTGGTGATCCTGTTTTAACTCCAACGACTCCTGTTGGGGGGCCCAAGATTCAAGGTTTGGGACATATCAATCTTGTTTCGCAGCCCATTCCACCTCCTTCGATGAAAGGGTATCTTAAAAAATGGACGAATTTCACGGGTGGTTACAAGTTAAGATGGTTTGTACTTGAGAATGGTGTTCTTTCGTATTACAAGAGTCAAGAGGACACGGATTCGACATGTAGAGGTTCGATAAACATGAGTATTGCAAAGCTTCATTTGGACAGTAGTGAAAAGTTGAAGTTTGAGGTTATTGGTAAGGGTTCTGCAAAGTATCATTTGAAAGCGAATCATCCAGTGGAAACAAACCGATGGGTATGGGCATTGCAGAATGCAATCAGGTATGGTAAAGATTTGAAACAAAAAAATGCTTCGGCTCCTAAAGATCATGCTTTGGTCTCGAGTCATGCTAGGGACGTTTCGAGCGTTTCTGTGTTTGATGATTTCCCCGATGCTACTACATCTTCATCTTCCGTTTCTCGACATGGATCTGTTCTTGCCGCTGCAGCTGCAGTTGCGGCCATATCTGGTGGTAGTGGTCCTGGTGGTCCTGCTTCGGGTAGCGCCGCTTCTTTGGATAACAAAAGAGCAGGAATGTTGAATCCAAGTGCTATTCCAGCGTATGACAGTTCTAGATCAAGTGACAGAGGGTCTGATATTTTGGATATGGACGTTAACGATTACAATAACGATTCTGGAGATGAGGAAGAGGAAGATGTTTCAGAATACAATCCAAACAAAGTTCCACATAGGGATGATTTTGAACTGACAAGTCGAAGTCTAAAGACAGAGATCAATGCTTTAAAAGAGCTTATGGTGGTTGGGTCCAAGGCTTTGGAAGCAAATGTTGGTGTTGAGAATGAACGAGAGCTTCTTGGACAAATGAAGGCTTCGATTTCTGCTTCGAAACAGGGTGTTATCACTGTTTGTGAACTCGTGGACAAATACGAGACGCAGGTTAGTGATCGTGAGCGGTATTTCCTAAGGATCATTGAGCGTGAACAAGAACTTTGGAAGCTTTGGGAAAAGTCCATCAAGAGAATGGAGCTTGATCATGAGAATTATCAAAAGCAGCTTGCGGAATTGGAAGAGGAGAAAAAGAAGACTAAAAAATTTCTTCGGGAGACAATGTTAAGACGAAATACAAGTGCAACAGTTGGTAGAAAAAATGAAGATGAGGTTGTGGTTAGTTCGGTTGATGGACAAGAAAATTTGGAGAATAAGAAGGGGACTCAAGAATTCGAGCAATTAACAACAACAGATGAAGCGTTGAACAAATCGCCCAGTGCAGGTACAACTGTTAGTGGTGCGTTTTCACCTTCAGTTGTGGGATCACCTCTTGGTTTAGAAGAGGATGATAATAAACGACTGATGGAGATAATTGGAGATGATTCAGATTCAGATGATGAGTTTTTCGATGCGGAGGTTGCCGAGAGTGATGAATTTGGAGATGCACAAGAGGAGCAGGAGACTGCAACGGAGGAGGAGGACGAGGACGAGGATGAGGGCGAGGGCGAGGAAGTTGAAGAGATTCAACGAGATGGTAAAGAGAAAGATGAGGATGGATTACAACTGACAGAACTTCAACGAGCCAAGTACAATCAGATTTTAGAGGATGAATCGTTTAAAGGATATGAGAATGGGATTCGTGCTAAATTGGCAATGGACGTTGATGATCGTCCCAAGATTAGTTTGTGGGGGATTCTCAAGTCTATGATTGGCAAGGACATGACGAGAATGACATTACCAGTTTCTTTCAACGAATGTACATCATTATTACAACGTGTTGCGGAAGATATGGAGTATACGGACCTTCTTGACAAGGCGGCAATGACGGAGGATTCTGCCATGCGAATGGTCTACGTTGCAGCATTTGCAGCGAGTGAATACGCGTCCACGATTAACCGAGTTGCGAAGCCTTTCAATCCGCTACTTGGAGAGACTTATGAATATTGTCGTCCAGATAAAAAATTTCGATTTATTGTTGAGCAGGTAAGTCATCATCCTCCTATTGGAGCTGCGTATGCAGAATCGCCGTATTGGGATTACTATGGAGAAAGTGCAGTCAAGTCCAAGTTTAATGGGCGATCGTTTGATATTCGGCCATTGGGAGATTGGTATCTTGTTTTACGACCCAATAATGGTGAAGAGGAGGAGTTGTATAGTTGGAAAAAAGTGATCAGTTCAGTTGTTGGTATCATCATTGGCAATCCGGTGGTTGATAACTATGGAGATATGGAGATTACGAATCATAAAACTGGAGATACATGTCTTTTGAAGTTTAAGGCTAGAGGATGGAGAGAAGCAGGTGCTTATGAAGTTAAGGGATCAGTTCGGGACAAGGAGGGAAACACACAGTATGCGATTGGTGGACATTGGAACGATAAGTTGTTTGTAAAGAAATCAAACCGGGTTCAGGAAGATGGAGTTGAGGCCACTACTTCTACACCGGGACATGCTCAGCTCGTTTGGCAGGCGAATCCAAGATTACGATCTCCATTCAACCTCACGAGTTTTGCCATTACGCTGAATGCGATTGACGATAATCTTGCCAAGGTGTTGCCACCTACGGATACAAGATTGCGACCTGATCAAAGAGCAATGGAGGATGGGCGGTATGATGAAGCAGCAGAGGAAAAGCATAGGGTTGAGGAGAAACAGCGAGCAGCGAAACGAAGACGGGATGCTGCAGAAGAGGTTTACAAGCCCCAATTTTTCGAGAAACGGGTTCATCCTGTGACGGGACAAGAGTACTGGCATTTTTTGAATAATTATTGGAAGTTGAGAAAGGAAGGTAGGGAAAAGATTTTGGAGTATATGGGTCGAAACGGAGACATTTTTTAGAACATTTTTTTGGTTTTGTTTATAAAAGAAAATATGTAGTGAAATGGTTGTGGCCATCGAGGAGGAGACTAGAAAGGGCCAATTGGCGATGTAGATTGACAGTAATCAGAGATGTTGATTAGTCGCTGAGAAAAGTCAAAGTCAGAGTCAAAAGCAAAAGCAAATTCAAATTCAAATTCAAATTCAAATGCAAAGAAAGTGTTGAGTAGTATAGAAGATAGAATGGCCAAGGATAAAGCCAAGACCCAAGACCTTTTGGTGATAGATCTGTGTCTCTAGAAAAAGTGTCACAGGAGAGGATGATGCGTCATTGGTATCATCATCATTTATCGATCATTCTTTATGGTTTATGAGACATGCACATTGCCAAACACAAAAATAGATTTCACCAACTATTCTTTTGCATGGTATGTATGGTATGGATGTTTCCGATCTTAGGGGAAGTACTTAAAAAGGCTATGACAGTCAAGGTAGTTTTCGGATCTATCTATCAATAATAATAAAAGATAATGAGGCAACATGATCCAAAACAGCATGATGATGCCATGTCAGAAAATCAACGTTGGGCCTCATTGCAGCAAGAACAATCTACAACATTACCAAAAAAAAAAAAAAAAGAAAGAAAGAGTGGGAGGAAAATGCCAAGTGATAAATGAACAGGAGCATCGCATTATCAGGAAATTGAAATCGCATGCTCACAAAAACGTTCGGGGGAACAGGCAACTTTAATTGTGGATGGACTCTCTCAGACTTTTTCTCTATGGCCAGACAAGGATTGGGTGAAACGCGACTTGATTTGGAAGAAAAAAGGATAATCGGCAAACCGGAGTGGATAGCGTCTGAGGCACCACACACTGGATTGTTGATCGGGTAGGTGATAACAATGCAAACGGGAACGAGAAGCACTATTTTTTTGCTTTTTCATTCTCATGTTTTATAGGATTGTGAACAGTTGTTTTATGCAGTTTGGGGACCAACCCGAAACGTGGAGATTAGGATTAGCATTACGAGCACACGATTGCTGGATAGTGGAATACCCAAATGGCAAATACAATTAATACCAGCACATTCACACACGCGAGGCTGAGAATTAGAATTAGAATGAGCCTGAGCCCGAGCCCGAGCCCGCAAGCGAGATAAGTGACACCTTCTCGATGGCTTTGTGCCTTGGGCCTTGGGCCTGAAGCCTTGGGCCTTGGAGATTGGAGATTGGGCTGGGCTGGGAGGTTTGAGATGGAGACGTCTCTCAGAGGATTCTCTGGATTCTCAGAGGATTCCACACTGGATTCCACGGTCCCTGCATAGCCTCCCGTCTCCCGTCTCCCGTCTCTCGTCTCTCGTCTCCCAGTCCCGTTCTCTGTCCTGCTCCCTGCGATCTCTCCCCGTCGCCGTCACCAGCACCATCCCCTGGTGGCCCGCTGTCCGGCTGGTCCACCTCTCGTCTTCCTGCTCAAACCGTCATGGTCTGCCGCCAGATGGTCTGCCGCCAGATACGACCAGACCCAGAACACCCGTCCACCCCCGGGGCGAGTGTGCTTGTGCGTGTGCCGGCGTCGGCCCTTGGAACTGTGCAGGGCCCCCAGCCAATCACAGCTCCGGGCGTGTCGGGGGCCCGCTCTCTGTGCATACGGGCTGCGCTGCGATTGGCGGGCTGGTGGCGGCAGACGTGGGCGTGCATCAGGCCCGCAGCGGCAGCGCTTCTTGGCAGCGGCGCGCCGCCGAGCCGCCTGCGTGCTGGCGTGTGATTGGCCAGCGAGGGTTGCCCGCGGGGCCGCTGGGGCGCATGAGGGCGCAGGCGGGCGCAGGAATCTGCAGCACCGGCGCACTGTGCTGCAGCGTGTGCGGCTGCTGCTGCGGCTGTCTCGATCGCAGCGATAAAACGAAGAAGGGAAAAGTCAGAGAGGCAGAGATAACCAGACAAGCGCTGAAAAGATGCAAATGCAAAAACTCTCTCTCTCTCTCTCGACGGCCTCTCTCTAGATTTTGTAGGTGCTGGGCTTGTATATATTCGCTTCCTCTTGCCCCTGTTCCTGTTCTCTTCTTTCCCCTTTTCCCCTTGCTCAGATCCAATTTCTCATCCTTTCAAAGTCCCTCTCTCTCCAACCACTCATATATCTCTTGCCAAATTCCACAAGCCACTGCTTTTTTTTTTTTCTTTTGGTCCCTTTAATAACCACCTTCGAGAATCCCATTGACCAAAAGATTTAAGGTTATTGGACCCATAGACAGTCAGTCTAAAACAGAAACATCAAAAAGAAAATATATCATTCTAATATCTACAAATCATCACAGAGGATAAAAAATGGTTGATGTCCACTCCAACTCCTACGACACGGGTACTGTCGGATACCTCACCGTCTCAACATGTATGGTTTTCATCATGATTCCTGGTCTGGGATTTCTTTATTCGGGCCTCGCACGTCGTAAATCAGCTTTATCCATGATTTGGTCATGTTTAATGGCTGGAATCGTTGCCATGTTCTTTTGGTATTTTTGGGGTTATTCTCTAGCTTTTTCTTCAACTGCAACAAATGGTTACATTGGGAATTTGGATTCGTTTGGTCTTAAAAATGTTCTTGGAACTGAGGATGCTGCCTATCCAGAACTATTATTTTCTGCTTATCAGGGCATGTTTTGTGCTGTTACAATGGCAATTATCGCTGGTGCTGTGGCAGAACGTGGTAGATTGTTACCCATGATGGTGTTTTTGTTCCTTTGGGGAACTCTTGTCTATTCTCCTATAGCTTGTTGGGTATGGAATTCAAATGGTTGGGCCTATAAATGGGGGGTACTCGACTTTGCCGGTGGTGGCCCCGTTGAAATTGGCTCCGGTTTTGCTGCCTTTGCCTATTCAATCGTCCTTGGAAGAAGAAAAGAACAACTATTGGTCAACTTTAGACCTCATAATGTCTCCATGGTTACTCTAGGTACCGCTCTACTATGGTTTGGTTGGTTGGGTTTCAACGGTGGTAGTGCCTTGGGTGCCAATCTAAGAGCTGTTTACGCCGTTTGGAATTCAAATCTTACCGCTGCCTTTGGTGCAATGACATGGTGTTTACTCGATTATAGAATGGAGAGAAAATGGTCCACCGTTGCTGTCTGTTCTGGCGCCATTTCCGGCCTTGTCGCCGCTACTCCTGCTTCTGGTAATATTACTCTTTACGGCTCCATTGTTTTGGGAATTACCGCAGGTTGCGTTTGTAACTTTGCCACCAAAATCAAATATTTACTACGTGTTGATGATTCTCTCGATGTGTTGGCAGAGCACGGTATCGCCGGTGTTGTTGGTCTAATATTCAATGCTCTATTTGGTGCTGACTGGGTCGTGGGTCTCGACGGTGCAACAGAGCATGAAGGTGGATGGATCTCCCATAACTATAAACAAATGTACAAACAGATTTGTTATACCCTGGCCTGTTGTGGCTATGTGTTTGTCGTCAGTTTACTGATTGCATTTGTTGTTGATAAGATTCCAGGTCTTCAATTCAGAGCCACTGAAGAGGCTGAGGCTCTTGGTATGGACGAAGACCAAATTGGTGAATTTGCCTACGATTACGTTGAAGTTAGACGTGACTTTTTATCATGGGGCGTTAACAATAACACTCTGGAAGGAACAAGTGTTGCTCATAGCCAACACGAGGAACCCGTTGTTACAAAGACGAGTGGTAGTGGTGAAAGTGGCGCACAGAGTTCATTAAACGAAAAGACGGTTCAAGAAAGTCCAAAACAGGATTAAAAAAGTGAGAAAAACTGAAAAACAAGAACAAAAATGAAAATGAAAATGAAAATGAAAATGTAAAATGAAAATGAGAGAGAAGGAATAAAAATTTAGAAAGGGGTTTCTAGAATGCATGTTAGACCTAGAAAAAAAGTCTACTACTACTTCTGTCACAATCATTATTCATCTCATTTTTGCATTCTTCATTCTGTTTCATTTCGTTTCGTTTAATTTCGGTTTTTTTGTTATTTTTTTTTTTTGTGATTGTGATTGTGTTCTTTCATTTTGTTTCTCGTCTTCTAATTTGTTTATCTTTTGTCTTTTCATGATACTTTTGTTAATGGCCCTAATTTTTTATCCAAAAAAAAAAAGGACAGGATTCTATATAATCTATTATAGTATGGATGGTTGCCTTAGAACAACAACAACAACAACAAACTAGTTTGATTTTCTTTGTTTCTGGCATAGCTTTTTTTAAAAAAAGAAAAAGTTACAAGTAGAATGTCTATATTATAGAGAAAAAAAAAAAGAGTTTAAAAAGAAATAATTCAAAAATTCTAAAAAAAACTAACATTGTAAAATGTAAAATTTTTAAAATGTGCTGGCAAAATCTTATGGATTCTTCTTTACACTTCTATTTCACGCCCTTCCCCCTCTCTATATCCGGGTAACCCCATCTCATGTCGAGAGTTTTCGACTTGTGTGTCCTTTTATTCCACAAACAGAGACACAATAATGATTCTACAACTTGTCTATCTTTTATTAATCTGTTGTTGTTCTCTTGTTCAATGCATATCAAGAGGCACTGAAAATGACAATTTGGATCCACTCTCACGACCTTCCCCTTTTGGTAAAACTTGGGCACTTTCGTGTCCTAAGGGTCTTCTCGGAGTTGTATATCCCTATCCAACAAATGGTGGCGATAATAAACGACTAACTCCAGCTTCATTGAAACTTTCAAAATTCAAATCGATTGGTGAATTGTTGGATGGTTTACATACAATCGAAACGGATGAAGCCCGATTGGCATTAAAGTATTTACGGGATGGTCAAGCACCAAGTTATACCCAACATCTTTTCAACCCTGAGGATTTTTGTTCAGAAACGATTTACGCTGCTTTATACCAATGTTTATATCAACCTGCTCTTATGCCACAGACTGCACTTATCGAGGATATATTGAGTACAGCATTCCAAATGCATGATTTCTTGTACAATAGTGATGGTGAAGATAGTCCAGGACCTCTCGATGATAGTGAAACTGATGATGATGATGATGATGATTATTGGTCATCGGATGATGAAATTGAAGCTAAAGTGGATCAAATTAGAAATAGGGATAGGATTTGGGATGCTCAATTTCATTTCCCATTTAATGAGTTGTAGGTTTTGTTGTTGACAAGAAAGCTTATAATCGGCTTAATGATCTTTGGAAAAGTTTTTGTTTTTTTGATCGGGTCGGGTTTTCAAATGCTGAGAAAAAAACAATTAATTGTGTTTAATGTTGTTGATTTTTGTTTGGACAATACTGGTAGTTTTTAATAGTGGTGTTTTGGGGGTTTGAATTTCTATCCTGAAAACATCAGAAAAGTAATTACAATATTCTCAGTAGTCGTTTGTTAAATGATTATGATTTGTAATATGCATATATAGTAAATCATCAAGAAAAAAAAACGGTAAGCAAAAAAAAAACACTTTTAAATCCAAAAAACTCGGGAAGTGTCAATTTTGTACCAGCAAGTCAATTCATTCTTGTTTTAATCTAGAGCCTTTTTTTTCTTCTGTTTTGTTTCCAACTTGTCTACACTCATCATGTATTAACTAGTGAAAAAACCAATAATTGGATGCACTATTGCTATTACTACATGTGTGCTTTGTACAATGGTGATATTCTAATCCCAATTCCAAACCTGAACCCAATGAAAAACACATACACCCGAGTGTAAACATTTATCTTCTTTTTAAACCAATCAAAAAAAAAAAAAAATACATTAATGCTTGATAAAGTTGTTACAGCTTTGACTTGTTAATAATCTTGGTTACTATTTGTCGACCGACACAGTCTATCAAATTGAGAAAGTGAAGAAAAAATGATGAATAGTTGTTTAGTACTTTCTGGTTCAACGCAAACCCAAACCCCTCCATTATTACGATTCCTAAGCAGTTCTAGAATCTTGAAAATTTCTTATTTTTGATAATCACAACTCATCATACATGGTTTTTTTGGCACATGCGAAAAACCTATCATAAAGTTCATAATGTGTATCCTAGACAGGTATAGTTCCACAAAACCAATATGCTGCGATTGACGAAAGCAACCTTACTAAATACATATCTAGGGAAAAAAAAAAACTAATTGTTTTATTTGAATCACGTGTAAAAGAGATTCATCTTTGAATCTTAACTTCTGGTTTAGAAATCGTGATCTAAAAGTCATCTGTGAAATTTGACGAGTAGGCTACGCCTCATTCAAAAAAAGTATGACGTTTCAGTAATGATCTTTGAAAAAAAAAAAAAGGACTTTAGATGTTGATCTAAAAACCCATAATTGAACAATAATGGATTTAGATCTTATCTGACGCCTTTTTGTCAAGACAATTTACAATTGCGTTAATTTTCGAATATATAGAAGTCGACTTGTCAATTTCACTGAGGATTTAGTTTAGTATTACCAGAAATGAGACTTTCAAATTCCCGGAATTCAAATTTCTCATACCTGAAATCAGAAAGCTGGATTGAAGATTTACCAACCTGAATTATTGATGATCTTGTGGACAAACTCCATGTTGACCTGTCGATTACAAGAGTGGAGGCTTTTTTTTTTTGAGTATCAAAGAGAGAGGCGCATCCTAATGAGTATCATCAAGTTCAATTTTAGTAGTTCTAAACTATTATGACTTGATCAACTGGATTTACAGTCCTTTCACAAGTCAGAGAATTCATACCAGTGAGATCCTCGACTATCAGTAAATTCTAGAGATTGTAGCAATTCTGTTGTTGCAGTAAATACCCAGTCAGAAAGTTAATTACATTTGGAGCAACTGATATTGAGCATTTCCCACATGGATATTGTTCATCGTTGTCATGTTTACTGAAAATTGGATACGTTGTTCAACATGGTTTGTTAATCATAAAACCAATCATCAAAGGTAAATATAGCAAAATGTTTGATACGTTTGAAGAATTCTAAAAGATAAGAAAAAAGAAAAAGCTCACAAAAAAAAAAGGATTTCGTTGATACCAGAGTGAGAAAGGAGAAAAAGCTTTTTCATCCTAGTTCTGGGAAATTTAAAAGGAATAATAGTAGAAAAAACCACAGTAGTTTTTGTAGTATTCTCTAGACGAATTGTGTTTTAGAGAATGAGGTTCTTGACCAAAAATACAAGTTTCCTTGATCGGGCCTCATTGGCTCTCTCGTACCACACTCTACTCAAAGCAGAAACCCACAATACGTAAAAATGTGGTATTTTCTTGATCTTCTTCAGGTTCATTTCGCAAGAACAAACTCCGATTCAACTACCCCAACGATTGTAAGAATGTTACATCACAATTTTGAAATTGCAAACTTTCTTTTATAGATGCAGCAATACAGTTAGCACTGTTGGTTGGGAAAATTGAAGATAACTACTTTATTGTTTTTACGGTTTTCTGAAGAAAATAAACAACAGTATATTCAAATAGGACGGACACTTCGGGATTCTTGTGGGGGGGAGAAACAATCTGAAGTCCTCTAATTGATATCTTTTCATCTCACAGATGATAAACAAAACATCAAAAGGTAAATAGTTATTTTACTCAGTTGTCTTTCCAGTACAATCGATAAGCAGCACCATTTAGATATTCCTTGGACATTATTTTTCGGAATAAACAATCTCTGCGTGGACCATGACCTAAACAACTTTTTTTTTTGGCCTTACAGCTATCAACGCTTGGCTTTTGCAGAGGAAGATACATACATTTTTTTTGTTTGCAATTAATTGGCTTGGAGTTGACAGCGACATATAGTTAATGCGGGGATTTAATCCAGCCATTTTGGAACACTAACACCAACTTGCAAAATTTTTAAACAGGGACAAACAGCAGTAGCCCAGTTCGGACACAAGGCAAGTAACTACTACACTAACTAATCCATTTATGTGATCTACTACTCTCCAGATGTTTTGAATGAGGGTTAATCCCATTCATAAAAGAAAAACAAAAATAATTAATCAGATGTCTGTTTATTATATTGTATTGTCATTGAAATCGAAATTGTACTGTGTGTTTGATGACCTCATACTTTGAGCCGCCTTTGCACCAAGTCGTGATCATGATATGAGAGCTCGTTAGTGGTTCCCTTGGATCAAAGATTTTTAACTCATACATTGTCTCTCATTCTCTCATTCTGTTATTATTATTCAGATGAGACAAGGTATCCACTCGGTTGCACCTTTTTTGTTGATGCCACTCACAAATGATTTACTGTTCTCCTCTTACGTGTAACATGCCAAACTGCCTGTGCTCCTCGTGAATGGCTCTGGCCAGCTTAGAAAGAAAAACGGATGCGAGCGCGAAACTTAGATTGGGCCCCATCTGCAGGTACATTTTGCTTTCATTCCCGCCCGGTAGAGTTGGCCAACCAAATCCCGCGAAGCGTAAAAATAAACTATAATGCATGCATACGAGGGTCGGAGTATTTTCCCTCTCAAAGTCGAGAGTTCTCAGTTGTCTAGAGCTGATCAAAGTTTTCGCCGGTGGGTCAGAGATGGAACCGCAAATTCTAGATCAGAGCTCTTCTCATTCGGTGTTACCCACTGCCTATTTGGCACTCGGATGCACATGAAAGGGACCACCAAGGACTTGCGGGTCTGTGGATGAGGCGGATTTACTGTAGCTTCTTTAGTATGTGACTTTGCTATATACTTAATTAACCTCACCCATATTTTGCGAAAAAAACAAAAGTACAAATGATCATTCCAACTTTATAAAACGCAATATAACCATATCCTCTCCCTCTCCTGCGATCTTTCTCTTCTTTCTTTCCCTTCTGTGAGAGATCGCTATCACTAAGTTCGCTTTTTGCTCTTTCCAACACGCTCGCTAAAATATCTGATTTACAGTCATTCTTTCGAGAGAGTATTACGATACTATAAAAAAAAAATTCTACAAAAAGTTATAACGATAAGAAAATAAACATGAAGTTTTTTACACCAATTATTACAACACTCTTTGCTGTGCTCAGCGTTGTGGCTGCTGAACCAACAACAAGTACAACCTCGACCATTTTCCGTACAGTAACAGTGTCAAAATCATCTACAACAACTGTTTCCTCCTCAGCATCCTTGTCTTCAGCAGATGGAATTCTGGCTCTGGCGAAAAGCTCAGCTACTGTCTCAAATGCTACCAGCTCCGCTAGCTCTTCATCTGCCACTCACAATACCACCACCACCCATTCCACCAGCAAGACCACCCAAACGAGCTCTTCGGATAGCCTTACCAGCGTCAGCAAATCCGCCACTTCTAAAGCTTCTCTTTCCTCTTCATCCAACGCGACAGAAAGCTCAAAAGGTGGCGCTGTTGGAATGAACACTGCTTCAAATGGTGTTCTCACCTCTATGGTTGTTTTCCTATGCTACCTTTTGGCCTAGATGTTTGACGCCATAATTCTATCTTCTGACGTTCTTCTGCTCGAGGTATCTATTAACTTCTAAAGATACCCATAAAAGTTGTTAATATTTTGTTGACATTCTGAACTATCTTCTTTTCTCTTTTTTCTTTTGCGTTTCTAATTTTTTTAGTTTGATGATGGGATGAATGTTTCTTAACAGTTTTTCTCTTCAAAAATGTTTACTTTTTTTTTTTTTTTTTACTTCTGTGCACTAAAAATTAAAACTGTGATAAATAGATTTTTGTACTTCTTGAAAGCACTCTACTTCTAGATGTTGCTCTTTTCAGGATGCATAGCGCTTTTACTTTCCGGTTTTCTTTATTGTACAGATCAATGTTTTTGTTTTTGTCCTAATGATTGTAACCTTTACTCGTTTTTGTTTCTGTTTGCTTCTTTCTTTCTTATTCTTTTTTTTTGTCTTAGTCTTTTAATTCTAAATTGTACTATTGTTAACTAAAAGTTGTATGTTCATATTCTAATAATTCTTCCAACTCATTTTCTTTTTTATATAACTTTGGAAAATGTAAATATATGTGATTGTAGGTCCTACTGGTTTTCGACCTAATGAGGAATTACTTTATCGTGTTTTCAAAGAATAAACAAGTTCATTTTTCAGTGTAACTATTGGCATATGCTATTTCTGTTTTTGCACAAAACAAACTGGTAGGGAAATGGGCGTTTGGATGTACAAGCTCACACCAAACGCGTCGCGTAACTGGATGAAAAAAACAAGAAAACTGGCCTTTTTCCATCCCTAGAGCGTCGACTATTCAAAATGCAAATGAGCCGGCCCTCGGATTCTCGGGTGCTACAATCAAGCAAAGGATTTATACATCTTTCCACACCCCGCGATAATAGTGTTTTCCTTGCAACCAGCCAGAATGGGCTTGTTTTCAAGTTTTCAGATAACTTTCTGTCGACCCCTCAAAGAATAGAAAATGTAGATGAGGACAATGTGCCCTACTGTGTGGCTTCATCTGACAAGCATTTCGCATATTGTACAGATGATGGAGAGGTGAACGTTTATAAATCCGACACAAGCGAAAGCTTAGGCACAGCTCTAAGAAAAACTCTTGCTATACGAGAAGTCGAGTTCAGTTCAACGGGTGAGTGGATTGCAGCTGCTTGCGATGAAAACACAGTTCAAATAGTGAACGTCAACGATATTTTGAAGAGCATCACTATTGAGCATCCTTCTTCAGTGAACCATGTCTCATTCAATCCTAAAGAGTCTATTCTCGCGACTTCCATGGCTAATGGAAGCCTTCGGTTTTACATGATTGATCAAGAAAATCAAAAGGCACAGCTTCTCGAGAATATGGACGACATCTTGCCAAAGGTAAATAAAACAGATTTTATGGTCAATGCATTTATGGACGAGAGCACCGATAATGATGGATTGTTCACGTCGAGCAAGCTAGTCTGGCACCCAGATGGAGATCTATTTGCGATACCTTCAAGCACACATGATCTGATGGTCTTCTCTCGTTCAAATTATGGTCAGCTATACACTCTTGCAAATGGGCATCGCGGTCCAATTTCTGGTCACGGCTGGTCGCCTGATGGTAAAAAATATGCTTCCATGTCTTTTGGTGATAATGTATTGAGCATCTGGGACATTGCCAAACGAAAAGTTTCTACTCGTTTTACATGTGACAGCGGCGTGTCTCTAATATGGGCAAAGAATAATGAAACAGTTTATGTTGGAACCAAAAATGGGGCTATTCTAACTTATGAGCTTGACAAGCAAGAAGTAGACGATGAACTGGATGGATTGGACATGGATGTAGATATGGATCTGGACGGAACAGATGGCAAACACAAACCCAAAAGGCCTAGTCTTTTCGTTGACAATGAAGCCGAATCATCAGATGACGATAATGCGGAACTGGGTACTCATGAAGCTGACATTTTAGATCAGGACGACAGTGGAGATGAAAAAGAAGCAAAGCCTAAAGAGAATGGGAAAATAACCAAGCCGAAAAAGACATCGAACGAAAGTGATGACGATATAGGCGATGATGTAGATAAAGCGCCAACTGATGATGACGATGATGATCTACTAGGAAACCCTAATGAAGACGATCCAGGTTTATATGATTGGATTGAAGACGACAATAATGGGGGTTACGTCCCAGACCTTTCAAAAAGGAAGCATGATGAAATTGATGATCTTTTGGAGCAAGGTGCCCAAAAGTACCGACGTACAAATAACGTAACCGCAAGGGCTCTACATGAAACTTTTCAACCGGGGTCTACTCCCTGGAAGGATAATAGGCGATACCTCAACATGAATTCCGTGGGGTATGTGTGGTCCGTTAACCAAGAAGACCACTATACAGTTACTGTTAGCTTTTTCGATCGAGGATTGCATCGAGAATACCATTTTCAAGAATATAGCGGATTCACCATGGCATCATTATCTGATAATGCCTGTTTGTTCGCGTGTTCAGGAGACAAAGACTCCGATCCTACTCTAATGTACCGGAGACATGAAGGGGTCAGTGATAACTGGGAAGTGGTTTTCAATGGTGATGAGATCTTATCAATAGCGTTGACCGGCAGATTCGCAGTCGCTTGCACCAAAAAAGGTTATGTCTACACATATGACATTTATGGGACACCATTGTCTGTGACTCGCAATTCTCAAAACAAAATTGTCTCTTGTTGTGCTTATAACGATATTCTTTTCACTGTTCGAACAACACCGAATGCTGATTTGATATACCAGCTGGAAAACTGCTTCACCGGCTTGATATACCAGAAAAACGATGTGATGGACTTGGCTCAACCAGATGGAAAGCTTAAATCAATCTTTTTCTCACAATATGGTGATCCATGTGTTTATGGTTCTGATGGCGTCTTACTGGTTTTGACCCACTGGAGGCGTCCTTTACAGGCTCGTTGGGTTCCATTGCTCGACACGAAAAACATGAAAGAACGAAAGGGAAAAGAGGAATCATATTGGCCATTAGGCTTCAGTGGTGACAAATTCAATTGTATAATCACAAAAGGCATAGAGCAATATCCAGTTATACCACTACCCATCCCCACAGAGTTTGACATTCAAATCCCCATCCCCACTGTCGTTAATTCTAACGCAGATAATGAATCAAGACAAGAACTGGAGGAACAGTATGTCAGAAATGCCATTACGACGGGACTCATAGAAGCCCTGGAAAAATCTCAAGACATTGAGCAAAATGAAAACATAGATCAAGAGGAGCTGCAAGAAGAACTGGAAGAGAAAAGGTTTGCAACAGATAAAATCCTATTGCGACTTATTCAATTCAGTTGTTCAGATGGAAAATCGGACAAAACATTGGGCCTGGTTCAACTACTTAATACAGACAAGGCTCTAGAGGCCGCTGGCAAGATTGCACTGAGGTACGAAATGACTAGAGTTGTTGAAAAGATTAACAATATAAGAGAAGAAGCATTGGAGAATGGTGAGGCTTGAACACTTTTGTTGTTTAGTAGTATATCAAATATATGCCCTTTCCAATTTAATACAAATAAATACAGCGTCCCCACAAAGATTGAAGAGGATGCTATGAACATGGTAGAGATGCAATTATTGTTCTATGTGTATTCTACGGGCTCCGTAAAATATTAGCCTCAAAACCCCCATATCTGAAACTAGTTGTCATTTTTGTCATTATCTATATGGCACCCTCCGCTTTGGCTTTGTTGAATGCTTTAGCTGATGGGTAATCTTCAACATTTGGCACATAACGTGGGTTCTCTTTCAAATGTACTGGGATCTCATCAGCCGGCGTTCCTGGGATTTTCTTTTCCAATTTCAAATTATCAAACACACATTTGTTGAGTAATTTTTCTGCTTTTCGGCACCCATAGTACTGGTGATTCTGTTGCTCCAAGCATTGCCAATGTAGTCGAAACTCTTCCAAGCAGTACTTGTTGATATCCTGGAGAACGGAAATGGCACATCTGGTAACCCGGCGTCCTTCTTTCAAACAGTCGAGCTCTCCTTTTCCTTGAGCTTCCTCTTTGCAAAGCATAAAGTCATCGTTGTATGGCAGACAACGGGCGCCAATGAAATATGCAGCCGATTTCAATGGGGCTGAGGTAGCGCCAACTTCTTCCACGGGAGGAATGTCCTTGGGCATGGGAGTAGGGTCCACCACAAGGGCGTAGTTCATAGTGGGCTCTTGATCCGCCATTGCTGCAGTTGTTCGATGTTCTGGAGATCTGGGTCTGAAAAGAGAGCACCGGCGCTCTCTGATATTGACTGTGTGCAATACAAAATTGCGGGCTCTTGATTGGTTCTGAGATTAACGCCTCACACGCGTAACTGCTGTACTGGAAAACATCCATTCTCCCAAATGTTTCACCTCCAACATCACAAAAAGTTCGCACTCGATGCTCTAGTAAACAACAACTTGGTCAATGTTTGGCGGCACTGCGTTTGGAAACGCGTCCAAGCCCGCTACAGGCGGCACCCTCTTTGGCTCAAACACCCAGAACTCGTCTAATCTTTTTGGAAATACCCAACAGACGGGCCAGCAGCAAAACACTCTTTTCGGAAATAAGCCCAATACTTCATTTGGCACCAACACTAATCAGACATCAACTGGAGGATTGTTTGGACAGAATCAGTCTAAACCCCAGACCAGTTTATTTGGACAGAATCAACCCCAACCACAAACCAGTATGTTTGGACAGAATCAATCGCAGCCACAGACACAGACCGGCTTGTTTGGGCAGAACCAATCACAACCACAGACCAGTTTGTTTGGACAAAGTCAATCCCAGGCTCAGAACCAACAACAACCCCAACAGCAACAGCAACAGCAACAGCAACAGCAACAGCAGCAGCAGCAGCAGCAGCAGCAGAATTCATTATTTGGTGCCTCAACATCAAAACAACCCACATTCTCGTGGTCTAAACCTGGTGACCAAGTTCAAAACTCGTTGTTCAATGCTTCTGTCAACCAGAATAGAAATCAATTTGGCACCAGCACTACAAATAATCCCAATGCAAGTGCTATAGATTCAAGTCAAGCCCCACAATCATACTCCAATTCTGCCCAAATTCTAGAACAGATAAGTAAAATCAAGGATTCATGGGACCCCACGAGTCCCAATTGTCAATTCCAACATTACTTTTACAACAAGGTTGGGGCTTCAGAAGCTGCTCTTTACGCGAAACCACCAAACCAGCCTCAAGAGAAATGGGACAAGGCAATGGCTGCAAGACCAACTAATGAATTCACACCTGTTCTTGCAGTTGGTTTTGGTGATTTGCAGAAGCGTGCAAAGCAACAGCAGAGCCAGGTAATGTCGTATCGAGCTGTGATGAGACAGATCTTGGAAAAATTGAATGAGCTATCTGGACGGCATGATTTGTATACAACAATCAAGATTAACGAAATGAAGGCGAAACAGACAAAGTTGGTTCATAAAACGATAAGACTGGCAGTTAAAATTGAAGTTTTGAAAAATAGGGGGTTTGTGTTGAGACCCGATGAAGAGCAGCTGGCACAAAAGCTCCATAAATTAAATCAAACGGTAGACGATCCTGCTATATTTGGCCGCATCAACGAAATATGGGCAAGAATGTCAGTTCTAAGAGAGAGAGCCCGAGTTATCAACGAACAGCTGAAAAATAATCACAATGGTTGGGATGCTGTAAATAACAGCTTGGCAGGTCCTAATGCAGCTGGTCAGCGTAATGGTGGGTCAAATGGTTTTGCAGATGGTCTAGATATAGAGTTGGATGGTGAACAGATAGAGAAGGTTGCAAAGATTCTTAAACAACAGCAACAAGGTCTTGTTTTTTTGGCGGACGTTTTGAAGAAAGACGTGGAGGAATTGGATAAAGTTATCACGAAACTCTCGAGTAACTAGTGACGTATACAAGTGTTATTACTAAAAAGTTTTGTTTGGCCTACGGGTTTCTGTCAGAGTTTCTCTTTTACCCATGGATATCCTGGTATTTTGAAATGGATCTGGGCTTGAGCATTACTCTATAAACGCTGGAGAATTGATCAGGTGCGAATTTTTTGCTGGAGCGAGAAGGCCTCCATGATGATACGTGCAGACGTTCCCTTGCATGTGCTGAAATAGATGAAATAGAAATCAGCAATAATAATGTTAGAGACTACATACTCTATAGCAAACAAGAAGAACAGTATCAGCATAGCAGTTAGCCTAGTATACACAAGGAAATTTCAGCTGAAAGCATTAAAACAACATTTCTAAACAGTCTATTCTTACTCTCAGGAGAGTATCATTCTATAGTTCCCACTTCTCTCCTCGCCTTCTTGACCACACGTACCGGCTTCCTAAGTTGGGATGGAACTTGGTCCATTATAAAAATGCGTAACAGTTTCTGCTGTCTTGATATTAGAAACGTCCTTTGGCAAGCTGAAGAACAAGAGGAGCTACAAACGTCAACCAGAGTTAGCAAATAGGAAACACAAAGCTCTTCCCACATATATTCTCTTTATCAGAAATAAGAACTAAAAGGAAGTAACTGTCCATAGACTTGAAAGTTCAATTTTTTTTGAACAAGGAAAAATCAAGACAAAACACATCAACACAAGGATCAAACTATCACATACCACTCCATAAAGCTATAGCAATATAGATCGCTTTCTGAACCTTCTTTACCGTCTTCGCGTTGAACTCATCGTATTCTTCTTGAGTTAATGGTCTTGGGGGTCCGCCAAACATTTTTTTTCTTTCGAAATCTGTTTAATTAATAATCTTCTTCTTGTGATAAGTAAAAAAAAGAGCTTGACAAGACTTGTGATTCTATCCGTCAGGCCATCGCTTTATGTACCAGGTAGGGTAAATAGACCCACCAGATGGTTAAAGAACTTTGTTTCTAACTATAACTCATTGTGTCTAAGACGGATCTGAAATGAGTATTTCTCTTTTGCAGCTAATCCTCTTTTTCTTGCTATTTTATTTTCCGTTGTCAGTTTGCTGTTTTCAAAGCTCCTCTGTGTTGCGCAAGAGCTTTTTCACATCCGCCGTTCTCTTTAAAAAGAGCAGAACATTACCCGGAGTTGATAGCAGCATATTTTGTAGTTCACCAGTTGTTTTGTTCTCTACGTGCCAAATCCCAACAGCATGGAAGACGAAGAACAGGATAAACGGACACGCGAAGGCTCATCTATCCCACATGAGGATGCTTCCGATACCGGCGACAATGTCGAGCAGCATGCTGATGATGATAATGGAGAGGAAGACCCTTTGGCAGACCTAGGCGGGGGAGATGACTCTGAGCTGTCAGACCTGGATGAAGATGCTTTCAAAGATATTGATGTTGAAAAAGTCGGTGGTATATCTCTTGACGATGAAGTTTACAAACTTAAAAGCCATAAGAGAAGTGGAGGTACTACTTCATCAAAGAGTAGCAATAAAGGAAGGTCTCGAGCAGTAAAAGATTACAGACGGGAAGGAGATGACAGCTCGTTCAAACGCGGAAGAGCCCTCGTAAGTGGCGATCAGGAAGATGACGAAGAAAATTTAGATCCCGAAACCAGAAGAAGAAGAGATCTTGAACGGCGTTTGGATGCTGCACTGAAGCAACCTTCTAAACGTTCGCGACGGGCGAATGAGGACGACATTGAACAGATGCAAGATGAAGCTATATCTAGTCTTCGTGATAGAATGAGAGTTGCCGCTCACAAAGATGCTGAGGCTATTAGAGAAGGTATAGTGGCGACGAATAAGCTCAGTATGCTTCCAGAGGTTGTCAAAGTTCTTCAAAAATCTACTTTGTCTGACTCTATATTGGATAACAATCTACTGGAGTCTATCCGAATGTGGCTTGAACCGCTCCCTGATGCTTCCTTACCAGCCTACTCTATTCAGAAAGAAATGTTTCATGCGATCGTGAAGTTACCCATTAAAACCATCCATCTCCGTGAGAGTGGTCTTGGCAAAGTGATGATTTTTTATCAGCGAAGCAAACTTGTTCAACTCCCAATCAAGAGATTGGCAGACAAGCTAGTAGGTGACTGGACTCGACCGATCATGGGACGGTCAGATAATTACAAAGACAAGGCAGTAGAAACACGGGCCTATGACTTTAACAAGATGAGAAAAGCCAAGCCTAGGAATAATTCTGTTACTGGCCCATCCTCTTTGGCAGAAGAGGCAGCAGCAAGAAGAAACCGTGCGCTTGTTCCAACCGCGAAGCCAGTAACTTATATGGTTGCCCCCAAGTCTCAGATAGGATCCCAACAGATGAGTATGAGAAATGGTATTGGTAGCTCTTTGGTCCGTGATGACCAGTACAAGAGAATCAAGCAAAAATTGATCTCATCAAAAACTGGTAAGAGTAAAAGATCAGGCATCAGCATTGAAGGAAGAGGATTGGGGATGTAAGGGACACTATACAGATTTATTATTGACTTTAGCCTATATCTATCCTTTCTTTAGTGGCCAGAATAATGATATTACTATTTTTTTCTACGGTCTGGTAGAGTTTCAAATAGTTGGCATGCTGAAGTTTATTTGTCATCGCTTCTCTAAAAATGAAATAGATACAACTTTCTTCCTCTTTTCTTTTGAAGCAACATTTAGGAACGTGGCTTCTCCTTCTTTTCCTTCCACAAGGCCAAAAGGGAAACACCAGAGACCTTGACGACCTTGAATCGGACACCGGGGATATCACCCTTAGCCTTACCCTTTCTACCGAAACCTGCAATCAAAACCTCATCGTTCTCATCGACGTAGTTCAAACAACCATCATTGGGGACGAAAGCAGTGACTTTTTTACCATTCTTGATGAGCTGGACACGAACACACTTTCTGATAGCAGAGTTTGGCTGCTTGGCCTCAACACCAATCTTTTCTAGGACAATTCCCTTGGCGTGTGAAGATCCTCCAAATGGAGAAGATTTGAAAGCGGTTCCGAGAAGACGCTTCTTGTAAGCCTGATCAGCCCATCGACTAAAGCACATGGGAGTTAGTACTCAATGTTGTTAAGAGAAATTTGAATAGAAAAAGAACTTTGAGTAGTCTGGATTGGCACTTTAAGTCGAACAAACCTACAAAGCCGAATAGTCATAAATGCATTTAAAAGAGCTTGTGGTTGTGATTGTTGAAAGTCTCTTCACATTTTTTTTTTTCGCAATGACAGTGACTGCTGCCGTTCATACTTTCGTGTTCCATGACAAAGGACAATAAATACAAAATCAAAGACAAAGGGAAATAGAACATACTTGTTACGACGGTGGACACGCAGCTTTCTGGCGGAGTTGAGTCCTCTTGGCTTTCCTTTACCCATGTTGTTGTTTGCTGTGTAGATTTGTAAAAGCTGCAAAATGGAGATGAAGGTTCAACTCTCTGGTCCAAAATGAGTGTACTGAGATGTACGCGCACAGTTGATAAATTTTGTACCGCTGATTACTGCTTTCGGAAACTCAGTCACAAAGGGAGCTATTTGTATCCGGGTAACAAAATCTGGTACACATAGTTTTTTGTGCAAACCTTATCTGGGGGAGTTCTGGATGATTTATATGATTTTAAATATAATTTTTTTTCTTATAACGGTAGACACTAGTCTTTCCAAAATTCCTCTTCTTGTTGGCTTGATGCCAGGTTTTGTAACGGTGCCTGGTTGATTTTGGTCCTTTTTTCGCAAGTGCAGTATGTTGTTCTGGGTTACCCTTGCATAGGCATGCTATCACAAGCAGATATTTTCCATCTTTAGTAGTAATTAGATAACAAGGTTTATGACATTTTCTATTCCCAGTTTTAACATCAAAATTTTTTGCAAAAATAGAGAAATGGGATTAAATACAACTAAGACATGTCTTAATAACCTGATTGGATAATGTGCGGGAAACACAAGTTTGTACGAATGTCAGTTTCGTGGATGCAAAGTTACGATGAGACTGATAGGATATGGATCGGTACATTACTTTACCTTTTTTTTTCTCTCTCGTGATTTCAAACAACTTAATGAATGTCAATTGAATCTGTGTTAGCATGTAATTGTATACTATACAATCAGGGCTAACAATCCTAAATCATCATCATAAATATATATATATACCAAATATGGAGGGGGAAAAAATATCATGGCCTTTTGCTCATTGGCTATTCGTGAATTATCGTTTTTTGTCCTTATCCGAAAAGAGATTGTTTTTTTTGTTGCCGCCTTAGCGCTCAGCAAATGTTTTCTGTTTCTCTGTTTTTTTTTTTCCTTGACTTCATCATCATCCCTTGTGATATGTAACTTTGTTCCAAAAAAAAAAAAAAAGAAAAAAAATTAATAAATAAATAGAAATGCTGTAGTTTCATTTTCGTTGAGTGCATTATAGCAAAATAAACCCCCGAACCCTTCCCTAGACTACGCTTACTAGATTCTTCTTCTTCAACATCCTATTCTTGAGACCCACGATCTTCATAATCAACCAAATCATTATCAACTCAGTTTGGTCCTTGAACATGAACAGTAGACCTTGGACAACCAAACCTTTGGTCAATTGAGGGGTTATACCTTTGAACAACCCTGGAATACCCTCTGTTTTGTAAAGATAGATAAGAGCCTGTGTAAAAGAATTGAAATAGATGGGTTGTCCATCCAATAGCACCGGCTTACCATCGACCATCTTTATATGGTGATGATGAACACGTTGACGGGTTTCTATCCTTATTGCCTCCTCTCCCTTTTTAGAACGTTCGACCTCAACATCCTCCTCTTCTTCAGAAGAGCAAGAAGTTTCTTGGAACTCTTCTTGGTAATGTGCACCGGACTTTGACTGGACCATGACTTTTGAAACAATAAGAGGTTGGGTCGTCATCGTTGCCATACTCTTGGAAATGGCTCCCAGCAAGAAATTTTCCTTTGGCAACAGGTGTTCTCTACCTGGATAGAGCAAAGTCTTCAATCGTTCAAAAGACCCGTAAGTAATGGATGGATTTATTGTCAAAACAAAACCCGCTTTCAAACCTCTCCATAGCCCAGTTAGACCTTCTTCAGCCACAACCTCTCTTGCAGTATTGATCAACGATTTCCGCCCATCACCTTCTTGTGTCTGTTGTCGAGTGGTGACAACAGCAACGGGGATGGTGAACAACTGCGCAAGGGCCCCAGCAAGAGCGCCCAAGATCAATTCAATGATGGTTGAATCGGAATCCCTCAGTCTTTTACTCCTTGCCTTGACCTGGACACCATAGAAGCTTTTGATCAAGGAATACCAGTAAAAATAGGCAAAATTCGTGGAGGCACAGCCAAGTAAACATCCAATAAGGCCACTATAGAGTCCACTAAAACCATCAATTCTGTAAATTTTCTGGATGGCATCAATTGTCCCGTGGTAGTAATGCTCTTCATGAAGATGAGGAGGCTTCCTTTGCGGTTGTAGCTGGATTCGAGTCTTGACAAGATCTAGCGGATATACAACTGCATTGGCGAGGACAGCGGCCAGAGAGCCGGCAATAGCCTTGCTCCAAGGAGACAGTGTTGGCTGGCTTGGTTTCGATGCTACTGCCATTTTCAGGATTGTTTACTGGTTGGGAGTTTTCAAAGCTGATTGCTGATTGCTGATGCTGAAGCTGAAGCCAGAATCCAAAATGCATACTGCTGCCACAGGCTGTTTTATAAAGCAGCGATGAAGATAGCGGGGGAGGGGGGGACAACCCACTGACCTTCCTAATTCTTCCTCATAGAGTGTGCACCAACCGAGGAAGATATTCTGATACATACAGCTTTTTTGGGGGAAAGGGAGTTCCATGTAAGTTCAGTCAGTCAGCGCAGAACAATATGATATGCAAGAAGAAGAACAATTAAAGCTCTAACGTTGAAACCCTGTTTGGTTTCCTACTTTTTCCTTTTCTCTCTCAAAAGCTATTTCGTTCGTTCTTTCTTTACGTATGAAAAAAACACGGAAATAAGCAGCAACAAACAGACAATTTTTCATTGCGTATATTCTAAGACTTAGATTGGATCGATCTCTTTCACGTGCGATTTTCTGATATATGATGTCAAGAGATACCAAAACCCAAAGGTGGACCGAAGCTGGAGACGGAACTGGGCCAAGATCTGGTCCAGTCAGCCAGCCAGCGGCGGCAGTATGAATCATGTATAGCAAAAGCACGAGACGGGGGAATATCAGGTGGCATGCATCACATGTGTAGCAGCATCTTTTCTTTTTTGTTTTCTTTCTCCAGATCTTGTTTTATCCTACTCCGGGCTCTCAAGTCCTCGTACGGCCCTATCTACAAGTCCCCAAAAGGGGTTGTGTTATATATATTACTTTTCCTCTTGTTTAAAAGAAACCTCCTTTTCTTGTTCTTATACGTACGTATATTCCTCGTCATCATGCCTAGATAATAGCAGTTATGAACCAGAATCAAAGTATTTCCCGTGATGATTATTCCTAATTCTGAGGGGGGCGATCTTATTCCATCACTGTTTAAAATTTTTGGTTTGTTGCCTCCCGTCCGACTGTTGTTCTAAATCGGTCATCAATCAGTCAATCAGTCAGTCAACCAAAGCAAAATCTTCTGTTAAGCCGAAGTAGCATATTATCTCCTCCTCAGTCTTTCCAATAAAACTACTCCACATTATGGAAAACCCGAAAAGGCTGAATGGATCCAATAGAACAATCAACAAATTTTTCTTTTTTGGTTCCATGGTTGACAATTTGAAGCTAATGCCAATTATTGACAGTACTTGAGCGCAAGTGAGTCCCATCCCACTGCTCGGCACTGAAGAGAAGCCCCACCTTGGACCTTCTCAGTTCCCACCACCAACTCCACCACCACCACCACTTACAAATAGTCCCGTTTATGCGAATTCTCTTTCCCGACCTGGCTTGTAAGAATGACACAATTTTAGAATTTTAGAATTTTGTACTTTTTTGGCTAAAGCATTCTCTTCTCATCACATCACATCACATAACACTCATCTCACTTGTAAAAATAATAGAAAAATTCCAAATCTTGTTGTTTATGAGAGAAGGATTTAGTAGAGATGCCTCTTTTGTATATTCAGCTTAAAAGAATATTCCCCGCCTTTATTTTTTTTTTCATTTTTCTTTTTCTTCTTTAGTATATAACTAAGTGGTTCTCATGACAAATGTTAAACAAAAGAGAAAATAACCATACACATTAGACAACCTTTCCAGAATAGGTATCCGGGAGTCGATATTGGGAACTGTAAGAACTGCAAAAAAAAAAAAAAGAGCTATAGGAAAAATATTAAGTCATCCAAAAAACACATAGAAACGATGAAACAAATACAAAACAGGTGAACAGAAGAAACAACAACAAAAAGAAAAAAAAAAAAGAGATGTCCATACTTTTAAACATCATCAAGTTACTATATTTGATCTTCATCCTCGTCTTTATCTAATTGAAACTCTACCATTTCTTCACCTTCGTCAATATCGAAGTTCCCATGAACAGTTCCCAAATCATTTTTGTCTGCAAGTGTCTTTTCTACACTCTCTTTGTTGACACTATCGCAATCATTCTCTTCATTGTTACAGTCCTCTTCACCATGAAGTTTTCTCAACCTTTCCACTTCATATTCCAAACTCTTGATGTACTTGATAGATAACTCCACTGTTGTGGCTTTTGAAGGGACCAGGCTACTATCAGCGTACAAGGACTCTGGTAATAGAGCCGCCAGACTGGTTAAAGCTGAATTCATCCGTTGCCGTCTCCCTTGTTCTGCAATCTTATGACAGTTCCTTTTAGAATTACTGTCGTCTAAGCCATCATCGCCTGCATCTCCACGATTATCGATATATGATGAACCATGACTGCTTTTCCTGGTTAACAATCTAAGGGTTCTGTTCCCTGTAGTTTTAGGAGTGATCAGTAATCCAACCTCAGCAGCAGAGTTTGAAGCTGGTTGTTTCGGGTACTTGTCTTGCCCTTGGTGCTGTTGATGTTGCTGGGTTTGTGAACGTGTTTGTATTCTTCCAGCTTTGCTTGAAGATGGAGCTTGTGGATTTTTTGTATCGTTTGATGAGATTGGTATTCTAGGTGCTATTGGAGGTACTGAGGAAGAATTGGAAGAAGCTGTAGTCGTAGTCGTGGTAGTGGATGATGATGACGACGATGCAGCGGTCGTAGCAGCAGGCTTACGAAGAAAATTCATCAGGGTTGCTGGTGTAGCAGGGACTGGGGGAGAAACCTGACCAGAGACAGTGGAAGAAGGTGTTCCAGTGTTAGCCATGGAGGTGGTGACATGGGCGGTACCGGACGGATGATAAGCAGCTGATGTTGGAATATAAGGTGGAGGCATTTCAGACAATTCCGTACTGCTACCGTGTAGGGAATTTCGTTTTGCTCTTGAATGGGGAGATTGTTTAACGATTCTGGTGCCCGATACGACGGGACCCAGAACCGGAGTTGTGCTACTTTTTCTTCGGGCATTCCATTTTGAAGAAGGTTTACGGGACTTTGAAGAAGCAGAGGCAGAGGTGTTGCCCGTGGAGCTCGATCCGTTTGAACTGCTGCCACTAGAAATTGGGGATTCGTGATCAGCGACAGAGGAGGAAGGATGATGTTTAATGTCCAGTTTTGAGCTTGAAGAACAGTCCAGGTTGTACAAATTTGACATGGATCCGGTCGAGGTCAAAGACCCATATGAAGGATCTGCCTGGGCAGTAAGAGCAGGAGAGGAAAGGGGACTGAAATAAAGGGAAGATACCATTTCGGACTGAAGCTTGGCAGCCTCGAGAGGAGTCATTGCTGGAGAAATTAGGGGAGTGAAAACGAGATCTGGCCGGATGCTGGCACTTGTCGATCGCGGGTCCATAGAAGGGGAATTGAACATGCTGGACATGGCGGCTATCTCCAGAGACTTTGGGGTTGGAGGAATAGGTCCAGAGTTGTAGACGTGACCATTATGGTCGTAAGCCATTTTTTTCATCCCGTTATGATGATGAGGGTCGCTTTTGAGATAGGAGTGTCTTTGGACGCCAGTTCCTTGGTATTGCTTCTGTTTGAGCTGAGCGTGGTTTTGATGTTGATGTTGATGTTGGGATTGAGGCTGGTTAAGGAATTGGTTCTGGTTCTGGTTCTGTCCTTGTCCTTGGAGATGGAACTGGTTCTGAGGTTCGTTCTGTCTCATGCTGATTAGGTCCTCTTGATGGAAGCCCTTTGCTTTATCTACAGAGGCGCTTAGGCCCAAGTCCTGATTATGGTCGTCTCTGTAGTCGTCTAGACTGATCTCGAGATCGTTGCAATCAAAGTCTTGGTGGATGTCGACGGCGAGCTTTGTGAGCTGGTCCACGTCTATGCCTCGCAGGCCCAGGTCCTGGTCGTTGAGGTCCTCGGCGCTTAGGTTTGCGTCTAGCGAAAAAGTCCAGTCAGCGGAAGAAGCCATGGTCGCGGTTTGGGGGGGCAGGATGACTCTCAGGAGGAACACGGGAAGACGAGTCGAGTACAGAGACGAGACACTGAGGAAAGAGGACGGTTCCAGCTCAGTTCCAGCTCGGTTCCGTCCAGGGTCAGACGGCCAGACATGTGTCCGCGCCGCGCCGTGTGATGGGCCAGTGCCGCCGCCCGGGAGTTGCGCCCACAGCGTCCGGGAACCGCCGCCGTCACGTTTTCAAAATATCGGGAGCGGGTGCTTATGCTGGGAGCTGGGAGCTGGAGCTGGGAGCCCAGTTGATGCCGATGCTGATGCCGATGCTCGCGGACCAGAGGCTTGAACAGGCCTTCGCGAGAGCCCTACAACGAGAAACCGCGAGGGCAGGCAGAGCACGACCGAGGGCACGACCGAGGGCAGGGCGGCCGGCGTGGGCTGCTGAGTGCAGAGCCGTGGCCAAGGTGGTCCTCCGGGACTATGTCCTGCTCCCCTTTGTCCAGGGCTTTGTGTGGTCCACAGCCCTTCTGGCTCTCCAGGCTGCCTCCAGACCGTTGGCGTTCTGGTATGCCCGGTCCTGGATCTCGTATCTCCAGGCCCGGCTCTCGTCGCCTTTGGTGGCCTTGGCCCAAAGAATAGAATCCAAAACGAATGACTACCGCCGTATCTTGAAATCAGCCGTTGACCACGGTATCCAAAATTACACCAGAGTCGAACGCGCAGGCTCGGAATGGATCGACACGCTAAAGACGAGCGGTGCCGGCGTGGTTGGAAACTTCATGAAAGTAAAAGATTTACTACAAGATCGGATCCACCTGCCCACAACTGAGCTCGAGTCTCTGCCAGGAACAACTCGAATCGCAAACAGATTGAGAGAATCTGTCGCCATGCTGGAGGCTGCTGACGGCATGAGAGAAAACCTGAAAGAGAAGATGAAGGCAACCATGACAAACCTGCTCGACTCAACTGTCTCTCACTGGGAAGTTACACAGGAAAAGAGCCGTGGTGGATATTTCCCTTTTACGAAAAAAGAGTTGTAAATACATATTGCCATATTTGTAGAAACCATCTTCAGCAAAACATTAATGTTTGGCTTGACTCCCCCATGCTTTGGTTAAGCGCCAATTGTTCCTCTCCCTCTGCTTCTTCCTCTCCCTCTTCCCCGGCCACCTCTTCTTCCGCGCCATTTGCTTTGACCACGGGATCTCGTTCCGCCACCACCATGCCCCGATCCTCTTCGCACACTGGCCTGCCCAAAAGTCTCAATGTTGAGTTTTTTCTCCTCACCCCAACTTAATGTGCCCGTTGACGTTTCACCCTGGCCCGAGACAATCGAATTAGAAATGTTATCAAAAAATGAAGACCGTTTACTATAGAAAAACTCCGGAGCCGGAGCCGGTGCCGGGGGTGAACTGGTGGAGGGATTGGTATTCCCGTTTTCATTTGGCATCAAGTCCAACTGATCAGTCGTCGTTACACTGTCGCTTCCATCCAACTCTGGCTCCACACGTATAGCAGCCTCTTTCATAACCTGTTCTTTGTTGAATTTGGCAGTACTAGAAACATAATCAAAATCATATGCAGGAATGTGTTTATAGTGGTTGGCTCTGGTATTATGGCCTTGATACTGGTGATGATGAGGATGATGATGATGATGCAGTCTAGCTGGAGAAGACGGCGTTGGTTTACGGTGAAATTTATCAGCCACTACTACGTTTGCACTGCCAAAAGGTTTCTTCTCTTTCTCTTTCTCCCTTGCATTTTCATTTTCATTTTCCTTTCCATCTTCACTTTCACTCTCACTTTGGGGCTTTTGCTCATCAACAAGGTTGTTTGCAAGCAATGAACTGGGACCAAGTCCTCGAGTTATGTTTGTAGGCACAGGAATAGGCCGAGGTTGCACCAGCTCCACCTGTGGAGGAGACGGAGTAGATGTAAAATCCACTAATTGACCGTTATCCCTGTTTGGATTTGAGTTTGGGTTTGAATGCGGATTTAGCTTTGGGCCCTGCTGATGTGGAGACGAGTACTAAAGATGCAAAACCACATGAATATCTTAGCATACGAACATGACTACAGCTTGCCTTTGACCTTTTGTGTCATAAGTCCTATCATCTTTTGCTTTAGGTTACTTACCGGTGGATAAACAATATCCGTATCAGGTTTGTACTCGGGAGCTGCTACTGGTACTGGTGCTGGAACTGGTGCTGGTGCTGGAGAGTCTAAAACACTCAGGTCCTGGACATCGGAACCACGGAAGACAACATACTCATACACCACATTAGCCGGGGGGATTTCGAGTACTGGACTCCCCATCCGACCCTCTGTGCCAAATGCTCGAACTCTTCTCAAAGAAATTGTTGCATTTTCTCCGTTTATATCGTCAAGATCACCTATATACCTAGCAATAAAAGTCAGTTCTGAAAACCGCCCCGTCATTCATCGCTCTTTTTCATGCACACCCCTGATACTCACCGTATTCCCCTACTTGAGATCAAGGAAATCCTTTTCCCAATGTACTGTGACATTAATGGAGCTCGAAAGAACAGAGCAGGAGCTGCTGGACCTAAACGCTGCTTGGCTGGCACTTTGCTCTCTTACATGCCCATGTCCCCCTATGCACGCGTCGCAGCAACACTTGTGCAGGCAGAGCTTCTCCATTTTGCAAATATCCATCGGGTATCAATTCCACCAGGGAACTGGCAAAAATGACCTCGTTACTTCCATTCAGAGCAACCGATCTCTTGGATCTGAATCAAGTCAATCTGGATGTGCTGACGGAAAACTTTACACTGAATTTCTACCTGGAATATCTCACCAGCTGGCCATCGCTGTTTTTCAAATCCGTCACCAGCGATGGAAGTTGTTCCGGATATAGTAAGAGAGATCCAATCTTTTGTATGCTTGCTTAGAAGCAAAATAGTCTAACAGTTGTTTGATTCAAGTGATGGGCAAAACTGAGGGTCGAGGAATGGAATGGCATTCACACATCACAGCGGTAACGGTCGCCCCCAGCTATCGAAGACTAGGCCTGGCAACTCTTCTCTGTTCGCATCTGGAACAAGTCACAGATTCCAGCCCCCATAACGTTTACTTTGTCGATTTATTTGTGCGATCATCGAATTTACTTGCAATCAATCTTTACAAAAACATGGGATATAGTGTGTTTCGAAGGGTAATTGGTTATTATGGAAGTGGTAACCCAAGTAAAAAAGGGAAAAGTGATGAGGATGCATTCGATATGAGAAAAAGTTTAAGTCGAGATGTAAATAACGAATGTGTTCGAGAAAATGGAGAAAACGTACATGTACTCCCACACGAAATAGTGTTTTAATTCCAAGTTTCCAAAATATCACCTTCGACATGTTTGTAATGGCTAAATTCATTGTACCACCGAGAGGATTCACCATAATCATACCGTTTCACTTGATCTTGCACTTCTAGCAACTATTTTTGCATTTCATACCGTTTCAGGATCAACTACTAAAAAAATAAGAGATTTTCCTTATAATAGAGCATAAGTTTCTAACTATCCATCCACTAGCTAGATCTGTTTTCTGAGAGTATACTCAAAGTCATTCTTAAATGGAATTGTGAACTCAATAAGCAGATTCTTGACTTTTATTTGTCACTTGCAATGATGCCTTTGTAAGTTTCGAATAGACGTGGATTATGACCGTATTTTACTCAAAACAAAAAAAGTCATCATCACATTGAACTAATCGCAAAGTGCTACACTCAAGAGACTATCATCTACACTTTTTGTAATTTTAGAAAACAGACTCTAGCTTGTGAGTTCATTACGACTTCTTAGTTAAATCCACACACCAAAACTAAACACTTTTACACAAGCCAAAAAAGTCTATCAGAGACTAACATTCTGGTTATAAACAAAATGGGGGGCGTGTCATAAAATCAATTCCAGATACAAGTTTTTGCCAACTTGGTCAAATTTCTCACTTGGGTGATCAAATGGAGTTTCAATCTCACTCTGTTTGTAAAGATGTGAGGTATCAATTTCTACCATATTTTACCCTTTATGCCTAGATTCGTGATTGGATACTCTTGAGCGAGTCATTTATTCCTGATATATTGCTCTTGATACTCATTATCACGCTCAGAAACTCTCTCATTGAAAGGCCAAAAGTAATCCTCTATGATTTAGTGTCACCTTCAACTTATTCACCGTTTACTTTCCCTAAATCTACTAGTGAAAACCTCATGTGCTTGATCCACAACTAGATCTGGACCATAATTATTTGGGTATAGTTTTAGAAAAGATTATCAAAGTGAAATAGTTTCTGTAGGCCTAAAAGATCCAAGATTCGATGGTTCTCTATTCTCTATGAATTCTATTTAGTTTGTAGTTTCTACATTGCAATAGAGAAATCATCCAGAAAGTGTGTGAATTGTGAACATATAGCTCCCCGAACTTTTTTGGAGGTCGTTCATCGGGTCTCTTAATCCTATACAGTCCTACTACATTTCTACCTCTCCTCTTATTCTCCGATCAACCACTCTCATGTCCAAGGTCAAACCAGAACATTCAGAAGAGCCATCGCCTGACAACAGCACGAGCCCTTCTGTCTTGACGCTTGGACAGCGTGGTGAGTCGGACAAACGTGGCCAAGTCCAAAGTTGGGTTAGACGACGGTTCTTCTGAGGATTCTGGTTTGACTTTAGACATGGGGAGAAAAGGAGTAATACAAGTGTAGCAGAACTATATAGGATTTAAAGACCCCAGGAACGACCTCCATGTAAGGGTTCGGGGGACTCTATGTTCACAGATCACACACTTTCTTCATGATGGTCTATTGCTATGTAGGAACTAGGCTATTTGTATAGAGGAATGACTAGGCTACACCCGGAATGCCGTGAGGCAGGGACATCCGTATCCTAACAGCGTTGATCTCGTGAAGTATCGTTTTATGAGAGAATGGATACTCTCGACGCGGGATGTCGCCGTATTTCCGAAATGGCCAGACATATCAACCCAGGCTGATACAAACTTTTCCTTGAATGTCAGCCAAGTTGTTTTTACATAGCCGATTTCTGTAGCGTGATCTTGGCCATAGGCACTCTTAAACATACTTAGATTCTCGTTGAACTCATTTTCTGTTGCCGAGTTAACCAATCTGAACCAGAAATCGTAAAATTTTGCCCATTCCACCTCATTTGCAAATGCTGGTTTCCAGCGGGCAACCACTGCTTTCTTTGCATGCCATATTCAAATCAAGCTAGAAGACAAAGGGAAAACGACTTGTATTGCGTTCATACAAGCAAGGCAACGGTCTGTCAGTATTACCGAGGGATGTCCAATATGCCCTTGCTCATAGATTTCCTTCAAGTATCCAAGGGCTCATGTATAGTCGTCCTCACTTTCGCCGCTTAGGAACGCGAAGGCAACATAAAACGAGCTTTTGGTTGCATCAATGCCTACTATATCCAACAAAGGCATATCATATTTATTAGTCTTGTAGGTACAGTCTAATAGAATAACTTCAGGATACGCCCGAAGATTCTATTAGACTGTACCTACAAGACTAATAAATTTGACATGCCTTTGTTACATATAATATAATAGGTGTTGATGCAACCAAAAGCTCGTTTTGTGCCTTCGCGTTCCTAAGCGGCGAAAGTGAGGACGACTATACATGAGCCCTTGGATACTTGAAGGAAATCTATGAGCAAGGGCATATTGGACATCCCTCGGTAATACTGACAGACCGTTGCCTTGCTTGTATGAACGCAATACAAGTCGTTTTCCCTTTGTCTTCTAGCTTGATTTGCATGCCATTGGCTTGTGTCCATGTGCCCGTTTGTATCAAGACATTCGCATAAAGTCAACATTTCTTCTTCGGATGCTCTGGAGGTATCGATTTGATAGTTTCCTTTTAGGGTAGCTTTCTCAAACTTACTACTGTCTTCCTTGGACATGATGATTCTTCCAATTTTCGGAGACGGTCTTTGAGTTAAATTCTCTAGAATCTGCACCTTGGTATTGCAATATCGAAACAACAATGGCCATTTCCGAAGAGGAATTCTCGACCCTAGGTGAATGTCTGGAAACAAACGGTCCCCTGGATACCAACCAATGGTACGCAGCTACCATCAATTACATCCCGACAACAACCGAGGAGGAGGTAGAAAAGGAAATCATGAGAGATGAGTTTTTTTCAGAACACATGATACCTGGATCTATTAAGCGACTGGCAAAAAAAAGGGAATAACAGAGGACGAACTGACGACCTAAAAGCACAAGAATGTAATTGACATGCTCAAAACCCAGCTGGCTCTGTTTTACGTGCAGAAAACACGAATCACCATTGAGATACCAAAGATACCAAGCAGCAGCGTTAACGAACAAGTCAGGAACCATAAAAAGGAGAAAGTTCACTGAGTAACAATGAGAGTGTAGATCATAATGACCCTTAACTGAAACAAAAAAAGAGAGGAAGAATAGTTCGATTCTTGTATTTGATCACGTGACTTGAAAATTGCCAGGTGTTTAACACCATGATCTCACCAGTAGTCCTTGGAAAAGACCCACACACCAAACCAAAAATCAAGTATGGCGTCGTCTTTGCTGCCCGTTGAATACAACCCTTCTTCAAAAACCCTTCAGGTAACTCCTGGAGTTGACGATGATGAGTTAAGAGAAAGTGTACTATTCACAAACCAGTTAACGAGAGAGTTGGTTGGTATCACAGGGGATGTGCCACCATCTTCTGCAAAACCTGGAGGAGCAGCACCAATATCACCACAGTTATCAATGATGGTTAAGAAGCTGAGAGATTCGGCAATCACAGCGCTTCGAAATAAGAAATTGGATGAAGCTGAAAAGTATTTTACTCTTGCTATTGACATGGCATCACGGCGTAATAAATGGGAGCCTTTTGTGTTTTCATTACAAGAACTTTCTACATTGTTAATATCTCGAAGCGAGACATATCTACTGCAAGAAAAATGGTTGGATTGTCTTACGGATGTGGATTTACTTATTCAGACTCAACAAGTAAATGCAGAGCTTTTTTTCAGACGAGGAATCTGTTCAGAGAAGTTGGGAAGATTGGATGTGGCCAAATCGGATTATGAACGAGGATTGGCTTTTGACCCAAGTCATGCCAAATTGAAAAGTTCTCTTGAAGCTGTGGATCTACTTATAGCGAAGGAGAATGGCGCATGAAGGACTGGAAAAAAGCAAAGTAGCTAGTTAAAGTCTGTACAAAAAACTATTCACTGATTTTCTACCATTTGCTAGACTAATAATAGGTAAACGTGTTTGGGGAAAACGTAAGAAAAAGGATAATATGTTCTAACCATGACCTCTTATTTCTCTTTGGTAAACTATGCTTCAGCATGCCCATGTCCATGCCCATGTCCATGGTGGTCGCCATGGCCGTGAGCATTGCCATGATGATGCCCCTGGCCCTGACCCTGGCCATGGCCGTGATCTTGTCTGCTACCTGGGAACGAAGCTCCATGTTCACAAGGGGTAGGAGGAGGTCCTCTTAGTGGAGCATGTTTGACTTTTCCAACGTACCAGTACTTTGGGTTATTTTCAAAAAACTGTTGCCATCCTTTAATCTCCTCTCTCGCTTTTTGAACATCCGGCAGTCCTCTCAGATCATGAGTCCATTCATCTTCTTTTCTTAAACAGCCACTGCTAAATGCTCTTGCCGCATCTCTACCTGAAAACTGGGAGTATGAACCACCGGGACCGTAAGTACCAGGATTTGCCGAAACGTCGTAGACCTTGCCAAGTAGTGCAACATAGATGGGGAGATCGGGGTTTGAGCCATCATGCTGGGCCAATTCAGAGTCTGTTAAAGTAACTTCGGATTCCAAAAGTCGAAACTTGACATATCGAGGGTTTAGCCATCGTGATTCTGACCCCCAGAAAAAAGTAGACGTTACAAAATAGGATACAACACAGTTCACGACAATAAGACACAGGAGGACCCGTACTGCATCCATAACGGAAAAGTCTGGTCCTTCGACCTCGAATCGTCGCTGGGCGTACTCAACTACTCGCTCTGGTTTAGCTTCAACTGGTTCTGGTTCTGATTCTTGTTCTTGTTCTGCTTTAGACTTTGGTGCTGACGTTGAGGTCGGCACCTCATCACCAACACGTGGCTTGCGCTCTCTCAGTTCACTCGACATTCTTCAGAGGCAGCAAAGATGGAAGACAATGATCACAGAGCGCACTGGAGTGGGCAATTATAAAGAAAGGGAAAAGAATCCAAGAGAAGGTTGGAAGAATAAATGGAGGCCCGCCAAGCGTTTAAGCGACTTTTGGGGGCGTATGGCGGCGTGTCGGTTCGCGTGCGCTGTGGGCGGCGACTGGGATTGGATGGGTGGGTGGAAAGCAGGATAGAGCGCCAAATGGACAAGCACGGCGCACCGAACTCTGTTTCGGCTGGCTGGCGGCATCATGAGATCGCAACTGCCCAGACCCCGTCTTGCTGCTGATTGTGCTCGGAATTAGAAACAAGAACGAGGGACACCGAGATGCCCATGGCTGGTTTCGAGCCGAATGGAGCCGGTAAGAAGCCCATTTGGCTGTTTTCTGTTGATTTTGCTGGAGTGTGCGAATGCAGGCGAGCGTTCTGGGCCACGTGCATACCGAGAATGCACAAAGTAGAACAAGCGAAAAGAAAAAGAAGATAAAACTCAGGTTTCTTTTCATCTTCACTTTGTTTTTCTTGTGTGTTTTGGATATTTAATTGCCTTTTCAAGCCGAATGGTTTGTATAATCACAAAATGTTTATAAATAAACAAGGACCGGCGTTTGGAAACTGTTTTCATAACAATAACGCCAGACATTTCTTATGCACTTTGAGATTTCAAATTTGAAATTTGGAGTAGGGGAACAAAACAGGGGCACCGTGTATCAAGCTGAAGTTCACGGAAAATAAAGATATAGACTGGCTATGTTCGAGATTCACGGAATTCAAAGGGTGGGGGACTAGGGTCTACTCACTTCCGCTCTAGCAAAAACATCTAAGCAAAAAAGTTGAAAACAGGCACAGCATATAAAAGCTATTGGTGGCTTTGCTGGTTTCTCAGGTGCAAGTTAATTATGTCCAGCATGGCGGCAGTTGGCCAGCACACTGCTCAGTGTGATGAAAATCACGCCAACTCTAACAATGCGATCCATATACGAAACGAATTTCAATTCAATTTGATTCAATTGAGCACTACTCTACTCTATTCAATTGCAGAGCATTTTCGAAAGAAACTAGATAACTATGTATGTGGCCGTAATCATGGCTTCTCATAGATCCAGTTGAAAAGGTTTGCCTGGTAATCGACGATCTCCTCAGGCTTGAACCACAGGGCAATTTCTCTATTGGCAGACTCAACGGAGTCAGAACCGTGGGCAACATTTCGGCCGGTGTCGATGGCGAAGTCACCGCGGATGGTGCCAGGGGGAGAGTTGAGAGGGTTTGTAGCGCCGAGAATGGATCTTCCTTGCTTGACAACGTCTCTACCTTCCCAAACGGTGGCAAGAATTGGACCCGAGTTCATGTACTCGAGGAGCTTGGGGAAGAATGGCTTGTCGACAAGTTCAGCATAGTGCTCCTTTAGGTGCTCTTCGCCAGGAGTGGTGAGCTTGATTGCAACCAGCTTGAAGCCTCTTTGCTCGAACCGTGCGAGAATTGGAGCAATCAATCCACGTTGAACACCATCAGGCTAAATAAGGGGGAGAGACACAGACGAATTAATTCACAGTAACAGAACAGAACAGAACAGAACAGCAAATCGATTGTTCAAGGTAGCGCCTGAGAAGGAGTCCTAATCATGCAAGCCTAGGGGGAGGAATTGGAACACAGGGGGATCAGGACATACCTTGATGGCAATAAAAGTTCTCTCGTCAGCCATTGTCAAAAAGATAAGTTCAAATCGAGATTTTCAGCTACCTCTAGAGGAGAACGGGAAAAAGGAGGGAGAAGGATCAAAAGGCACACTTGGGGCCAATTTATAGAGTTCGCAATGTGGCCCATTGGGCTCGAAAATGCACGTTTTATCCGGGTAAAACGGCGAGCATTCACATAGCGATGCTCTAGTTCCTTCGCCTAGGAGCACAAGCAGCGAATAGAAGAATGTGAGAAGATATTTGAATATGGATCTCACTTGTTTATATGCGATAGACTGGATCTGGCTAGGAGAAAGAAGATGGAACTTGCGGTACGCTTGGTAGACAGCGAAGCGCGCTGGTGTTTGCACAGAGCGAGGGGAGAAAGAAAGAGATGCATCGAAAGTGAGACGATTCATGAAGCGGACTTGAGAGGAAGAGCCTGTGGACTATATGGCATGGAGCTTTGCGAGCAGGCCTTTGACCCTTTGCGTGCGCTCCTTTTTTCCCGGCTGGGATTGCGATTTGGAATTGGTCACTGTCTTCCCCTCGGTGTTTCATGTTTTTAATACTTGGTGAAGAGGCAGTTATATTTAGAGAGATACCCAGCATTTGTAGCTGGAGAGCGATCGAATGGGCAAAAGAGACAAAGAAGAAACACCACCTGGCCCGTCGATCAGTCTCGGACCCAGTCTCAGACTTGATCTCGGGCAACGCTGGGCTTAATCCTGCTGTTGCACAGCTTCGCCAGCCCTCCACCGCCATGCTCATCGCCATTCCCGGTTCCAGTTCCAGCCTGCAAACAGCCTGGGGTTGGCCCTGCCTCCTACGCCGCCTATCAGCACTGGGCAGGACAGACCCGATTCCCAATCTCCATATCGAAGCCCGTGTCTCCGGACATTGAAGTTCCCCCTGGACTACGAGGACTGGGACTGGACGGAGACTACTGGAGCTGGCCGGGCCGGCGATTTAGTTGTGCCTGAGTGCGAGCTTGTGTGGGGAAAGGAGCGGTTGGGATTATGGTTCTGGGAGTGGTTATTACGCCATTTGTGTCAGGGTCTTGATTCCACAGTCCCTGGCCCACCGGCCCTGTGTCCTCTCGTCACTCTCCGTGCCTGGCAATGCTCCTTCTTCCCCCAATCCAAGCACATGTTCCCATGGTGTGTTTGTAGTTTTCCTAAAATTAGACGCGGAAATTCATGATGGCCGTTCGACTCAATTTAGTCCCATACAATAATACAATGCAGCCCAATATGCTTGGGGTTCCGTTCAGTTCAGTTCAATTCTGCCCAATCCAATTTAATCCAGTTCGGTTCAGATTCAGATTCAGATTCAGATCCGGAATCAAAAATCACACTATTGCAATTGCCATACACTCGCAATCGAGGTCTATAATTAGCAAAAGAAAATGATGAGAATGGAAAAGTAGAAGAAGAGAAATGCTTATATAAAGAACTCTAATGGCTTCACTTTAACCTGTTCTAATCCACAGACCAGCTTGGATTGTTACTTGCTTATTTTCTCAGAAATATAACTATCAACCAATGAAGCTATCTATTTTTTCTCTGCTCAGCCTTGTAGCATCAACAGCGCTAGCATATCCTTCTTCAGCTTTCCAAAAACGAGATGATGATGGGGGAGAAGTTGACGGAGTCATCAAGATCCCAATTGGCGGAGATTTGGGCTCAGAAGAGGCCAAAAAGCTCCTTTTTAAAAGAGACGGTGACGGAGGCCAGATTGGCAATTATCTCTACAACATTGGCTACTACTACTCTACTTACTTTGAAGTAGGCACTCCTTCCCAGTACCAGGTCCTGGCAATATCCACCGGTAGCGGCGCTTCCTGGTTCTATAACAGAGACACCCAGGGAGCCATTTACACTTATAACCCATGGACATCAAGCACCCAAAAGTACATCAATGGCAACTTTGCTCAGCCATGGCCTGATGGAAGCGCCGGCCATTGGGGAGACTGGTTCTCCGACAAGTTCTACTATGGAGGTGCTACAGTTGATGACCAGGCCTTTGGTCTCGTCTACTCTTACCAGGACAGAAGCAGCGTTGTGGGATTCGGCCTCCCTAGTCAATCAATTGCTTCGAACCCGGCTTTGAAACCTTTACCCCAGACTTTGACCGATAAGGGCTACATCTACAACAATGCCTACTCGCTTTACCTTAACGGCAAGGACTACTGGTATGGATATCTTCTCCTGGGCGGCGTGGACACGGAAAAGTATACTGGGAATCTCCAATGGGTTCCTACCAAAACTGACTACGCTTATGAAGTCGAACTTTCTGCCATCTACAGCAGCGATTGGTACTACTACAACACACAGACCGTTGATGTTGTTTTCGAGAGCGCTTATCTCTTCTCCTTCCTACCTTCCGATATAGTAACCGGTCTAGCCAATGCCCTGGGTGCTCAATATTTGGATCAGGGTGTTTACTACTTTGATGAGGTTCCTTCCAAATCCGTCACTTTCTCTTTCCATGGTGCGAACATCACTGTTTCGGGTGAAGAACTCGCGATCTCTGTTAGCGACTTGAGGTACGACGACAGCACGGATTTCCCTCTTCGTGACGACCAGTACGTCTTTGGTCTGCTTCCAAACACGCTTACCCATGGCCTCAACTTCCTCGGAGGCACTTTCCTCAGATCCGCCTATGCTGTCTTTGACGGAGAGAATAAACGAGTTTACCTTGCCCAGTCCAACTGGGGTGCTGACAGCTCCAACATCCAGGTGATTAAGGATAAAGTCGTGCCTGGAGGCTCTCCAGCTCCTTGGTTGTGATAATCTACACAACAACAAGCATAAGAAAATTTACAATTCTATTTTAAATGTTCGGATTTCAGAGCAAATCATAAAGTTTTTTTGTTTCACTTTATCGCTCGCTAATTACATTTAAACTTGATTGATGCCTTTTTTTTTTTCAAATAATTATTTTTTTATGTGCTAAGTTTTATACTTTGAACTAATTGCAGTCGTTACATGAATGAAAGTTGAATAACTTGAACCAATCCATCCGTATGAAAAAGTAGTAAACCAAAAAAAAAAAAAAATAGAAAAAGTAATAAGAAATGCATGCATATCAACTTTTTGCATCCCACTCCAAACGGAAAGATTGCAAGTAAGGCATGATGAGATGTAAATCATCATAATAGAAAACAAGAAAACAAAAAAACAAAAAAATTATTCCCATAATAAGCATTAAAAACAAAAGTAACACAAATAAACGAAACATCACATTATTCTTAAAATTCCGAGGATTTACTGCCTCGGCGGTTGTGTTCGTGATAACGGAAGTAATTCATCAAATTCCACATTTTCCCACCGATATCGGTAGGCCTGGAGTTGTTTAGCCGGTTAGCGCCAGTACCTGCGCCATCACCAGCAGGAGCCTCGGTCTCAGAGCCTATATCTGAGCCAATATCAGAACCTACTTCAAAACCAGCCTCAGAGTCAGCATCATTCCCATTGCCATTCCCGCCACGATTTCCAGGGTTTGCCTCGGGACGAGCTCCGATAGTTGGAACATAGTGTGAAGTTCTCCAGGCGGGTAGATCATCAATCCACATCTGCTCAATCTGCTCGAGCGTTTTGCCTCTGGTCTCGGGAAACAACAAGAAGACGTGGATGGTCATGACGAAACAAAACACCCCAAATATGATGTAGGTCCGCCAGGTAATGTTGCGAAACGCGGTAGGCACAAATAGTGCAAGTGCAAAATTGAAAGTCCAGTTCGCCGCGGTACAAATACCATTACCTTTGGCCCTGTGTTTCGTCGGGAAGATTTCGGACACGTAAATCCACATTCCAGGGCCCCAAGTTGGAGAAAACGAGGCCACAAACAGATACGAGCATGCAATTAACCCCCGCGACGCGTGCTTGTTGATTATCGTGACGCGGAGATTCTTGTTGCCGTTGATTGAATGGACTGGATGGCCGTGCGTAGCCACTATGCCAGCTGCGGCAAACAGCCAAATCATCATCAGGAAGGAGCCCGCCATTAACAGCTTCCTCCTACCCAGGCGGTCGATAAGAATAAGGCCTGGGATCGTCATGACTACGTTAATCACGTATTGGATCGACGAAGACGCCAGATTCGCGTCTCCTTGGTATCCAGCCATGCTGAAGATGTATACAACGTAGTACATCATAACGTTGATTCCACACAGCTGCTGCCATATCTGACCCCACAGTCCCACCATGGTTCGCTTGATTGAGTCCTTTGCAAACAGATCCAGCAGCGTTACTTTCTTTGCCTCGCGGTCCATGAGCATCGCCTGTTTCATCTCCGTGATCTCTGTTATCACTTTTTCGTCGTACTTGTTGCCCTTTGCCTCAATGTTCGCAACCACCATGATGGCTTCCTCCCAATGGCCATGATTCCCAAGCCAGCGCGGCGACTCTGGCAAAAACATTACACCAATGAAGAGTAGCAGTCCAGGGACTGTCTGGAGACCCCACGCGACCCGGAAAGACGCTGGACCGTCAATGTGGGTACAGCCGTAGGATATAAAGAAGTAGACCATTATCCCCCACGTCACCGCCCATTGGAACAGTCCCACGAGTCTGCCTCGGATGTGCTTAGGAGCGATTTCTGAAACGTAGACTGGTACCTGGGAGGACGTCAGGCCGATTGCGCAACCAGCGATCAACCTCCCAAAGATCAGTTGTGTTTTATTTTGAACTGCGCACTGGATTGCAGAGCCCACTATCCAGATCACGGCGGCAAGTTGGAGCAACTTCCTCCTTCCGATCTGGTCGCAGAGCCAACCTCCCATAAGACTGGAGAGCATTGATCCCCCCGCCATACTAGCGGTGATTCCACCCTGTGTTATTGTGTCGGGATATCCAAAAAACTTCAGGTACTCGTCATGTTCGACAAAGGCAGACACGCTAGAATCGCATTGTTAGAATCAACATCATTTATGACCATGGTTTGCTTTCTAATTTTTTTGGTTTATTGCTTTAGCGTGTGTTCTACTTTTAATACTTGCCTGCTGACATCAAAGCCAAATAGTGCTCCTCCGATACACGCCAATGCAGTGACAAAATAGGCATTGTAAACCACCAGCATTGGTTATTGGATAGCTGAGATTGTTGAGCCCGTAGCAGAGTCGAACAAAAAATCCAGAATTGCTGGAGATGTTGCTAGGCAAGGGAGTTAAAAAGTATAGAAAGACTTGAAAAGAATAAAAAAAAGATGACTGACTAATCTAACCTAAACGTTAACAAGGCTCCGAATTTCAAGTCGATGCTCGCCCAGCTGCTTGCCCAGCTTTCCCAGCCACTTTGTTTGAATTGACCTTGATCCCAGCACTGATGTTTAACCCTTGTTTTGCCGGGAAATTGATTGCCAGATTAAACCCACAAAATTCCCCTTAGTTTTTTGTCCGTCTGGTAGCGCTTATTCAAAAAGGGCAAGCAAGACTCTGTTGCGAGATTGAAGAAAGCCATTATTGAATCAAGCACACGCACGTAACAATGGCAAAAATTATATGCACTGGGTGCATATGCGACGGGCCGAGTTTTTGCCTCTTTGAGGCATTCTGCGAGATCGGGATGCGTGGTTCCGCATTCAGCACATTCTGCAGCTAAGACCAAATTCATTACAGGGCAGGGTAACTGTGCTTTTATCCGCGGCTCACTCCTGCAAGCTATTGCCGAGACGGATCGGGCAAACCTGATTGAGTGACATCATTAAGTAGGAAATTAGATTTGACCAGATCAATTCAGTTCGATATCAACACGTGGTTTTTTGTCTTCTAGTTCTAGAAAACCCGGATCTTTTTTTCACAAGCTATTCTTTCACCGCTATGAATATGTTTTGTGAGAAGTGTTAAGTTGGGCTCATTTGTATTGATATCTGGGTTAGTAGTGTTTGGTTTTTGATTTCATACCATCCCCACAATAACATGAAAACCCAAAACACGGACTGAATCTTTGGAGATCAACGTTGAACGTTTTAATATTCTATTATGCTGTACGTATGAATTTTTCTTTTTCTTTGATTCGTTTTTTTTCATTTTTCATTTTTTCACTCTTTTTTGCGTAAAACATGAATAAAAAGAGCGCTAAAAGAAAGTGAAAATGAAAAGTCTGGTTACTTCTTACTGATTGGGAACAGAATCTCTATTGACCCAAGAGAAGATACTGTGTAACTGGAGAAGAAAAATCCAAAACAAAAACACGTTTTGACAAAACAAGGAAAAACGACAAGATCTGCAATAGTCTTTAAACCAGAAGGTGGTCGTCCTGTCTTGGTTTGAATCGTTTAGTACTCTCTCTTTTTGTTTTGTTTTATACCTGCATAGGACTATTGAATTGAATTGAGTAGATCAAACATCATCACCTTGGGGGCTCCATTACAAACCGAGACTTGCGATTTGTTCAAACAAAAAATCTTACTTAATAATTTTGAATCTGAATCTGCGTGTGCCACAATACAGTTTTTCTTTTATTCAACCTTCCTTGGAGTGGGGCTAAATGTCTTTTTGTGGGATAAAGTTGCAAAAAGCTTATCTCACATTTTTCAGTTGATTACAAACAGAAAGCTACCATTGAACGTTAACATGCTAATAAATAGTTATATAAATACTCTAAAAGAATTCAAAACGAGCAAGACCCTCTTCTGTTTTCAAATTTATTGTTTCTTTTATCTTTTTTTGTTCATCTCCCTTTTTTAATCCAGCTCCAAATCCAGAGTTACTTAGTTCTCATCCTCGGGTCCATCGATGATAACCTTGATGGCCTTGCCATCTCTGACAAGCTTGAATGCCTCAACGGCCTCGTGGAACTTGACTCTGTGGGTGATGAATCTCTTGGCATCAATCTTGCCGGATGCGATCAAGTCAACGGCAATCTTGTAGTCACCATAGTAGTAACGGAAAGAGCCCTTGAGGGTGATCTCCTTGACAGAGACCATTGTGATTGGGAAGTTCACGTAGTCACGGCCCTGGCCGGCTTGGACCAAAGTTCCGTTGGGTGCCAAAACGTGGACAGCGGTCTGGATAGATGGCTGGGCGCCGGAGGCCTCAATTGCAATTGAGGGAGCAAATCCAACTTGCTTCTGGATCTTCTCGGCGCTAACCTCAGCAGAGTCACCCATCTGGGGGATGTAAGTGTGTGTGGCACCAACCTCCTTTGCAACCTCAAGCTTGCTTGGGATGATGTCAACAGCAATGACTTCAGTGGCACCGAAGGCCCTGGCAGTGCTGATGGCAAGGAGACCAATGGGACCAGCACCAAAGACAATCACCTTGGAACCGAAGGTGATACCTCCGAGACGGGAAACGTGGACGGCAACAGAAAGTGGCTCGGCCATGGCACCCTCCTCGAGAGAGACGTTATCAGGGAGCTTGACACAGAAGTCCTCTGGGACGGTGTAGTATCTGGCGAGGGTTCCGTCATATGGAGGAGTGGCAGCGAAAGCCATGTGTGGGCACAAATTGTAGAGACCAGCCTTGTACTCATCTGAGTATCTGGATGGAATACCTGGCTCCATGGCGACTCTGTCACCAACCTTGAGGCTGGTCACAGCAGAGCCAACCTCAACAACAATACCAGCGGACTCGTGGCCCAAAACCATAGGCTCCTTGACCACAAACTGGCCAATTGATCCGTGTGTGTAGTAATGGACATCGGAACCGCAGATACCAGTCTTCTTGACGTTAACCTTGACAAAGTGAGGGTCAGTGAGAGTTGGGACTGGACGATCCTCGTAGGCGATATCCTCAACCTTTCTCAAAACGAGGGAAGGGTTGACAAAAGTCTTGAGATCGGAGTAGTTTTCAACAGACATTTTTGTTTATGTTATGAGAGCAGAAGAGGCAGATGATGAGGAGTATTGGCTAAGGGCTAAGGACGATGGAGAACAACAAAACAAACCCAGGAAAAGGGTGGGAAAAGCTCTTTTTATAATGGAAGCGGCAGAGGGACGAGGGATCCTCCAATCATGCGATAGTGTGTGTGTGTTTGTGGAGGATGAGTACTATTTTCTGGTGGTTGCATGTTGAATGATAATTATTAGCTGGGCTTGTTTAGGTCCGGTGTGCTATTTACTACTCCTCTCTGGAGCCCTGGGTCTGGACAGCCGAGTTATACCGACGAAGCCTCTCTCGCAAGAGGGAAAATACCTAAAAAAGAAGATCATAGTCTAGCTATGCCATGGCCAGAGATCCCATCTAGTTTCTCTAGTCCCCTTTTCCGAGTTTTCCCTCGCCTGGGTCCTCCCCACACCGAAATGCCTCTGGGATGTGCAATGCCGACTCGCAAACCGCTTAGTTTCATTTTTTGTTTCGCTCGCTGGCTGTGAAGAAATCGTCATCAGGAACCTGAATCAGATCTCTTCTGGATCCAAATCAACACAGAGGCATGCGTCATCAGCATCGCAGTTCCACATTGGGCCAGTAGCGTCCGGGACCAGGCCTCACACCTCAGCAGGAGAGCCCACATGGAAGAGCTAAAGGTTCAGTCCAGCGCGTAGTTAATATGTTGGGAGCTTTTTCCAAGCACGATGGCTGTTCAGTTTCGCCAGCCAGCCCATCAAACCAGAGACAGCTAGCATGTACGAGTGCCGAAATGTTGTAAATTTTCACTCAGGATAATGCAAACAGACTGTAGATCGATCAAGAGCAGGCATCGAGAGAATGATGGGATCCGACTGGTTACCGGCTAACAGTCCATTATTCCTTCACTACGACCTTCTTTCATTCTAGATGATCTTTCCTTCATGACCCAACTTTTTTTCTTTTTTCTTGTTCTCTTGTTTGATTTTTGTCAGTTACTCGGGAGTGCGTGACTCTCTCTCTTTTTCATTAGGTCCATTTCATGTTTCTGCTCGCGCCCCGCGGGCCATCCAAAAAAAAAATGGAGCGCCTTGAGCCCATGTCTCGATTTCTTCACAATCATGTACCGTAGATGCTCAGGCAAATGCAAACGGTTGCCGAGTTCTCCCATGTCCGAGCTACCTCCTTCCTCGTCCTTGCTTGTGTTTTCTCCATTACTCTACCTTACGGCTCGTATAATTCAACGGTGATGACTACGTCTTTTCAGCATCATCCAGTCGGTCTTTATGAGTTTTTCCATCCTCTTGGCAGAAACTTTATAAACTTTAGAAAACTCATGAGACTGTGGCATCTCAGCTCAGTTACTCGACAAGCAGCAAACGGTTTAATAGAAGCTTGTTACAGATAGCCTAAGTTACCTGTAAAGTCTATGGAAGCAAACAGGTAGGCAGGCAGACGGACAAGCGAGAAGCTTCGAAACTGGAATCTGGGGTATATCCGACCCACCCAGACTGTCACAATTACAAGACGCACATTATTTCCTTTTTCCGGAGGAAGCATTTCTGCTTTCGCCTTTGATATATAAAAAAAACCATCTTACAATGTTTGACGGATTGGCCCATTGACCTTGAACAGGTGTTCTTTCCAGATGGGCTTTTCATCATGTTCGTGCTTTAAGCGCCCCACTTGCCGCTGCCATGTGACATGACCCGGGCACGCAAAAGCCTTCGAGTTCTGGACTATTTGCCCCGGTACAATGTATTTCAATGATTAATTGGCATCATGATCGGGGTCTGAACTTTCCGCCTCTCGTCTGCTTTACTCTGCTGGCCAGTTATTTGTGTATGGGCATGTGCGAAGGTTGGTTTGGCCTCCTGTTATGTGATCATGTCGCATTCCTCCATGTAATCACACAAGCGCCAAAATGAAAACGAGATATCTCTACTGAATCTAAAAACAAAAACAAAAATGTTCAGACTATACAACCACAGCCGCGTTACCTGTACTCTTACCAAAATTCCGTCTGTTTGCTTCTTCTTGTTGTTGTTTTTCATTATTATCAGTTGATGGTGCACGATGGAAATAATAAGTGGTGAGATCATAGTTCCACAACACCTGTAAGTAAACCTGTCGAGAGCATTGCTCCGCGAAGCCGATAGAGATAGTGGCCACTTTACATAGATTTGGGCCTGAATATTTTCCATTCAGCCATCATATGATGGACACCAGGATGGAGTGATCCACCAGGCACCAGTGCTGTTATCTTTCCCTTAGGCCCAGTTTATAGGCCTATATCTTGAAACGCTTACTTCGGTGTGGCTAACCCACAATTGAGCAGGCTCTGTGTTTTGAAACTCCAAGTTCAGAGTTTAAAGAAAGCAAAAGAGGACATAATACACAGTATAACCCCCACATTACCTCTTCTCCCCCTCCCCCACTCTACCATGGATTCCCAGCTCTTTGCTCAATATTCCCCCAAATCGTCCTGGTAAGCTACCCCTCCTCCACAAACCCAGTCTAATTCTCAGTCGAGACAATTATTTTAAATTTAAATGCCACTGAAGAACGTGAGAAAAAAACAGAATGTGGGGTAGTGTAAGATCAAGTAGTGGTGAGGCACGCGCTGATGTTTAGTCCTCATTTTGCTCTTACTCTCTCGGAATTTTCTCTCGAAGAATCATCTTGTGGGTAAAAGATAATAGCGTCATTTGGAACAAGTATATATCAATTTGGGAAGTCAAGGGCAACAAACAGAAAAGTTTGGTGATTAATTTGCGAAACTCGGCCAAGAGGAGCTTGTGAAAAGATAATATGAGGTTTGGTATTAAAACAAACCAGGCCCTGACACATGGAAATTATGGAACCGAAAAAAAAAAAGTGTGTAAGAACATCTAGTGACCAGAGATTTTGCCTTCAATGTAAATGCCACCATTCACCATCATCACCCGATGGCTTTGAGTGGTTTGGAGTAGGCACAGCTTTGGTTTTCAACCTGATCTCTTCTAATCTTTTTATAGGACGATGAAATGAGATGACTGGAACCCTGGAGTGGATTAAAGACAACTGTTTCTATCGGAGTTGCGCTTGAAAGCTTCAAAAGGGAGCTCAGGATAAGGGGCTATGGCAGCAACAACTCCTGTTTTCAAAGAGTCTCTTCAGGTTTAAAGCGATTATTTCTTTGGGGGAATGCCAAGTCAACTCCTTCATTTATACCATTCAATCCTGATTACTGTTTACGCGCACTGTCTTATCGCTGATTGCTGAATGACAGAAACTTCATTTTGGCGGTATCTGCTCGCCCAGCCTTGTAATTATTGACTCGTATGCAGATCGACAACTGGCAGCCTTGGGCTTGATTTTGACCCATGTAAATCAAGCCTACTGATAATGCAATTGGAAGATGACCGTCTAACGAAGCAAAACTACAAGAAACAAGAATTCGCCACGCCTATATTAAATTAATTTTGATGCATCAATAGAGCGACAGGTTTTTCTAGAGCATTCTTTCTCTTTCTCGAAAAAAAATATTAGGGATTCGTTTCGGTGGTCATCTTTTTACGAATTGAAAAATTAGTCTCGCATCTCTTTTGAGGTGAAATCGTATGCGGATAAGTCTTGGGACGATCGAAAAGTGGAAATGAAGTACACATCTTGGATAAAGGGTCCTCAACACTTGGCACTTTATGTTTAAGTTGTCTGTGTTTTCAAGCCAAATCAAGACATTAAAAAGGAAGCCACAAGACTGAACACCTCCCAAGCTGCTGGCAATTCCTGAGAACCATCATTTTTTTGTTTTTCTGTACAGAAGAAATTTGTACTTTCCGAAAGCCCATCTCAAGTGACACCTCTCTCTCTTCTAGCTATTCCTGCACCAGAAGAACCCCCAGTTTTTCTTAATTTTTCAAAACAAAAAAGCCTGCATTTTCTCTTTTTTATAATCTTTTTATATAAGCTCACAGAATTCGGCCTTTTTTCTCGTAGTTTTGTCGAAGTGTGAAAGTCCAATTCATTTGCCGCCGCTTCGTTTCTACTACTCCCTTCACACAACTCAATTGCGCCATCGTTGAATCTGTTTTTATACAGCGGTTTTATATATCTCTTTCTTTCCACCTTTCCATCACCACATCCTCCTTTAAAGCTTACAATACAACCTAGAGATGGCAAGAGACCAGAAATCATTTCATCAGCCGCAGCCGTTGAGAACCTTTTTGCAACCAAAACTTGATGAATTTTGGGTTGACGAACATTTTCCTTCCAACACTGCCTTTAATGGAGACAAAACTGGTACCGGAGGCCTCATTCATGAGTATGATGGCAGTTCAGAATTCCAGAATCCAGTATCGTTAGATACCCCGGTTCCTTTGACTTCAACACCATGTAAAGTTCCAACAATTAATGTCGATCAAGAGTTTTGTACTCCTTCTATTAACAGCAGAAGGAATAGTGACAATTTTGCAAGATTGACTCATACTCCACTTGACAGACATAACGATAACAATTTCCTCCTAAGCCCATTTGAAAAAGGATCTAATTCTGGCTTCTCATCGGCAATACCATCAATGTGCAACTCGCCGTTTCTCTCAGATGCTTATCCTGCAAGCATTGCCTCTCCCAGTTGTCTAACCCCATATGAAGCAGATCTATCTGAGGAACTTTTTGCTTCTTTGCAATCTGAAATGATGTCAAAAAATGAGGAGGATTCTTTTGATACGATTCAAGACCAGGATTTTGTACTGGCAGATGCCTACCTTAAAAACGGAAACTACCAGAATTTCACACTTGATCCCTCACCTACATCATTAAATCAAGGCCAATCTGTTGATCCACAACAACTGTTGGCAGCTTCATCTTCAAACCTTGGTGAGAGTTTCGAAGAGTGCTATGATAAGTATCTAAATTCCTCTGGCCAGCAGTTTCAAGAACCGGAAGACTATCTTCAAATAAACGCAAATGGTGAATATTCTATTGATCCCAAGGGTTCCGAAACCTATCATATCGATAATACTGATCGACATTCTAATAATTACATCGAGAGTTCTCTACCCAAAGCTGGTGCTTTCACAGCATCTGACCTCCAGTTCACTAATGCTTCCCCTTCCTCTAATCTGACTGCACCTCCAAGTGAGCTTGCATCGCCACTGACACTCTCAAGCAAAAACTCCTGTTCAAACCTGTCAATTGCTTCATCTATACCTCCTTACGGGAGTCCTAAAGAAACACTTTTTCCATCAAGAATAAATAAAAAACGGAGAGATATCCAAAGAAATACCTACCCACCCCAATGCAATTCCAACCTCAATTTCAATGCCAAGGATGTCGATCTCAATCGAAGCCAAAGCTTGAATTCAAAGAAAAATCGCCTTCATAAGTCTGTTGTCCGCACACAATCGTTAGACAGGAAAAAACGAAACGGCATGTGCGTCTATTCTCGAGATGGTCTCAGACCCAACAATGAGCTACCCTTCTGCTGTCCTGAGCCTGGATGTTCACATGGTTTTGCTTCAGAACACAGCCTGAAAACTCATTTGAAGAGCCATCCAAGTAGGAAAATGCATTTTAAATGTGACACTTGTTCATGCGAATTTTCACGACGACATGATCTTCAAAGACACAAGACTTCTGTACATGACAAAAAACGCTTTCTCTGTTTTGGGGTTTTGAAAAATGGCAAAACGTGGGGTTGCAGGGAAGAGTTTAGTCGTAAAGACGCACTAAACAACCATCATACCAAATCAAAAAAGGGCAAAGCTTGTTATCGCCCAAAGCTTGAAGAAGAAGAGCAGGAGCGATTGATGGCCGACTCTTCAAATACCATTCATCTTTGAGCTTCAAAAGACCAACAACTTATCTTTATTATCTATTATTAACATAAACGCACAGGCAAAACACAGGAGCCGCGCTTGAAGTGCTTTTTATTTTTTATCTCAAGGACGGAAATTTAGGACGGAGGGGTTATTTATTTTCTCTTATTGATGTACGTTTTTTTCTGGGTTTTTGAATCTTTTTTCTAAGTCAAATGTCTAAATTTTCAGGGTAGTTGGAAATTCAGCACGGTATTGATATATAATATGTAGTATAACAGATAGTTCCATCCAAAAGGGAGAGATTATGCATGTTTGCGTCTTGGGTTGACAAAAACTCAAGTTGCAAAACTTTTGGAAGGATACTATTAATGAAAGTTCACAACTGTGAAGTATCAGTTGGGTAGAAATGACCAAAAATGTACGAAACCAATTGTGTGTTACACTCAACTAGACCACACTACTATAAAGGGCTAAAGAACAAAAGAAAGAGAAAAGCAATCTCATAATCCAGCTTTTTCAATCAAAGATGAAACTCTTGAATGAAGCTTGTTACCCGCTGAAGCACATCATGAATCACCGGAGCGTCAAAATCGGTGCCCAAGTTGTGTTTTGCCCCAGGTACAACTCCTGAGTTTGCGGACCAAAACTGTGGCTTCACAAATTTGGACCAACGTTCGACAAGAACTTTTTTATCCACATACTCAGGTACAAACTCATCACTTCCTGAAAAAAGGACGAGCAAAGGGGCATTCACCTTAGCGAATGTTTCTTCAAAAGAAGAGTCTTTTATATCTGAGGAAAAGAAATCATCATCGCCGTTCTGATCAAAAAAGGATAACCATCTGTAAGCTGTGATGGGGACATCTAACCATAAGTTTTTAAACTTGGTAGGCAGTATGATCTCTTTAGGGTCTTTCTGTTCCTTTTGAACAATTTCCTTCACCTCGTCGTTTAAAGCATCTAGTTTTTCTGGAGAGAAACCAGAAACGTGCAGTAAGGCTTCCCTATCAGAGGCACCTGCCTGAAGAATCCCACCTTGAACTTGCAGGCTCAAATTCGATGGATCGGGATGTTTTGCAAGATACTGTATAATGTCTTGGGAGCCTGTTGAGTGGCCAAACAAGATAACAGTTTCTTTAGAGCCTCCTAGAGGAGATCTGAGATACGCAACCAGCGCCCCAATCTCTTCTACATCCCGCGTCAAAGATCCAGTACCATACCCCCCGAAGGAAGAGCTGAATTGGATCTGAACCAAACTCCATCCTATCGTGTCAAGCGTTTTTGCCAATGGCACCGCATAGGGAACCGTGAGAAGGCCATCGGTGAGCCCGCCGATAAAGAGCACAACCTTTTTGGACTGGGCCTTCCCAGCAGTGTTTTTCCATTCAAAAGCGACTAATTGAGGCCCATACCTGTGGAGGATTCCGTCTTGGGGCTCGACGGGAGGAACTTCAGTGTCAAAGCCCATGGTTCGTGGGTTTAGATCGAGAGCAGGAGACGGAATCAATCATATCTCCAGATACGCCAGCAATCACACGTGACTTTCCTGCGGCCAGCCAGCGGAAGACGTCTTTGCGAAAACTCGAGCCGGTGCCTGTTCCCGGCGGCGTCTTCTCACGCTACAAGCCAGAGCGGTCTCTTGGGACAGCAGCCGGCCCAGACGAGAAGCCTTGGGCCCCGGCAGCCTGCCTGGCCGGACGCAAACACGCGAAAGCGCAAAAAACACAAAAACACGAAAACACGAAAACGCGCTCGGCACACGCGTCCAGCCCACGCGCCGCCGCAGCTGCCGTTACCCGGCACACTCAGCGTGTCCACGTGACCCGGCACCTGCGCCCAGGCAGCTCGAAACGGAAACGGCCACCGCACTCGTCCAAATTCCTGCCCATTCCTTCACCGACTAGCCAGGTCCTCAAACCCACATTCGAAGTGCCACAGAGATCCGAGAATCAGCCCCTCCCTGTTCTATTCTTTGTCCCATATTTTTGTTTGTTTGTTTGTTTATTCATTTGTTTCTTTCCCATTCCACTCGTTTGTGTAACATAAGTGATGTCTTCTCCTGCCACCCAAGCCCCAGCTCAGGCCACCACTGTTGACAGCATGGAGGTGGACTCATCTTCACAGCCGACCCAGACCCCCCTTGAAGCGCAGAGTCAGGAAAACGTTGATCCGAATGCCACCGAAAGCATCCAATCCCAACCCCCTACTCAGCCTATCGCCAACGCTTCTGCTCCCGCGATTGCAGCCGACGGAGGAAGGGAAATCAGCAGTAGCGTCCTCCATGTTGCAGGCATCGACCAGTCCGTCACCGAAGAAATGATTCAGGAACTGTTTAGCGTTACAGGAAACGTTCTCACCGTCAAGATCCTTCCTGACAAGAATGTATGTTTGTTTTTTCTCCCCCCCTCCCATTTAATTTTTTCGTTATGTAGAGAGTGTCGACTAACAAATTTTCTTCTTTTTTTTTTTTTCTGCAACTGGTAGAGACGTGGGTTTAAATACGCTTTTGTTGAGTATGAGGACGGTACTGCCGCCGACCTGGCCCTTCATACATTGTCGGGACGAGTGCTCAACAATGCAGAGATAAAGATCAACCGAGCTTTCCAGTCGCAGCAAGTCAAGGACAGCGAGTTGTACAATATATTTGTGGGTGATCTCTCTTCAGAAGTTAACGATGATCTGTTGTCCTCGTCATTCTCAAAGTTCTCTTCTATGGTCCAGGCACATGTTATGTGGGACATGCAAACTGGAAGATCTCGTGGCTATGGATTTGTCAGTTTCCGAGAACTCGCTGATGCAGAAAACGCGTTGCAAACAATGAATAACGAATGGATCGGTGGTCGTGCTATTAGATGCAATTGGGCTACTCACAGACAGCAAAGCCAGCATTTCCAATCCAATTTTGGAGGTGTCAGACCTCATGGTCATGATGTAAACGCGTCTCTGCCAACTTACGATATTGTTCTTCGCCAGGCTCCAAGCTGGCAGACCACTGTTTATGTTGGAAACCTGCCCCGATTTATAAACCACCAGGACTTGATTGCCCTGTTGCAGAACTTTGGATACATTGTGGACTTTAAACATCATCAGGAGCGAAATTGCGCTTTTGTAAAGTACGACTCCCATGAAAGAGCTGCACTTGCTATTGTCCAACTTTCAGGTGTTAATTTTGGAGGCAGAATCCTGAAATGTGGCTGGGGAAGAGACAGGAAAAACCAAGGCCAAAACTTTCAGCAAAGCCCTGGTCCTTATGGCGTCCCTCAACAGGCTTTTGGAAATGCAAATGCGAATGTAGGCCAATTCCAAAACTATGGAGCGGCCCAGGCTGACAGAGGTTATGGCGCTTATGATCAGAGAAGATAAATGAAAAAAAGATACAAAATTTATTACTCAAGAAGAAGATAAGACAAAAGGAGAGGAAGAAGAAGGACAGAAATTATTGATCATCCTACAACAGTAACAGTATCATAATGGCTTAATCTTTTTTATTATATTTGTGTTCGGTTGCATTTTGGTCCTGCTAAAAGAAAAACTTGCCTCCGCTCCTTTATTTTTCAAACTTTTTTTCTTTCTAACTTACTATTTTTATTTTTATTTTTATTTTATTTCTTTCTTACATTTGTTATAAACTTATACCTATATACATGTTATTGTGTCTTTTTTTTAAGAACCTAAAAACTTTGCTTCGCCTTTGGTTTTTTTTGAACCTTTTGAATGCTTTGGTTTCTGGTGTATTATTAATACACAAAAATGATTGTTGTAACTATCTACTCTGTTATAAATCTCCCCTGAACCAAAAAAAAAAGAAATGAATGAATACAATATCTGAATCAGTTGTAAGCTTAGTGTTTCTCGTCATGAATTAATTTCAACATGAAGTGGATTTTACAAATATCAAAATGTTCCCTATAGAGCTCTAACCACCCCCCCTAACTGCACTTGGAAGCAAGACGGTTTTTCAAATCTAGAAGCGCTATGAGGGTAACTTAAAGTTTAAAACATGACGTTCAATCTTGAAGCAAATCAAGGTCCCTGATTGAATGACGCAAACGCAAACAACGCTAAGGAATAATTCTGGGGAATCATCGCTAGCCGGCGGTCTGAATAGTCTCTAAGATTCAGTGGCTTGACAAAAATTACGAGGACCTGCTGTACATGCTTTGGAATTAGCGGTTTTAGGGAAAAAAGGGATCTTAGATTGAGGCTATGTTCAACGGTCATAGATTTGTAAAGAACAGTAAGGTACGCGCTAGTGGTCCAACTCCACCAGCGCCGGCATTGATTAAAGGAAACCGGTGAGAACCAAAAAGGGTCTGACAAAAGAAGCATGCAGATTAAATCCTCACTGATCGGAGGGGACCTATGGAAGTTGAGATTAGGCGGACTCTTACGGTACTCTTTCCTTTGCTTGCTCTTTGCAACACATGTCAACAGACTTTGATGGTGGAACAAAAGCAAGTAGAAGACAGGAAGAAGCAAGCCATGAAGCAGACCCTTTACGAGAGTGTCATTTTGAACCCCAATGTATAAAATGCAAGCTGCAAACCCTTGACAACCTGGTTACATTTACGCTTACGCACTTTATGGTAAGTAAAGTAAAGGCTGAGCGAGCCGTAATGTCCTTACCACTCTTCTCATCTTTTCAACCGTTTTCGCTTACTTATCGTTAGTAATCGGGCGAGGGCTATGTCTTTGTATTATTTCCACATCTGGACATGTATATATTCGAATGCTCCCCGCTAAGATTTTGAATTCGGCTTTTAGGCTTTATTGGAAAAGTGATGTTTTACAGTGTCATTGGATATGGCATTGTTTTGCAACTCTTATTTGCAATTGTTTCTGAAAAAGCACACGGATTTTCTACTTTTGTTGAAAACCAGTATGTGAAGCGCATTTCTCCAGTTTCAAACTATACCATAGTTCACTTTCCTGCCGAAAATCATGGTGATTTGGACAAACTGGAAGTTTTGATCTCCATACCGGCTTCTGAAGGATATTCAAACATCAAAAAGAGGTGGCATGTACAATCAGATCCAAATACAGGCCAGCAGGTAATGGATAGCTATGCTCGTGGGCTGAAAGCACATTCGAAATATTCGGAATGGCTTTACTCTTACTTGACAATGAACAAAACATTACCTGAGGTTCCAAGCGAAGTTTTGGAGTTTAAATTCGTTCTTACAGAGAACGAGTACATGCGGACAAAGGATATCGAGGTGTACAGTATCGATGACAATGGCTCAATTGTAAAAAGTGACTTTGAAGATTCTGACCAGATTGTGGCTTACCATGGAACGGTTTATAGAAAAACGGAACACTTTCTGGATGATACTTTTACAAAAATGGCTACAAAATACCACAAAGTCGGATGGGCAAGAATAACTGTCATTCAAAAAAACATTGATGACTCAAGATCAGCAGTTATAAAAGGCACTTGGCATGTGTCTGATAGAACTATAGGCGCTGTGGATGCTTTGTATCACATGGACACCGTCAATGGCTTTTATTCACGGCATAGACATGATGCAAAGTCAATAGAACAGCTATCCGGGGCACAAAACAGATACGATCTCGAAGAGTCTGATATGATATTTTGGAGAGATGTAGACATGGATAGAAACTTTGACAAGTACACTACCATTATTCAAGATGACGATGATGTTGAATTTGACGAATTGGATCAACTGCATGAGACGGGTGTCCATCTACCAGCAGAAAAGCTGGTGAAACGAGAATTGGATTACCTTCATAATTACAACGAAGATCATCACAGTAGCGACACACTGAATGATCCTACTCTTCAAAAAAGGGGTCTTGCTTCAAACATCGATAGCGAGAGTCAATGCCCTACTAGACGCGAGTTTCTTCTAGTCGGTGTTGCAGTCGACTGCAACTACTTGCAGTTGTTTGACAATACAGCAACTGCAAGAGAAAGCGTCATTGATCTGGTGAATACTGCTTCTCAGCTTTATGATAGAACATTTAACGTGTCTTTGGGGTTAAAACAACTTTTACTGGCAAATAGTTCAGATTGTTCTGCTTCTACGAACCAAGACTCGGCCTCGGAATGGAATATAGGATGCTCAGAAACGGCGTCAATATCAGAAAGACTCGGAAGGTTTTCAAGCTGGAGATCAAGTAACTCGGACGATGGAATCGGAGTCTGGACATTACTAACAAACTGCAACGATAACGCGGTTATCGGTTTATCATGGATGACCGCGCTCTGCAATACTGGGAGCAGAGGAAGTGGGAGCCATGGTTCTCAAAGAACTGAAAATGCATCAGTGGTCGCGGGAACAAACGTTGTGAGCCACTCCAATTGGGATTGGAAAGTGTATGCTCATGAAGTAGGACATACCTTTGGTGCTGTTCATGACTGCACCTCAGAGACCTGTGCTGAGAATCTGGATCTGTCCAACGAGTGCTGTCCACTGGATACTGGCTCATGCGATGCCAATGGCGATTACATCATGAACCCATCGCCTGGGGCAGACCAGAATGATTTTTCTCCATGTACGATCGGAAATGTCTGCAAGTCATGGAATAATCTAAATACCTCTTGTCTGGTCCAGAACAATAGAATAAGCGGACTTGTTACGCATAATGTCTGCGGAAATGGTATTGTCGAGGAAGGCGAAGATTGCGATTGTGGAGGAGAGACAGGATGCGCCGCCAGCAACTCCCGCTGCTGTGATCCCAACACTTGCAAGTTCATAAACAATGCTGTTTGTGATGATGCAAACGACGAGTGCTGTTCTAATTGCCAGTATGCTTCTTCCGACACCATATGTGCTGAGTCTTTTGGACCATGCTCTCCGGCATCTCATTGTCTTGGGAACTCCAGCATATGCCCTCCAAGACAACAACTAAGCGATGGCACTTCCTGCAATGAAGAGAACTCTACTATGACTGATTTGGTTTGTGCTTCAGGACACTGCACTTCTCGCGATCTACAATGTGTTACTGTGCTTGGCTCAGAGTCGGTCTTTGCAACATCAAACAATGGTCAAAGAGTAGAACTAAACATTACGGGTGCCTGCCCTCAATCCAGATCCTGCCAGCTTGCCTGTTTCGATAGCGACCTACCAAACACTTGCTTCCGCAATTCCCAGTACTATATAGATGGCACACCTTGTGGTGATGGAGGGTCTTGCAGGAATGGCATGTGCAGAGGAGAAGATAATCAAACTACAAACAGACCGAATGGTGGGGTTGCCAATAACTCTTGGCAAAACACCTATCAGTATGTGGTTATAGCCCTGGCCAGTGCAATTGGAGTTATAGTAATTGGATCTCTGCTCATAATGCTGCTGAGGAGGCGGTTCTCCAGACATGCTTCAAATCAATATTACTCTGAAAAGTCACCTCCGATCGGCCCTTTTCATCTTCAGAGTAATCCCCCTGCCCCTGTTCATATCCGATAGCAGCAGCTTGAATGAGAAAAGCTCTTCTATTTATTCTGGTATTATAATAGATGAAAATAGCTTGTTTCTTTCTTTCTTTTTGGTTTTTGTTTGTTTTGTTGGATTTATGACATGAAGCTTAGACTATTGTTTATGTGTAGACACACATAGACATACGAAACGACCATTTTAAAGTTAGGGTGTTATTTGATTGTGCTTATGATGACACAGGAGGCATTGATGATCCTAGACCGTCATTGGGAAGATAGTGCCTACCCAAGAAAAAAGTAAAAAGGTAAAACTGACAGCAGGCTACTTTGATCATTGTGATAGATTCAGAGTCTGAAGAGAGTATGCACGGCAGTGTCCTACTGTGAGGAAATGCCGAAAAAAGTATGCGCTAAAAAAAGTGCCTGAGACAGAAATGCCCATTCCTGTACATTTTTCACTAGTGCCCCGGTATATCGACGGAGTTAAAAGCCGGAGTTATACGTCCACTACCATCAACACAATACTTCAAGACCAAACCTTGCCCTAGCCTCCCTTCAGCTTTCCCCCTTCCCACTTTTACTAAAAGTGATTGTTAAATTCGGTAATGGCCAACACATTCGAGAGAGATGTCCAAAAACGAAGCCCAACAAGAGATAGTGGAGGTGATCTGCAGTTTTGATATCTCCTCTGATCAACTCCAGAGTTTTGCCGTACCTGACCAGGAGCAGGGACCAAAGTTTCTGAAGCTCACAACAAGGGATTTAGTACAAGTTATTACAAAACATGATAGCGGGTGGTGGGCTGGGGTCATCTTTTACAACGCTTCGCAAGGCCTAGAATCTAGAGAAGGAGATAAAGGCTGGTTCCCAAGCAACTTTACAAGACCTTATAGCCAGCAATTCATTGCGAAACCTGATAAAATTCCAACAATTTCTCCGTCACAGACCTCTCAAAACGGTTTAACGAGGAGGAAATCGTTTAGCGAACACTCCATTGTGTGGGAAGACGATTCAGAAACCTCGTTTTCGGGTTTTGAGGCTTCTCGTAAAGGATCTGTGTTTTCGTATACTAGCGATGATGGCGCTTTTCTGAACATTGGAAACGAAGCCAACTCGATACCCGATAATGTTAAACCTGAACCGTTTCTTACGAACAAAATTTGTGATGAAAGCAGCTCTAAAAACCACGTAACAGTCCCTTTTTGGACTCCCCAAACAACTGACTCTGGCGATCTCGTATTTTACGAGACACTCTCTAACAGCTACTCCCTTGATATTCCATTTCAAAAAATTGCTTTAGACAAGGGGGCATTGAGACAAGGCAAATTTATCGTGCCTCCTTCTTCTTCTGTTCCTTCCGAGATTTCAGAGTTGGTGGTGCTTCATAAAGCAGCAAACGATTTTGGACACGAGAACGACAGTAAACTAAAATATAAAGAATTTCTTTTCAAAGTATGTTTTCAAAACTGCATGAATTTTCTGATTATTTTTGATGAAGCTAACAATTTCAGCCTCGTATATCATTCTTCCAGAATGAAGTACCTTCCCTTTGCGCTAAGAGCACTAAGGTCCATCATGAAAGTGCTGGTATTACAACCTGGACCGATTTTCAAGAAGTATTTCTTTCAACGGTGTCGGATTCTTTCCATTCTTTGATTTCGAATAAGCCAAAACAATTCAGCAAACAGACCACACATTTGGCTAAGCTTTTGGCGTTTACACACATTACACGAACTTTATGCCAAAAACAACTAATGGGTAATATAACTAAAGGTTGGCAGGATAAAATCGACACCCAATTGGAGCATCTTACGCATGCAATATCCCAATTATCCGTAAATGGGGATATGCTTCTCCATATCTACGATACAGATGATGATGATGATCCTTTTCACTTTGAAGAGAAACATCATTCTAGTTCTGACACAAACCCAACCAAATTGGAAGAAAACCAACATGTTCCTTCGTGTAACAGCAGCATTAAAACAGAGAACGAAAGCTTTGCTAACCACGAAGATGACGTTAACAGCCACAAATCCAGCAGCCTATTTTGCTTTGAGCACGGTAAGGGATCTGATCCACAAAACTGTGGGCTAACATCCTCCCAAACCTACTATGAAAGATTCATAAATGCTAAAAATGAGGCCGAGGAGCATCTGGATTGCCTAATCTTTTTGATCAGAGACATTAGAGAGTCTAGGGGACTAAAAGAGCATTTGATAGACAGTATTCCACCGCTCTTTCCGTCCTTTTTCACAAAACAGTTGAGAAGCTCAGATTTGAATGGCACTTCACAAGTAGTAAAAACAGATACTGGTGGAAATGTTCAGCTAGACAAAGACTTGCTTGTTCTCTTTGAACGACAGCGGCAACTGGTTCTAGGGATCTTTCAACACATTGAAAAGACGTTAGAGAATAATGTTAATACCGAAAACTCAAAAACTGAAAATACTTCAGAATCTCTACCAGGGCCTTCTCATCAACATAAGAACTCTTGCAGTCATCATCATCATCATCATCATCATGAGTTGTCAAGCCATAATAATTTTCATCACCATTTAATTCCCCGGTATCATTACACGCTTTCGGAAGCTGAACGAAATGCAACTGTTCTAACTACTCTACAGGGAATTTTAAACACTACGAAAGGAATTCTAGACGTTTTTGAAGCCGTTGATTTTAGCATGTTTCAATTGGCACAAAGACCAATCTTTGGAAAACAAGACGAAGAAGCAGATGAACATGATCACAATCATTTGTATTGTCTTCTACTCTATTCGTACCCGTTACTTGTGGAGTTCTTTGAATTAAAACAACGCTTAAACAATAATTTCATGGAGCTAACCCTGGCAAGCCAGAGATTGTCTCTTGATAATCCAGAAAGGGTGAGCTTACCCGAATATGATGAACACAAAAGTAACGATACTCCCCCAACCGATGATCAGGAGGCAAATCAATCGAATGAGAACTGCGAGAACTGCAAAAATGAAACCACTGTCAGTTCCCACTCCTCTTACTTTAATCTTTTCCTAACAAGGGCCATATATTCTATGAGAAGAAACTTTGATCTAATCTATTCCAATGTTGAACAGTTGGTAGAAGATCGAGAAACTCTCTTAAACTATGCGTCAAGAGTGATGAATGAGGATTTTACAACTTTTATGCAGGAAGAGGCAGATGCTGAACAGGAATCTCTGGAAGCAGTTAGTGAGAATATTGACCCTATCATTTTCACAAACCCCAATCTACCGTGGTATTTAGGGTCAGAACATGAATATCAGTTAATGTTTGATAAAAGTGGGAAAATTGTCAAAGCAGGGCCTAAGCCAGCATTGATTGAGCGTCTCACCCACCACGATTTCCTTGATTCTACATTTAATGCCGCCATGCTTCTCACTTTGAAAAGTATTATGACTTCTTATGATTTTTTCAATTTCTTGGTTGCAAGGTTCACAGTTCAGCCTCCAGAGGGACTTGATGCGACTCAATATGAGGAATGGAAAACGAGGAAACAGATGCCAATTAAAGTTCGAACTATGAACATTTTAAGAGTCTGGTTGGAGTCATATTGGGTTGGGGTAATTACATCTGAGCAAGATCTGCTGGCTGTCATAAAAGAATTTATTGCCCCATTGGCCTTTAACAAATTCCCTGGTGCAAATGCAGTTTTGAGACATTGCGAAATGCGACTTGAGGGGAAACAACTGGTGAAACCTACACGAACGGGACCCAAGCCTAGACCACCAGCACCTCTTTTACCAAGGAATGTTCGAAATGTGAGGCTATTAGACATTGACCCCTTGGAGCTGGGAAGGCAATTGACCATCCGTGATGCTAAACTGTTTAACCAGATTACTCCCACGGAATGTTTGCAAAGATGCTGGCACAAAAAATACGGAAAATTCTGTTCCACTAGATCAATTTCCAAATTTATTAACAATTCAAACAGCCTTACCAATTGGGTTTCATTTATGATTTTGAGACAAAAAGAGCCAAGAAAAAGAGTTGCAATAATAAGATACTTTGTTCTTGTTGCAGAAAAATGCCGAAAGTATAACAATTTTTCGTCAATGACGGCAATAATATCTGCTCTTTACTCTTCCACTATTCATAGACTTGCAAAGACATGGTCGCAGGTATCTTTGAAAACCATGAATTCATTGGAAAATATGAACAAATTAATGAATTCTACGCGGAATTTTCGCGAGTACCGTGATGTTTTACATCTGTCAGATCCACCTTGTGTTCCCTTTTTGGGCGTTTTCCTTACCGATTTGACCTTTATCGAGCAGGGAAACCATGATTATAGCCAAAACAATCCAGAAGTTGTCAACTTTGGCAAGAGGTTTAAGATTTTTGAAGTTATAAGAGAGATTCAGCAATATCAAGTCACACAGTATAATTTGTATGAACTTGTTGAGGTACAACAGTTTTTAACAAATAGCTTTGAAGGTTGCCCAACAGTTGATGAGCAGTACGAACAAAGTTTAGCCGTTGAGCCTAGAAACTTGCGAAAATACTCTAAGCAATCTTCAGCTTCTTATTAAATTGATAATGAATGTCCAATGTTATGTTTTTTTAGGGATTTATAGAGTTTACTGTCATGTTATATTTATATGGGAATGCCTTCATTGAGCAGATTTTTTCTGGCGACAACACACTATAGAATTTTATTTCTGTATTAATGAATATTAGCGGCAAATGCTAGGCGGTCTCATCATTGTTGAATGAGAGTCTTAAGTTACACCCTCCCCATCACAAAGAGTGCAACAATGCAGGGTCCAGCATATCATACCAGATTTGGAAATAACGCGTTGTGTGATTTTAATTAATTATAGTCTTTTGAGGATCAATCAAGCATTTCAACAAGCCAGCCCTCAATATACAGAATAGCTTCGATTAGACAAAGAAGACATGCCAACCTTGTTGTTTGCTATAGACGTTGTACCAGAGAACGATCCCGTTTTTGTCGTCTTTGCTCTTGCAGATAGCACTAGAGATGCAAAAATGTCTTTGTCATCTTTAACTTGTCCCGAGTTTTTGACACCACCATTGCTATTACTGGCATTTGAAGAGGTTGTTGATGCCAAAGTGGAAGCACTGGTTACATTATCTCCAAAACTTGCAAAGCTGGAGCTTGATTCGTTTGAGGTTGCCTTGATTAAAGTGTGTTTTGGAACAAGTGGTTTTTGATTGGTGCTGAAGCTGGAGATGGAGATGGCATTGACATTTGTAGTAAGGGAAGTTGAAAAGATATCAGACAATATATCTATGCTTTCCGGCTTTGTGGTCTCATTGATTTGTGTTTTATCGTCAGTCTTTTCTGCTCCTTGGAAATCATCGAAATCGTCCTCGCTGCCACTATTGTATGGATCGGATGAGTATTTTACTCCATTATCAGCAGGAAGTTTATCATCGAACGAGAACAAATCTTCTTCGGGAATAACTGTATCAGGGAGGGACATTTCTGTTAGAGTAAGACCATGTCTTCCAACTGGACCGCCACCGCTTCTCTTCGTGGTGGTTTCTGAGTTGGAATCCGTAGAAGGAGACCAAGATTTTGATCTCGTTTCTTTTCTAGTACCCGAAATGACTTCTCCAATTGGGTCATCATCATTTTCATAATCAACTTTATCAAAAGTGGATGCTCTTCTTCCTGAATAGAATCCACTGGTTCCTATTGATTTTACACCATCGGATGAGATCCCTCCAAATTTGCCAGAGGTTGCGCGTGCTTTTTTCCTTTCTGCCAGGATCCGATCAGTATCCTCTAGCAAATCCAAAATCTCACCAGCTCTTTTTCTGACGTTGATGCCCTGATCTCTTTCAAACTCATCCACATATTTGAAAGATCGAAGTCTATCGATGACTTTTGACCTGGCTCTTGCATCCGTGATAATCTGCTTTGATCCATACTTGATTAGAAATTCAAGAAGTTGTAATGACTTGTAAACTTGTCTCCACTCATGAGGTTCCTTGCTGTAGAAACGACTAAAAATCATCCCAATCACTTCTTCACGACTACGAGGAGCAAATGTTCCTTGTGCAATCTCTTTCATTAATGTGTTACTTGCTCCCCAGGGTTCATTATTTGTGGCTTCCCTCACTTTGGATTCCATATCGGTGTAACTTAGGATAGCTAAAAACATGTTAGTATGAGGATATCTTTTTTTTGTTTTGTTTGGTTAATAACTTGATATATCCCCGCACTTGCCATTTTCAGCCTTTCGAAGTATTGCTTTGACTTTATAGAACTGAAGGTTTTTTTTGCGATTATCCATGTTTTGTTTTGTTTTCTTTTCTTTTAAGAAATGTTTCAATTGGAATAAAATGTTTTAACAATACCACAGAAAAATATTGAGACTTTACTACAAAAAGGGAGAAAGAAGCGATGATTGTTCTTGTAGTAAAAAGCCTTGGAGTTTCAGCTTATATATATACTAATTTCATCAAAATTCCAATAGACAATGAGAATTGTTGTATGGATGTGATTGCATAAGAAATGACATAGATTCAAAACTATTTACATACACATGTAATGGAGAACAAAAGAAAAGATACAGAGATGTACACTATATTCAAAATTATTACTCCTTTTCGGCGGCATCTGCTGCACCTGATTCCGAAATGACAATGATTGCTTTAGGACGTCCACTCTGAGTTCCGTAGCTTTCAAGCTTCTTAACGATATCGTATCCTTCAATTACCTCGCCGAATACAACGTGATGACCATCAAGCCAAGGACATGGCACAGTTGTGATGAAAAACTGGGATCCATTTGTATTTGGTCCCGCATTTGCCATTGAGAGCAATCCAGGCTTATCATGCGCAAGCTTAAAGTTCTCATCTTCAAAGCGAGATCCATAGATGGATTTACCACCTGTTCCATTACCAGCTGTGATATCACCACCTTGAATCATAAAATCGGGGATGATTCTATGGAATGGCGAATTCGCAAAGCCAAATCCCTTTTCACCTGTAGCCAAGGCACGGAAATTTTCGGCCGTTTTGGGAACAGTCTCATCAAACAGGTTAAACTTGATTTTCCCCAAATTGGTCTGGGCTGAATAACAGTAGTGTAAAATACAAAAGTGTTAGAATGTTTCAATTGGCCATTTGTGGGTTTGACTTACTCTTATTGGCTTGATTAATTACAGCAACATCGAAATAAACCTTGGAACCAAAGACAGTTCTTGTTGTAGAAAATTGCCTTGTAGCGGTTCTTAAAGTAGATGCAAATCCCAGAGTAGATCGGTTAAACATTTTGGGGCAACAATTGATGATATTGACTTTTATTGTTTGGAAGAAAAACCCTTTGGATTTTCAATGTGTTTGTGGAGCGAGTATAAATTTCAGTTTTCTGATTAGGTATTACCCGGAAATAGTCGACAAGCATAAACGTCATGTCTATAGTTGCCTACCCAAAGTAGTGAAAAACAGGTTTGTACAAGAGAGATCAAGATAACCCCAAGAAAGGCGATGTATGGAAATAGATCCAACGTAATTTGAGCGATAGCGCCCAATCCCAGTCATATTTCTGGTTCATAATACTCGCAAAAATCCCTTTTTTCCTACATGATCCAATGGACTTTTATGTGTGTAAAAGACAATTATTCCATCTTAGAAATTGTTCTACTTATCAAATCTAACAGTAAAATTTTGAAGAATCATTGTATACTTATGCGTATATTAGAATTTATCATATCCTGTATAGTTATCATTCCAGCATAAAGAGCCAAAAATCCTAGCATTACAATACTTGTACAATAGAAAAGAAAAAAGAAGAAAATAACATTCATTTACCCATCCAATCAACTTTTTCTGTTCTCTCTCTCTCTCTCTCTCATTCTCATTTTTTTTTTCTTTCCTTTTTTGGTTTTTAATAAAGCTTTTTCCCCTGTATTACAAACTTTCTCAAAAAAATGCAATAAATAAATAACCAGGTCTATTTCCATTTCCTTTTTTTTTTTTTTTTTTTCATTAACCTTTTAATATTTTCTTGAGTTCATTTGAAGAAAAAAGGAATCATAAATATACAAAATTCAGGAATACCATCATCATTATTAATTGGTCATCCCATCATCCCTCTCCCCCCACCTCAAAAATCAGTTTTTTTTAATCCTTAATTGATTTTTTTTTTCTTCTCCATTTATGCTTGTGAAATATTGAGCAACCTTTGTTTTAAACCTTCACTAAGGTATCGACCACAAGGCCAAACAACCACATCACTCAACACTCTAATTCCATATTTTAAAGCGACTTTTGATAATTGTTTCGTCTTTATCAATTCCAACTGTTTGTTGAAATCTAGGGTTGATGGTTCTGGTATCTCGTTTAAACCTATGACACGGTCAAGTTTTTGTCGTAGACTTTGGGAATCCGTAAATGTCTCCTCATCCTCCTTTTCCTCCTCCATTGGAGAATTTCCAACCTCTTCAAAAATTACCAAGAATTGTTTGCTTTTCCCCTCGATTAACTTCATCAGTTGTCCCAAACGGTATAAAACTTGATATGCTCTATTCCACGTTGTAAAATCCAAATCATTGTTCTTGTCCCTTGATTCAAGTTCACAATCAACACCACGACCATTTTCAGTTTCAGTTTCAGTTTCAGTTTTGAGCTTGACTTTTTGTGATGCTGTTTCACAGGTTTCTGAAATTTCATAACATTGAATTTCGATTCGTCTAAGAAATTCACTCAACACAAGAACAGAATCAAACATTGCTTCTACAAAATGGATAAACATTTCTTGAACCATTGTTTCGAAAACCTGCCCTTGTTGTCTTTCTTTATTCTTCTGCATATCATGGGAATTTAAAACCAGGTTTTCCCAATAGGACAATAATTCAAGACAACTGGATGCAACACATTTCAAAGTATCCTGATTATTATCCAACTTGAATATTCGCAAACTGTTCACATCATCTGTTGTTGTTGTTGAAGTTGAAAATTGGACTTGATCGAGATTTGAACACATTTGATTAAAATCCTGTTTCCAAAGTTGCTCTTTCACATCTTGATAACCAACCAATCCACATTTTAAGTTTGCAATGATACCCAAAGCTAGGGAATCATATAGTAAGATTTTATTTTTCTGCCCAATTGTTGCATTATGATTTGTCCATTGCGATAATTTCTCAAGCCATGATTTTAAGGAAATTTGGAGTTGTTCTTTTGTAATTGTTACAACCTGTTGTTGTTCTGAATTGGTTATTGAACATTGTTGTAAAAGAATGGAATAAATCATAATCAAAAGAGTAAAAGGAGTATGATTACCAAAAGATTGTTTTGAAATTGTGGGAGCGGTGGTGGATAAAGAAAGTAATGATGACAGTGCTTGCTGAAAATCTTCTCCCAAATAAACCCATTCCAAAAACTTGTCATCAAATTTATCACAAACAACCTCACCATTTGTCTTCATTTGGATCAAAGTGGCCCACCATTTTTCACTGGTTCTGGCCGTCCAAAGCTTTTCATCACTTGGAGAACCACAGATAAGTTCTGTTTCTTTAAGTGCAGGTTTTATGTTATAAAAAGTGGAAAGAATTGCACTTGTGATGAATACAGCATACATTGTACGTATTCGGCTTTGTGCATAGATGTAGTATTTCCATTTGACTTCGGAAGAACTTGTTCTGAATTCTGGAGGTTTAAAGGATTCCCTTGGTGATATTTGAAGTTGAGCACTTTTTGAAAGATTTATAAGGGCAACTGATTGTTTAATAGCCACTGCAGATACAACCTTGTCATCTGAAAACAAACCATAAAAAACACTTAGAATTAGGCATTGAACAAGCCATAGAGGAGTAATTTCGTTGAAACCAGTTTCATCTATCCGTTTTTTACGTTGTTCAAGATAGACATGGATACATCTTCTAGAAATTTCAAATAACAGTGAGGATAGTGCATAGTCAAACATGTATAAAGCACCAATTGCACCAATTGAAAGAACCAAGGGACTATTTTCTTCGGTAAACACGAGTCCTGGGAAATGTATAAAAGGCAAATGTTTATCAAAATGTTTGATGTAAGCCTCTATTGCAAGATCCAGTTTGTTTATAGGTGGTACTTCAACTCTAGGGGAGGTTGCCAAAGAGGGATACTTTGTAATAATGTCATTGATATGTTCTCGAACTGCAGGGGATACCAGAGGAGATGGATCAACGCCGATTTGAGATTTATTTTCGTGCAAAGACAGGAAAAAATCTTGGAGTTTGCAAGTTGAGAACACGTCTTTCCGTTGTTGTTGTTGTTGTTGTTGCAGAGGACTTTGCAAATGAGTTTTTGGAGAATCTGAAATGTTGGAGATTGTGGTACATGTGCCATCTGAGGAGAAAGCAGTATTTGAACGTAATCCCATCTCTGATTCGTTACTTTGTTTCCGAGCAGTTGAAAAATGATGAGGATATTGTGCTTGATGAGTAGTAGTAGCAGTAGTAGTAGAGTTTGTATCTGTTGTATATGCAGGTTGATTTAGACTAGTAAAGTCATAGGTGGTAGGGAATGGACTCAGATCAAAGCCTGCACCACCACCGGGAGGAACAAGATAGTGATCCGAAGCATTACGATCGTAAAAGTTTGAATTGGAAAACATTGAAGAAGCAAAAGAGAGATTTTGATTTTGATTTTGATTTTTCGGGTCCTTTTTCACATTAACATTATAATTCTGGAACATGGGATGGTCCAAAGTCAGTAATTCCAGGTCATCTTTGCCATCCAATTGGAAATCCTCGGTATCCATGGGTTCACCGAAAAGCATAGGATGCAATTGAGGAGTGCTGAAGCCGACCTGGTGTGGGACATCTATTTGATTCTGGTGAATGTTTTGGGCATCTTTTGTGTTTGTATAGGAAGCCGCTGAGGCTGCGGAGAAGGAAGCATGGCGGGAACGAGAAAATAAGGAGGAGGATGGAGCAGCTATGGTTGGAGGGGCCAGCATAGAAGATCCGGGAGGGACCACAACGTGATGTGGCGGTAGAGACGCTGAGGTCGAGAGAGGAATGCCCCCATGGTCCACGAGCTGGTGATGGGGGTGAGCACCTCGGTCGGGCTGGTATAGGTTGAAATTGAAATTGAAATTGTCCTGGACGTAATTGTAGGAGGGCAAGTCTGTGTTGATCACCAAGTCATCTGTTGGATGGCCTGCACCCAGCTGGAAGTCGCTCTCGGGGAACAGCGACGAGAACAGCGCGTGGTGTTTCTTGTAGGCCTTCGAGGACGCCAGCTGGGGGGTCGTGTGGAGCTCCAGCACACCAGCAGAGCCTGGCGGACAGGACGCTGATGGCTGGAGCTGGAGCTGGAGCTGGCTCGCGGTGGTGGGGGCCGTGGGGCCTGTGGGGCCCGTAGGGACCGTAGGGGCTTCTGCCACTGGGGCCTGAGGCCGATCCCCAGTCTGTTTCTCTTCGCGGGAAGAGCTGGTCTGCTTGGTCTGCGCGGGAGCACTGGGCTTGGGCCCGGCTCGCCTGGTGCGCTTGGTGACGGGGTAGATGGCGTGGAGCTTCTGCTGGTGTCTGAGCAGCAGGTCTCGCCGGGCAAAGCAGCGGCCACACGTCGGACACTGGAACGGCTTCTCGTTCGTGTGCGATCTCAGGTGTCGCTTCAGGTGTTCCATTCTCGCAAATCCCCTGGTGCAAATCATGCAAATGTGCGGACGGGGCTTGTCTGTCTTGATTATGGCCGCTTTTCGCGGGATGGGCTCGATCCCACGCGGGAGCTCTGGGGCAGGGCCTGAGCCTGGGCCTGAGCCTGAGCCTGAGGCCAAGCCTGGGGCTCTTGCTGGGGCTCTTGCTGGGGCTCTCGTCGAGCTCCTCGTCGAGTCCCTCGCCGAGTCCCTCGCCGAGCTAGTCGCGGGATCCCTGGGCTGGGGCGTGTCCATCTCCGTTCGCCGTTCGCCGTTTGCCATTCGCCGATCTGGTGGGAATCTTTTTTTTTTCGCAGAGTAATCGACTGAAGAGAGCGGGGTCGCCACACCCGTACGCCCAGGCCTGGCGAGATGGGCGGCTGGATTGGATCTGGATTGGATCTGAACCTTCGGAATCGAGACAGAAGAGAAACAGAAAGAGATGGTGAATGCGGATTTTCGCTCGCAGCGGTTGCTCTTTTGATAGCAGAAACACAAACACCTCGCTCTGGCAATACTCGTCATACTGGACTACGTCCAAGACCGGTGAAAGCACCCCCAGATCATTCATAAATACTTAAACGCTGCCCCCTCCCCCACCTCCAAATTAATTAAAACTAAAGCTCAAAATCAAATGTGTCACCACCTCCCAAAACAATCCTATTCACCTCTTGCATGGTTCTGGACGTTGCCTCCGATCCTCTTCCAGTTCCAGTTCCAGTTCCAGTTCCACTTCGCTGTTCTAGAATCCCCGAAATGCTATTATTGGGATTGTACATTGGTGGGAACTTGGTACCCGTGAATGTCCCCAGAATCCCCGTTAGACTGTTATTGTTATTGTTATTGTTATTGTTCCCGTTACCGGCATTATTCTGGGCCTGATGCTGAGACACGGACGACAGCACAGATGAGGCCGGTTTCTTGCCTCTGTCCTGGTCCTGGTTCTGGTTCTGATTCTGGTTCAGGGCCCCAGTCCCAGATCCGGACCCCTTGGACCTCGTCCCCATGAAAAACGAGAGCGTGGACTTGACTCCTCCACCATCTGGAACATGCGATATCGCCTTCTGTTCATAAACCAGCGTAGTCACCGGTTTTTTCTCACTCTCCTCAACCTTAGCGCCAAATCCATCCTTCTTCTCTTTCTCTTTCTCCCCATGAGGCTGAAGCGTTATGGCTTTGTGCGCAATCTTCGAAGCATTCGCAGCAATCAGATTGCCAATTATACCCGGTTTGCCTCCGTTTAGTGTTTGCACTTGATTCACAAGATCTTGTACATACTTCATCAACTGTTGATTCTGCTTGTTCAGCCGTGCAGATTCATGTTTCAACCGTAAAATTTCGTTTTCCAACCGTGTTATAGATTTCGCATTTGTACTATCATTGGCCTTATCTTCATGCTGATCTGGTCCTGAAGACCTCGTTGATGGTGAACTGGGTTTCGGTCTCGACCCACCACTCAACTTGGGTATTCTCGTAAGCGACAAATTGTTGTTGGAGTTATACTGGTAAAACCCACCACCAGTCGTCGTTGAGGAACTTCTAACGTGTTGTTCACCATGATGTAGTTCTTTCTTATTATGCTCATTTGGTGATCCAAGAACCGCTGTACTTGGATACGCCCGTAGATTTCGATTTTTATTCACCACCGGTGGACTTTTTGCATTTCTCTTCCCCAACTTACCCTCATGTTTGTTCGGATTCGCTATAGGTCGCCATTCTTTGGGTATTTTGGTCTTGTCTCCAGTAACAAACTTTGAATTAAGATTCTCTTCGTTATCGTTCGTATTGTGGCTGTTGTTGGTGCTCCTTGTACCAGTGGACCAAGAATCATCATTATTATTATTATTATGCTTTACCGATCCACCAGGTGACAGAATCGATAATGCCTTCACCTCATTCTCCAATTCCTGCTCTGCTTTTTCCAACTCTATGCTCAAAGTTTTGGACAACGTGGATGAAGATTCAGAATCAGAGTCCGTTGTATTACGATGCCGTAGAGAATATGAAGAAAGCTTGAAAATTTTGTTATCTGTCATGGATCGTTTCTTGTCTTCTTCATCAACCACTGTTACTGCAGCTCTTGTCTTACCTCCTCCTCCTCCTTGTTTTTCATTATAATTAAAGTCGCCAGATCTGCTGTTTACTTTCCTAAAATTCGCGGATGATGATTGTGACTGTGGTGTCAAAGCCGTTTCCACCTCTTGTAATTTTTCAACAAGTTTCTCATTTTCACTTTTTAATTGTTCAACTTGTTCCGTATTTTTTTTAGTAAGATCAGTTATCTGCATTTGAGATTCAGATAATTCTATTTGCAAAGATGAAATAACACCTTTCAGTTTTTCCACTTCTGATTCAAGCCCTTTTAATTTATTTTCACTTTTCTCCTTCTGTTGGATGTCATGATCTACAAACACCTTGTTGTTCGCCTTTAATTGTTGCTGTTGCTGTTGTTGTTGTTGTTGTTGCTGTTGTTGCTGGGATCCAACTTTTAACTCCTTCATCAATTGATCTGACCTTAGTTGTTGTTCTTCCAATTCCAGTTTCAATTTTTTCACCAAATCTTTAAGATTATTATTTTCACTGAATAATTTATTATGGGCATCCATTGTTGACTGTAACCGCTCCAACAAATGAACGGAATTTGATTCTTGTTCATACAATTCATCTTGAAGATATTCGGATGCTGTAATGTGTTCTGTTACGCGCTCAAGCGATGTTTTCAACAGAGCTTCCAATATCTTGTTTTGTTTCCTGGATAGTATAAAATCTTCTTTCAAATGATCCATTTCAAGCTTGTAGTATTGCGATTTGTTAAAATTTGTAACATTTTCTTCATTCTGGTAGGAATGACTACCTTGTTGTTGTGAAGTTTCTTTTGATTCACTCGTCGCCCCATTTTTTGTTAACATGTCCTCCTCTTCTTCGGGGTTATATACAAAGGACACATCACTATCCGTTTCATATTCAGATTCACTACCGTTTTCCAAAGATTGGCCACCATCATCGAGTTGAAGTTTCTCATTCTTCACAAGTTGTTTAAGACCTGCCTTGTTCATACCTGTAATCTCCATACGTTCCAGTTTACTACCAAGCTTTGTCAAAGACTTGAGCCCAGAAGTATTGAGAACATCTTTATTAGAAGTATCGTTGTTATCGCGTTTCCCAAAAATCTTTCGTTTGGTGCCACCATCATTTTTTGGTGGAAAAAAAGTGTCAGGTCGCGGCGATGATCGGCCAAGTTCTTTGTTACTGCTTTTCATGTTACACACATGTGTGGGCGGGATTATGAAACTTTTTTGTACACCGTCCGATATTTAGGTCTGGGGGAAGAGAAGATTAAACTATTCTCAATAAGAAATAGGGAAACTCAGCTAGTAGTAATCCGAGGCGGATAAAAAAAAATAAAGCTGGAGAAGAACGGATAGCTATCGAATGAGAAGCGGTGCAATAATGATGTGATGTTGTTACCTCTAACATTTTCCAGTGCACACACACACATAACTGTGTGTATCAGCTACAAGAACAAGACTTGATTGTGAGACCACCGAGCAGTTAAGGCTAACTTTACCACCATTTTTAAAGTGAAACTTTTTTGTTCCAACGAGACTACACATGCCCACGGAGGAGAGGCAATCATGTTTTTCCCCCCTCAAACAGACACCATTGGGAAAATAGCCAATCTAATCTAAAACTAAACGCTGTTTCTCCGAACAGCATGTTTCCGTATTTTATCATTCTCATACTCGTTTGAACCCGGAACTTCCGCCAATATTCCTTCTTTCCTCCATCGGCCCAATACTTCATGCCCATGTGTTGAACCAACGGCGAAGATCTCATTAAACCTAGCAAAGTCCAATGTTGCATATCCATCGATCGGAGGTCGAATATAATGTACTCCAGGTGTGACTTTTGCCGCTTCAAGAGCAGATACACTAGAAACATATGCCAATCGTAATTGAATTTCGGTCATTGTTGGAACGTTTGGGATTTTCGAAAATGGGTTCCATCTGTTTAGAACCGCCCAAATTCCTGATAATGAATCTCCATACTTCATCGGAATCCTATTGTCCACACTTCCAACATCCACCGCTATAATCATATTTGCACCCCTCTCTTTCATTTGTCGAACCGGTAAATTATCAACGTAACCACCATCCAGAAGCATACTCCCATCAACGTCAATGATGGGGGGAAGAAGTCCGGCTAGAGTCATTGATGCCCTAATATATCTCCAGGCATAACCAGAACTGTGAATTTGCATCCTTGAATGCGTAATGTTTGTCGTGTTGCAGAAAAAGGGAAGCCAAAAGTCTTCAATTCTACTGTCACCAAAGGCCTTCCAAATACCTCTGTTAAATTCATGACCTGTAGTGTATGAAGTCACAGGGTAGGTAAGATCAAGCGCCATTCTCCACATACTGGACATTCGTCCAGCAAATCGTTTTGCTCTTCCAATAACCGAGACCAAATCATAATCTTTTGCATAAAGACCACCGACAAAGGATCCAATAGAGGTCCCACCGATCAAATCTACAGGTATCCCATTTTCTTCTAATGATTTGATTACACCGATATGCGAAACTCCTCGTGCACCACCACCTCCAAGAACAAGTCCAACTGCCTGACCAGAAAGTACTCGCGCAAGACGGTTAAAGTCATTTTTATAGGCTTGCGTATTGGAATAACCTGAAGAATGTCCATCTCCAAAAAGATCTCTTCTAAACATAGGAACTCTATTCTTCAAATCCCTGGCTAGCTTCGTGGAGGATGCAAGTTTGGAAATTGGTCCACTTTCTGTGTTCACTGGCTCAGAAAAGGCCATTTTAACATGATGATGGGAATGGACCCATATCCTATTCTTGAGCCACAAATCAGTGGTTCCAGGAACAACATTACGTTCCGGATGGATTAAAACAAGTTCTGTTCTTGCGGTTGTTCTCATTTTCACCAATAATCGTTCATAATCTCCAACATCTGGAGAACCACGGGCATCTGCCACCAATAACACATAATCCCCTTGTGCGATACATGTATGGGTCCAAGATGAATTTGGTGGTGTGTCTGTAATATAAATGACAGTTTGATACTGATCCTCCAAGTCTGAAAAATATCCAGATAACTTCAACTTGGCCAATTTGTTGAATGCATTTCTTCCCAAATGTTTTAATATAGACGCTTGATTCAAAGCAATTACATCTCTCCCAATTGCTTTAAAAGAGGAAACAAGCTTGTTTGAAAACTCCGTCACTGGAACCCCAGCATCAACAGGAAGGATCGTGATGGTCCTATACGTTGAGAAATTACTATTTGATCTTGTTTGACTTAAAAGTTCCGAGCATTTTAGTCCCAAAGAGGAATCTGAAATCAATGCACTTGCAGAGACTCGTTGTCGCATTTTGGATGCAACTATTCTTGAAACTTCGATTGTGATTGAAGGGTATAAAAGTGCCAAACCTTCGAAAAGGGTTCGTGGTAATCTTGCAGCTTCCGATTGACGAACTGCAATCAACGTTGTTGGTGATTTTGATGCAGTTAGAACCTCGATTTCGCCAATACTATCACCTTGGCCAAATTCATCAACCACACGAAGTTTCCCATTATGCTCAACAACAGATCTATAACGTCCATTAAGCACTGTATATATGGCATCTGCATCATCACCTTCGTTAAACACAGAGTGCCCTGCATCTGTTTGGACCCATTCAAGCGCATAGTCCATGTACAAAATAGGCCGACTAAGCATTTTTGTTAAATGTTTCGCTATTGCTAATTGTACAGGATAATACTTTTCGAAAAATTTATCGAGACATTCCCGTGCAATAAAACCGACATGTACGTCACAGATGGCCCTGACAGAAACAAAAGATTTATGTCCCATTATAGATCCCAGGTATCCGGCAATACCACCAGGCTTGACCATGTACAGTTTCCTATAACTTTTGCTCTTATCTCTGTATCCCACTTCAAGAAACCCGTTTAGAACCAAATATAGTGCAGGAGTCGGCTTGTCTTGTTCAATAATTGAGGTATTTTTTTGGAAAAATGCAATCTTCATATCTTTTGATAATTCCTGTAAAGCAGCTTCAAAAGTGAAATGGCCGCCGCTTGATCTTGAATCTTCATCAATTGAGGACGTAATTGATGACATCGAGTCGATAGAAAGCACTCTATGGACGGGGACAGAACCCCCTCTTGCTTTCAATATACTTGCTGCCAAGTGATTTGGACCATACACACCGGGCTGGGTTCGTATTAGAAAATCGCTTTTATCGTTAGAAGTTGGTGGTGGAGAGAGCGTTGCTTTGTTGATGCCGATGCAAAGCAATAACCCCTCTGTTAGTTCTTTTTGTAGAGAAAAGTGATCTGAATCTTTAGAATGTGCGCTCTCTTGTAATTCAGCACCAGTATGAGCTACTGCTCTTTCCTTTTGAAGAAATGGAGCATTAACGCCAGAACGCATGGCATTATCATGGTGCGAATCTTGGTTCTCTACAAAAACCTCGTGTTTATCTGAAGAATCATGATCTTGAACATTTAGCTTCTTGCTTACAGAAGAGGGTATTTCATATTTGGCTCTTTCATTCAACGCTATTTCAGCCTGAAATATTTCCAAAGTCATTCCAAGGTAAGAATGAGCAGTTTGAAGTGTTACCCGATGCAATTTTGCCTGAATTACTTGTAGAATATGCGACGTAGACTTGGGATAGCGTTTTGAAAGCATCTTGAACGATTCTGCGGGAATGATCGCAATCGTACTATCTACAGAAGCTCTAACGATTAAATCGGGGAGTTGATTCTGTCCATTTTCCTCATAATAGGTCTCTCCAATGTCAGGCGATTCCGTACCTAAACTGCTGAATCTCTGGTCAGCAGCAGGAGACTGTTCTGGACTGAAAAGAGAAAAACCAGTAAAATTCTCAGAAGGGACTTTGGACTCTTCATTATCTGTCAAAAGAGATAAAATACTTGTTAATGAAGAGAGTGGAGCGCCGTATTTGACTTTGTTCAATAGGCGATAGTTTTGTCCTTCCAACACTATCGTATCCGCTGTTTGAGATGCCTCTGGGAATGAATCCACTGTACTTGCCTTTGCAAATACTTGAACCGAACCTTCCACAACAATAGAAAACCCTATACTGGGTTGAAATAGCATCAACTCGTCAGCTTCTAACTTATGCGTTTGCATACTCCTTGTCAACTCATGAAACACAGGCTTGTCTAGGTATCCAAACACCTTGATAGCACTTAGGAATTCATCAAGATAACTTGAAAAGCCTGATTTATCTTCCTCATCTTTGCTTGTTAGAAAGACATCCACCTCAGGATCAGGACGCGCTGGCTCACGCGGAAGCTTCGAGTAAAGAGTAAGGTATTTGTAGCGCACCACAGACCAGGTGATGGAAATCAATATGACCACAGTTAGTAGCAGTGAATAATAGGACAGGGTTACGCTGAAGTTGGAAGACAGTAGCGAGATGATGGCTGCTGGTAGATAGTAAACCAGCACTCTCAGTACTTTGAAAACCAGACATGAGATGAGCCATGTGGCCATTGAGAAGACTGAAGAACCTTGACCAGCAGCATCTTTGACATGCGGTAGCTGATTCAAACCAGCACTGGCACTTGCGGCGCTATCAGAAGCCAGGTCTGTAGACATCCGGTGCAGTTGGCAGCCTTCATTCTGGCGGTCCCAATCGCGAGATGACCCTGAACCTCAGTTTACCCATGTTGCCCACAATTACACCCGTATCCAACTCTTCCGCCGCGGATCTAAAAGGGAGGAAACGCCAATAGAATGGCAATTACTGTAGATCTTCTGGCCAAGGCCATTGCAACTCCTCTTGCACAACCGCTCTTTGGCTTACTGATGCTCTCTGGTCTAAGGTAGGGTGGGCGCTGTAACAAGAATCGCGCAGTCTTTATCTAACTTGACATTAGAATCGTGAATTTCATAACCACAACGCAGTGTACCGCACTGGTGGCCATCCTAGCATCAATTCACTTTTTACAGTATCTAAATGCTAAGCTACGGACTCTCAAAGACTGGCGGTTATTGGAAGAAGACGTGGCAGTTGTCACAGGCGGGGCCTCTGGACTAGGACTGGCCATCGCGAGAGAGCTTGCTGAAAAAAACATAAACGTGGCTATTTTGGATAAGAAGGCTCGACCAGTCGGGTCTACTGGTTCCCACAGGATTTCCAGTTACACCTGTGATGTAGGAAACGAAGAAGAAGTCAACACAACTCTGTCGAGAATTCGAAATGAGGTATATACCGCACTTGATCGCCAGGCTCTCTCTATTTCTCAGTATTAACAATAGACCTATCAGATTGGATTTGCATCAATTTTGGTAAACAACGCAGGGATCAAGATCGGAGCCGATGTTCTTGGATCCACAAGCGAAGAAATACGGACTGTTTTCAGCGTAAATGCGCTGAGCAACTTTTGGACCATCAGAAAGGTTCTTCCGGAGATGAAACGCAGAAAGCGCGGCTTCATCGTCACAATATCTTCGACTCTGGGCTATCTCGGCCCTGCTAACCTAGGTGAGTCTATGATTCAAGTTCTGTCAGACCCGTCGTTCTAACCGCTCTTCGATAGCTTCATATGCCTCTTCCAAGGCTGCAACGATATGTTTACACGAATCTGTCTCTCATGAGTTAACTCCGTACTCTAAGATAGGAACACTTTTGGTCACTCCCGGCCAATTGGACACTGCGCTCTTCGCTGACGTCAAAACCCCCAATGGCTTTTTGGCGCCTATTGTGAAGGCGGACTATTTGGCCAAAAAAATCGCTAACGCTATAGAACATGGCATAGGAGGAGAATTGTCTCTGCCCTTGTATGCCAACTTCATTGTAGTAATGAGGGTTCTGCCCTACTTTCTTTCGGAACTACTGAGGAAAATGGCAAAAGTGGATCAGAGCGTAAAGGCCGAGCGGTAAATAGGTACTATTCAACAAGCCCGAACTGGCCCGTGCACTAACTAAAGGACTACTGTAAAGTGAATTGTAAGCTTTCACAAATGGTCATCGACTTCCATGCGATGGTGGTGGAGGAGCTGAGGGTTACCCGCAATTTGCGATGAGAGAAGCGGCGGCGGTGGTTTTTCCATTTCGACCAAAACGCGATATTGGCAAGAAACACGAACGCGAAGAGACTGGAATTTTTATTCTCTGTCTATTGATATAGGCAGCGGCGATATCACCTTCTCAAAGAATGTCTGACCCTCCTCCAGCTATTTCTCCCGAACTGTCCTTAAAGATCAAGGATCTGAAGCAAAAAATTAGCTTAAGCCATAAAAATCCAGAAGATGACTCTCTTCAAGAAGAGGTACTAAGTTCTTGTCTTCATGCTTTGGCCGAAACACCGGCTGGGGTTCACATGTTTTGCGATAATGAAATAATACCAATCTCAATCCATGCTCTTCTTTTATTTTCATACGACTCCTCTGAAGCCCTGGACTGGCTGAAACAAAAGTTTGGAGGACAATTATCGACCTGTTACAAATGTATTCGACCATTTCATATCGGCCGAGTGAATCTATTAAACACATGTGCAACATCAAGAGGTGTGCCTCCTGAGCAAGTTCAGCAGTTTGCAAACATTATAACAGAATGGAACTCTCAGAGACTCATGAAGAATATGGAATCTGTTCAAGTAACAGAAAAGCTCGATATAAAGATGATACCTTCATCAGTGATTCTGGCGCTTTATGAATGTCTTTGTGCCCCTGATACTTTAAGGAAAGGCCCAAAACCTTTGGTCGATAAGTTCAACCAGATGTTTACGGGACTTCAAGTGGACAATACTTTTTTAAAACTATCAGAGAGTTTGATCCCTGGAATGATTACTTTTCTTTTCGATGAACATGTGTTACCCCAAAACCGAGAGTGGATGCTGACATCTTTCAATTCAATAAAATCAAAAGTAACTATCGATGAATTTGACTGCTGCCTTGAAGAGGAGTTTCAGCACCAGCTGGCGGTGGTGTCGGAGCCACATCATCTCCAAAATGAAAATCTAATGAAAAAATTCTGGTTGAACCTAAACCTGTTGCTAAATGTGATCGAAGGGGAGGTGGCCATAACAAAACTGGCAAATCCAGAGATTCCACAGAGTAGCAAACTGGTTGGGTATCCTACATTCGATTTACTAAAACTGCTGTGCAACCAACTTACAGGGCCATTTAACAGATCAACGCCGCCGGCGCTAAGAGTATTCAAACAGTATCTTCACACAACGGGGAAAGATTTTTGGCTGCGAGTGTCTCCTCTGAAACCAACCAATTTTTACCAAGCACTTATACTCAAGAATGAAAATCTAAGCCAGCAATTCTGTCGACTCCCTGGGTTCAGCAAATCTTTACAGAAAAAGGATAATTCTAAAAAGACGGAGAATGTTCCAATAGACGAAATAGAAATTATAGGCAGTGATCTGGTAGACTGGATAGTCCCATTTATGAATTCTACTGAAGGAGACGTGAAAAGACAAGCAACTCTAAATGTATCCAGCTCTTTACTGAATACCTGGTCCAACCTTCAATCTGATGCTAATGGCCACATTACAAAAATCCCATTTAATACAAATCTGGCCATCCTTTCCAATGTATATGAGATTTTGGCACCTCAATGCGACATGTGCCATACTCCTATTGGAGAGTCATTCTCAGCGGCACGAGCGGATGTCAACGAAATTCGTGAATTAGTGGACCGCTATCATAAGACAATTGTGGACATGGCACTGGACAAAAGTGATAATCCAATGACTATAAGGACAAGATTGAATGCGATAAAAGTAATTAAAAGCTCATTCGATATGGATATTAGAACAGCGGCAAATGACAATTACCGTTTGGCAAAGAAGAAAAAGGGATTCATTCAATATTTGCCTGCGCTACTTCGATACTTGAAAAGGAAAAGCTTGCGAAACGATGATCAATTCTCAGAGAGCATACTGGAATCCTTAAGCTTTATCACCGGTATTTATCAGATTACACTACCCACTTTGGAAACCCCAAATACAAATTCAAGTGCTAATCCATCCACTGGCGAGTTGTTGAACTTTAACAACATGATCGAGGAGATTGTTCAACAGATACAGACTATTGTGCTAAAGATCGGAGACTCTGATCCGAAAACATTACAACATTTATTTTACAATGAAGGATCACTTCATGGACTTTTCACATGCATGGTTTCGAGTTGGCCTTCTTTGAGTGAGGCAACCACTGATATTCTTTACGAAGCATTTGATGTAGAGGATCGATTAGAGGGTCTCAAAGCGCTATCGATAAAAGATATCAAACTCACATTGTGTGCGTTTAATAAAACTGTCAAAAATGTGACCTCATTCAAGGTTTTTGGTCCATGCCCCAAGCTCATAAAGGTTGAGATGGATTTCATAACAACGCTATTTGATCCAAGACTCGGTATCCTCCAAACAACTACCCTAACCACTGCTGATACAAAACTACAGGTCCGGAAATATTGGAAAAGAAGCTGGAATTTTCTTAGTATGGTGTATCTGGAGATTCTATCATGGACAGCAACATATTCATATGATTCGTTAGTCGAGTTCACAAGAGACACTTTGGATTTTAGCAATCTACTCATTGGATCCATTAAACTTGTCATTGAAAGTCTAGGGTTCTCTTCACCTCCAGTTGATTCTTTTGAGAAAAATGTTGCTTCTATTAGCACTCCAGCAAGTTTATTGCTTGATATTCTTGACGTTTTTCCTAATATGACTCTGTGGCTGAGACTAGGCGATGAATCTCTATTGAGATCATGTGTGAAAATGATCATAACGACCTTGGATTTGGCAGATGAGTATTCGCAAGCACCAAGTACAAAAGTTTTAACTGTTCTCGCACAGTATTCAACAAAATGCAAAGGCTTTCGAAACAAATTAACTGATCAACAATGCGAAGAAATCTTAACAAGAGTAACTTCTTTCGACGAGAAAGTGGTTGAAACAGTAACAAATGCTAAGAAAACAGTGCAAAAGCCAGATGATGATGATGTGATGGTAATTTCAGTTCAGAAAGCTGAAGCAGCTCGGCCAGCAGTTTCTAACAAACAGCCCGCAAATGCACCCTCACATTCAATGAAAAGATATGAATATGTGGAGCGAAAGAAACAAGGACCAAGACAGTCGCCTATCTCTCAGTACTTGTCCACTACAGGAGGAAGAGTACCAAGGGTATCACCACCACCTCCAGCACCCAATGAATCAATTGATATGGGAGGGAGGTCTACTCTCATGAATAATATGAGACAGGAGCTGGCCTCAAAGAGAAGAACTCAAGCTCAGGGACTAGCAGTAGAGCGTCCTCCAGATTTGAGTCACAGAAAACCATTGGTAGTGGCTCCTGCAAGGCCAGGAGGGTTTAATTCGCGAAAGTCGGCTGCAAAGCCTAGTAAACCGACGGCGGATAATTCTTCGTCCGACTCTTCTTCGGATGAGGAACTTGATGAACTATTTGGAATTAAAGGACGGTCGAAACCCCAAAAGATTCGTGTGACAGAGAAGCCCATTGGAGGTCTAAAACGTCATTCAAGATATGACAAACTTTCCGAAAAACAGAGAGAAGAAAAGAATATGCGCGCTAGGTTGAATATCAACATGAACCCACTCTACAAAGTTGTTCTCTCTTGGAACTATTTGCGAAGAGATTCATTCCCAACCAATGACAAATCCATTTACAAAGAAGTTCAGGATGTTTTCCCATCTTGTGACAGTTATCAGAAAGTTTTTGAGCCATTGCTGCTTCTAGAATGCTGGCAAGCAATTCTTCAATCTAAGGAATCAGCATATGTAGAAGAGAAGCCATTTAAAGTTGTTCTTGGAAACCGAACCACTTGTGATGATTTTTTTGATGTGTACTGTTCGGCGGAAACGAAGGCAGTTCGGGAATCTAGAATAAGCGATTCTGACCTAATTGTCTTGTCGCTTGTAGAAGATCCTAATAATGGAAACAATATACCCAAAAATGGTACGGTGCTACGAGCAAAACTCAGCAAGTGCTGTCTTGGTAAAGTTAGAGAAATCAAGTCCACGAATGGCGACTTTTCAGACTTGATTGTCAGGGTTACAAGAAACAATGAACTTACGTTTAATTTGGCACCACGTACTGAGCTCATTGGAATGAAATTAATGAGGTATATTAACAATAAAAAAGAAATTCTTTTTCTGAGGTCTGTTTTAACCAAATTTCTAGCTTGACCACCATTGAGCGAGAATATTCTTCTTTGAAGGGTCTTCCGTATTATGGGCTTCATCCTCAAATTATTGCCGCAAAACCGAATATCCCAGCTGTCGCTGATGAATCTAAATTGGCAAATATAAAATCTATGTACAAGGTGAACGAATCGCAAGCTGCTGCCATATTAGGGGCGTCGGGGAGCAATGGGTTTTCATTGATTCAAGGGTGAGTCCGAATACCGTTTTGACTATTTAATTTATGCTTAAACTAATCTTATGGCTTAGTCCTCCTGGTACTGGTAAAACAAAAACCATTCTGGGAATATTGGGGCATATACTATCTACTCCTAAGGCACAAGTGGCACAGATCCCAATACCCGGGAGCACCTTTGAACCACCAGCCACGACTCCGGAACCAGAAAAACAAAAAATTCTGGTTTGTGCGCCAAGTAACGCTGCCGTGGATGAGTTAGTTCTGCGATTGAGAGGTGGAATAACAGACTCTAAAGGTGCGAGCTATAATCCTAAAGTTATACGACTGGGGAGGGGAGATGCCATAAACTCAAGTGTGAAAGACTTGACTTTAGAAGAGCTTGTTGAAAAGGAAGTTGAGAAAGCCGGGCAAGATGACCCATCTGAAGATAATTCTATTCGCGAGCGTCACACCAAAGTATTAACTGAGCGGAATGAGATAAGAAAAGCCCTTCAGAAATCAGATATTTCAGAAGAGGAGACTGCCAGACTTGAGCTAAAGCTCCGTGATGTCACAAAGCGAAAAAATGAGCTGGGAAGACTATTGGACGCTCGACGTGAAAGCATTGCAGTTGCTTATCGAAACAGGGAAATCAACAGGCGTAATATTCAAGCTAAATTGCTGAATGAGTCTGAAATAATTTGCTCTACGCTATCAGGTTCCGCACACCCAGTTTTGTTAACTATGGGCATTCGATTTGAAACCGTCATTATTGATGAGGCTGCCCAGTGTATTGAACTTTCTGCAATCATACCACTGAGATATGGCTGTAAACGATGCATAATGGTTGGTGATCCTAATCAATTGCCGCCCACGGTCTTGTCACAGGCAGCAGCATCGTATGCTTATGAACAAAGTCTTTTTGTTAGGATGCAGCAAAACAATCCACAATCTGTCTACCTATTGAACGTTCAATATCGTATGCATCCGATGATTTCCAAGTTTCCCAGCACCGAATTTTATAAATCCAAACTGGTGGATGGTCCTGGGATGGCACGACTAACTGAAAAGTTTTGGCATAAATTGCCATTTTTTGGGCCTTACCGTTTTTTCGATGTATCAAGTAGGCATGAACAATCGAACAGAACAAAATCTTTGTTCAATTCATCAGAGGCTTCTGTTGCGTTACAAATGGTTGAGAAACTTATCAGGCAATATCCTAAACATGATTGGGAAGGCGACATAGGTATTATTTCACCCTACAAGGAACAAATCCGACACTTGCAAAACAAATTTGTGGCTAAATATGGGCGGAATATTTTGAAGGAAATCGACTTTAACACAGTCGATGGATTTCAAGGCCAAGAAAAGGAGATTATCATCTTGTCTTGTGTTCGTGCGAATGGAGGCGATGGAAGTGTAGGCTTTTTGAGTGATATTAGACGAATGAACGTGGCACTCACAAGAGCCCGAAGCTCAATATGGATATTAGGAAACTCAGTCAGCTTAAGGAAGAACAAATTTTGGGACCGGCTAATAAAAGACTCTAAAGATCGCAACCTTTACACGCTTCTACCGCAGCAGAGACAGAGATCTTTTTTTGATAATCTTGAAGCTTCGCAAAGGATGGAAGAAATTAAGAACGTTGAAATTGAAAATGCAAGCATGAATCATGTTCCTAAGAGTTCTTCTGATGGAGAGGATGAAATAATGCTGGAGACCCTACCCCAAAAGAATGAGATTCGCCCTTCTGAGGCTGCTGAGGGTGAAAAGGCTCAAGAAATGGGGTGTGATAGTAACACTAATGCTGAAGCCTCTAGTATTGCGCCACCTGAGAAGAGAAAGAGTGAAACGTCAAACGTTTTCATTTCCAAAAAGAAGCTTAATGCTAATTTCAGTAGTCTGAATGGGAGGCCAAGCACTACACAAAAGGCCAATGCATCCTCTGGTAAAAAACCAGTCAAATCTCAGATTTTCACTCGTAACTCAGGAACTACTAATCGCAAGCCTGGGGAAAACACCCAAACTAATAGCAAAGTAGCTAAACAAAAACTTCCTACAAGAACTTCGAATTTTAATCCTCCAGTAGCTCCTCGCGGAAAAGGGTCCAGTGATGGAGAGACCAAACAAAGAGACGATCTAATCAATAGACTTGCTGGGAATGCCGGTATATCTATTCGACGGAATCAGAATCATCAAGATTCCAAAGGAAGCAATTCCCAGCAAGGTATCGAACCTCCTAGTAGGGGTACAAACCATTACAACAATTGGAATTCTAATGGGAGCAAGGACAATTATAGCAACGGCAATAACAGAAATAACAGAAATAATAACTACAACCATAACTCGAACTGGAGTCGGAACCAGGAATCCGGTGGCTATAACAATGATCGTGGTTATCAACAGACGAACAACCAGCAATCACATAAGCAGGGAAATTATCGAGGAGGGCAGCACAAGCATAACAACAGGTATCGTGACCAGAACAGGTATAGGCCATATGATAAACGGGCTCAGAGATCAAAGGGAAACCAAAGAGGTTAACCTATGATCATGAAAGTTCATCTCCACCATTGCATTTTTTCCCTTGCTTTAATTATCCGTTCCTGAAGGGATGAATGCGCCCAATGTAAGTATTCTAGTTTAGCATAGCATAATAAATTGCATTCTATTTATGACACTACTCAGTCAGAGTTTTCAGACCTCATTCATAGGTTGCCTCAATGATTTGATCATCAAAAACGTTTGGGGCTCAGCATCCTGAATCATTTGTTAATGGGCTCGGTATTTGCGGTCGACAATGAGTTTTCAGATAACTTCTAAGCTTTCCACTTTAGACCAAGTGGAGTTCGTTAACACCCCTCTAGTGCATAGTTCTGTGTTTTTACGGAAAATGACAGTGCCGAAGGGTCAAGAAGATACCCACATGGTAAGGAGGAAGTGTTGGCTTGGAATATGCTCAGGACTAACTGGATAAAAAAGACACCAACGAGTGAATAGCTCAGGAAATTCAGCAATCTCCAGGGAGCACAGCGAATACCAGGCATAACGCACTGAGCAATTCCGAATACATAAAGATATCTAAAGATACTAGTAAGGTAATAGAAAATAAATCTTTTTGTGGCCGTGTCCTAAGTGTATGTGCTTGACATTGAAGTTTATGGAGAATTTCTCACTTGTGAAATACGTTGTTTCACCAACAAAAGTTCGACAATATGCCGAGAGATATATACTATAAAAAGATTCTCCCAATAAATATTAACATTCATTGTAATGCAAAGAGTGGAAACACAATTATCAATTGTTTTGCCGATCTTACACACCCACACTAGAGCTTTTTAGTCCAAGATATGTAGGAAAGACAAAACTGATTCGTCAAATGCGAGTATTAACACCCTATTGCCCAATAGACCACATAAAAAGAAAATCAAATGTATAAAGCAAGCATACAAAATAATAAAAAAAGAGAAAATGCTTCGTCAAACCTGCCCGAAAACAACCATAAACTTTAGCACACCATTGTGGCCTTCTTCCAACGAGCCATCCTCATTGAAGGAACACATGCTATTGCTTCTCCATCCCCAACTCTGACTAAGCTTAAACTTGTCAGGGGAAGATGAAAAGCAAGTGAGGGAACTTCTCCCTTTCCTAGAAGGCGTATAGATTACAAAATAGGCTGAAATCTCTGACCTAGCATCGCTGTAGGTGAGAATAGAATGAGACTGGGAGTGAGGTTGGACCGTTGCTGATTCGCTACCAGCCCTTTTCGATTCGTTTGCATTTGAAGATTTGAACGTATGTCGATGCTGTTGAGATAGACCTCGCCGAGGAGTTAAAGTGCTGGAGCTGGTACTTGCACCAAGCGTGAGATTCTCCATCATCAGAGTTGTTCCTGTAGTGTCGACATCTAGATCGTCAAATTCAGAATCTTCTTCATCATCTTGCTGTAGTAGAAATCCGGGTCTCTGCATGTCTGCTGTCAAAGTAGACAGCCCACGTCCTATAGTTTCCGGTTCATTATGATCTAACCCAAGTAGGCCAAACGAGTCACGATCGTTATCAGAAATATCACCATCCGCGTTAACATTGTCCACGAAAACTGAGCCAGGATAACGCCCATCAGCAGCATTAAATGAAGGATTCCTAGGGATAACTGAAGTGTTATTGACCCTGTGGAGATAGACACCCATTTGAAAACCTTTTCTTGTTCTAGGGCGTTGAATGTTGATGTAAAGGTTCCAATAAGAGCCAGCATACCAAAATGTTGGAGTATAGAGTCTCTTGTTTACTTGTAGTTTTGAAATATCAGTAAAAGCAAATGAGAGCCTACAGGGTGGGAATTTCGTAAAGCACTTTTGGGGCATGTCAGAATTGTCCAACGTGCTATCTTGTTGATCAGAAGCCAAGGGAACATCGGGCAATTTTGAACGCGCAATGTGCTTTTCCACCATTCTTTCACATATCAACTTCTTGAGTAGATCTGGAGTTCCGGACACCGTGGCATCAGATTTGGGAACAACATACCAAGGTCCGGAGTCTTCAGGAGGGTCTGTGGGGGATGGAACAGCGATACCAAGCTTGGATGAAGTTGGAGATGTCATAATCTTCTGATAAAGACTAATCTGGAGCCATAGTGCCTCCCTCAATACCGACTTTCTTACATATGTGTTTCCTTCAGGATCGCGAAGTTCTTCTAACTTGCTTAATTGCTCGGGCGAGAAATGACAGTAATGAATTTTCGAATTAAGTGTTTCTTTCAACAAAGAAACACAATCGTCGCATTCGCTCGAAGAAGTCACGGAAGTAGGCGAGGAACTAAGAGAATCCTCGGCAACTCCAATGGGATCAAAATCTTCTTTCCTAGTTTCAATGCTATTTCTTCTGGTGGAGTTGCTATCAGAAGCAGCAGCTCCCTGCATCCTTCTGTTGATCAACTCTATCACAAACATGCACCTATCCCATTCCCAAGGAACAAAAAAGCAATCTGAGCCCACAACATCCGCAATTATAGCTTCGGGGATCCCATCCCACTTTGCTGTCCCTAATCGCCAGCCGTTTATGGACAAAAACCCCTTGCAGCTGTCGACAATTCTCTCGCTGGCCTGACCGTAGTTATTAGACATTGCAAAATTCAAATAATCGGGCAAATTGTTAATTTCAAGGAGCCTTATGATACAATCCGTTGCGGAGTTCACTACCTCTGTGAGGTCTAGATACGATCCAGTGGCGATCATCGAGGTTGCAATATTTGCTTCTTTTTGTGGGTTTTCGCTCCCATACAGCCGACTTATAGCCAGCTCAAAGGCCTCTTGTGTAATATTAGGATCGTCAGAAAAGTTGAGCTCGTGAACTGTGGCATCAGAGTCTTTCCAAACGCCACTGAACAACGAGGAGAAGTACGAACTTCTGTCCAGGATGAGCCTGTGAAAAGCATACTGCTTGCCAAACGCGCTTATGGTGACATCCGAGCATGCTCCCTCGATAAACCCTCTCCGGTAGATAAACTCGCTTAGCGCAGCTTGAGGAGACTTGTAGCCAGTTGTAGATTGATGTATCATCTTATGGTTACTCGAAGATGAAGAAGGCGATGCTTGGGGAAGGAACCGAGACAGAGGAGAAATAGTTCTAGGTGCAGCTGCTGATCCCGGTCCCAAGGAAATCCCGGTGGATTCTTCCTCCTGCAATACAAAAGGCACTGCGGTAGAAGGCTCTGCTGAAAGTTCCACGGGTAAGAGCTCATGCCTTTGGGTTTGACGGGGACGAATTCTTGTCGGGCTTGGGGTAGGGGTGGAGGAAGCCGACCGGGAACGGACTGCCCTATTGGAGGCCTCCATGCTCTCCATCTCCCTGATGTAGTGGCCGGTGGTGAGGATGTACCCATTCGAGCTTTCTTGGAAAGCACTGATCACCCGGCGAGGACGCGAGGACGAAGAGATGGCTGGGCGATGTCCTTCGGCAGAAAAAACTCGTCTCTGAGTACCAAAGGCAGCTGCCCGACCAGGTGTTGTCGTGCGAGAGGCCTCCTCGCTATTGTTGCCGCTTGAGTTTTGGCCTCTTGGAAGAGGAGCTGGTTCGTCCGACATGGTGAGCTACAGCAGGGGCAGATAGCAAATGATGCTGGTGGTGGTGTAGATTCTCGCAAGCTGTGGAAGAAGGTTTGATGGCACCTTATTTCTTATTTACCCAGCCAGAGCCCGCCAACAAAGCCAGCCAGCAATCCTAAACAAATAGAAGATATTATTCCTATTAATTAAGCAAAACGTATGTATCAACAAAACAAACAACATAAGAACATGGAACAAATCAAATGATTCGAGGTAAACCATAATCGTGGTAATAAAATAAACATGTAGTGTAACAGAAAAAATGTCAAAACTTCCACACATTAACAAGTTCAAAACCAAATCACTCAAGTGGTTTCAACTTTTCCTCGCCTCGCCAGATCGAGGAAATCCGGCGAAGTGATGTCTTTCGAGTTCTTTCTTGTGCATGGTCAAAAGAACTACGCTTAAACGATCTTGAAAGAGAATTACTTCGAGTGGACCTTCTTGGTTCATGAGAAAGACGAGCACGAGCCGCCTCGAACTTGGGATCGTGAGTCGGAACACTTGGGAGCTCTGCAACCTCATCCTGACTCTCATTTATGGCGTCAAAATCAATTCCATCGGCATTCCTCTGAAGCAAGAATTTAAATGTGTTGTACCAGACGTTATGCCGTCTCCTTGAAGGACAGGTAATCTTAATGTCCCGGCCCTGGGTTTTAACAATAATGCTCTTGTGCCAAAGGCCTGGGGGTAATGGATTGGTGTCATCAACCACTGACACGCCCAAGATAGCCGCTGCCCTAGTCTTTTCGGTCGACGGATCGCCAGTTGCTGGATTGACTTCCGACCAGTACAGCGTCATAGTGTAAGGATGGACCCAAAAGTACCTTCTGTGACGATTCTCTGAAATGCCGCTGACTCCAGCAATCCTTCGATAGTATTTGTACAAAAACTCGCCAATAACAGTTTGAGTGACTGCCGGTATCATGCTTCGTTCTGTCATAGAAACATTAGTAGCAATACTAATGGCCAACGAAGACCGGCCGGCGCTTTCCGTGCCATAACTGTTGGAATGGTTGAAGTTGGGAGTTGCGCTTGGATGGTCTTGTCCTGAACCCGAGAGGAGAGCAGCGGGATGCTCACCTTGACGACGGCTGGGTCCAGCCTCCAGAGCATGGGAATGAGCAGTGACCCCGGAAAAGGGATCTTGTTCTAGATCGGTCTTAGATACTTTCGGTACATTCACTTCCCTCTTGGTGTCATCGCCAGCTTTAGTAGTTAATAATGAGTACTCTTGTTGGGTAATAGGAACCAATCCTAGCTCGTGTGCTCGCTTTATGATAGAATCTTTGGGTGCTGTGTCAACAGATAATGGAATCATATTCGGAGTGAGAACTGAGTACGCTTTAGAGCTGCGGACTAGTTGATCATACTCTTTCCTAGGAATGGCAATTAGGCCAAATGTTGCCGCCTTCTCAATCAACTCTTCTTTACCGATGACAAAGTCAGCAGGGATGGCAACAGAACTTGGACGGCTTCTAGCTCTAGTGGTAGCATCAACCAAATTGTGATATTCACGTTTCGTGACAGGAATCAAACCCAAAGCGGTCGCACGTTTGTATACATCATCTTTTGTAGCGTTTTCAAAGGAAATGTTTTTGGCATACTCATCTTTATCGACCAATATCATTCCATTTTTATTGGCCTGTTCAGAAATCTCAGCCACGCTCAAGTCTTGTTTTAGCAAATTGTCGTAATCACCAGCTGGTAAGACAATAAAATCTTTCCCATCTTTATCAATAATCGAGCCTGGAGATAGGTTAGTAGGCTGTCCAGGAGTGGAAACTATCAAGTTGTGTTTCTTGGCTCCGCGGCTTAACTCTACTTCAGTCTTAGCATCATCAAGAGACGTTTGCGCTTCTCTCTCTTGTAGTCCTTCTCCTCCTAAGGAGCCAATTGATTTATCGACAACGCTAGAGTTTTGCAATTGGGAATTTGTTAGCTTCTCAAGCTCGTCTTTGCTGATCAATGTCATTCCAAGAGCTGAAGCCTGATCTGAAATCTCTGAAAGAGACAAGTTCAAAGGCGAAGTCAAGATAACAAATCTATTCTCTGCTGCCCAAGCTCTCAAATCTGCTTCAGTGGGTGCTTGAGTAACGACCCTCTCCACTGGTTCAGCTTGTGCAATTGCCTTTAATTTGCTCAACTCGTTCAACGAGATTAAAGTCTTGCCATAATTTCTTGCTTGGAGATCCACCTCTCTTTCTGACAGTTTTGGCATGTAATTTGCAGGTACTATGACGACTCCTTTTGCTTCGGCATACGTCTTCAAGTCGTCATCAGTGGGTTCCCGGGTCACAACCTTCTCAACAACGACAGGCGTTGCAGCTTCCTTCTTTAATTGTTCTAGTTCATCGCACTTCATTACTGATAAGCCTAGTTTGTCTGCGAGAGCTATCAATTCTACCTCAGATAGTTTGACTTTTTGAGTCTCTTCTGAAGATTCATCACTTCTGACAGAAGGTTCAGTATTTTCCTTTGAAGCAGCTAAATCTCTAAGCGTCTTCAGCTCATCAATAGAAATCAGCTCCATATTCATGCTAGACGCTGCTGCTTCCAACTCGTCCTGAGATAGTGGTTTCTGAGAAGTGATCTGTTGTTCAAAACTCTTCAGGTTGTGCAGCTCTTGCAAAGATATAACTGTCAAACCAAGCTTAGATGCATGCTCTGATAACTGGGATTCTGAGAACTTCACTTTTGGATCGTTTGACTCCTGAGCAGGGATGAAAATGAGGCCTTTGTCATGAGCATACTTTTCAAGGTCTGAGTCATTAGGAGGTCTAGTGACTAGTCTTTCAATGATTTGGCTTCCTTGTTCTGGAGGCATTGACAGAGGAGCAATGTTCTCTGAATCTTTGGAAGAGGGAGGTGAACCAGAAGGTGCACCCTTTAGTTTATTCAATTGAGGGAAAGATATAACTGCCAGTCCAAGGTGTGAAGCGTGTTCGATAAGTTCACTCTCAGAAAGTTGGCTTTCCTGCGCATCTACAAATTCTGAAGACTGGGTGGAGATTGGAACCAAATGATTCTCTCTCAGATCTTTCAGCTCCTCAAAAGTGATCAAGGTGTATCCGAGTTTTCCAGCTCTAAGGTTGAGATCTTCTTTTGTATCCACAAGGCTTGGTCTTCGGTGCTTATGTCCAGAGATTGCGGCTTGCAGCTGTGTATAGTCCTCTTTTGGAATGAGCTCCATATTCATAGCCTTCGCAGCCAAAATCATATCATTTTTGTATGTGCTAGAAGATGAAGGCCGTTGTAACAGAGCCTTATATTCGTCAATTGGTAAGACAGTGAGATTGAAGGTCTTGGCTCCAGAATAAACATCTGCCTTTGTAATAATGTGCTCCTTCTGTCCTTCCAGTAGTCGCTTGTATTCATCTGCAGCAACAGGAACAAAGCCTAGAGATTTAGCAGAAGATATTACTTTGTCAATCTTTGGACGATTTTTGGCTCGGGCAAGTTCTTCAAAATGGTCCTTCTTGGAAGAGACTAAACTTCTTTTACTTGTGGAAGGAGTAAGATCCAGTGACTTGCGTCCAGCTTCAACCAAACTTTCATATTCTTCAGCTGGAATAGATATAAGACCAAACTTTTTGCCTGACGTTTCGACCATCGTTTTGGTGATAGTTGGATTGGAAACCAGCCGTTTTAGTTCTTCATGCTCGCTCGTAGCTAGCAAAACTAAACCAAGTTCAGAAGCTCTCTTTTCCACGACCGCTTTATCAGGTTCCTCTGATTTTGCAACCAGCAGTTCATACTCCAATCGTGGAAGTGCAACAAGACCTAGCTTGGAGCATTGCCTAGAGACTTCAGCTTTGGTTGGATTCTGAAGCTTCCTGTTCAGATCAACAACGGTCTCAGATGAAATTACTTCCAAATTGTGTGCCTCTAGTTTCGACTTTAGCTCGCCGATGCTAGGTTTATATGCTAATCTGTAAAGCTCATCGTATTCCATGGCAGTTATGCTCTTTCCAGAATCTTCATTCTCGTCTGTAGAAATCCGCACCTCCTTAGGTTGCCATGACAGAGAGGTTGTTTCGTTGAGCAACTCCTCGTATTGCTTTTTAGAGATCAATACTTTCTGGTTTCTGTTGACAAATTCAACGATATCCTCATCTGAGATGGTACCTTTAATTAAATCTTCATATTCAGCGATTGATAAAAGCTTGCAACCTTCATATTCACACATTTTAGCCAGTTCCTCTTTAGTAAATGTAGAAGAGGCAGTTTTTGAACCACGTCGAGTTCTAGCTCTGGATAATTGAAATGAATCAAAGGTAGCGGATGGGATCACCACTTGACCCAACTCTTCTGCTGCTGCTTTTAGATCACTGAGAGTGAGGGAACCAGATTCTATGCCTCGTTCACTCACCTTTTGTGCATCTTCAAAGTTCAGGTTTGTTAAAGAACGCGATTGAGTAGATGCTTTTTGCAGCTCCTCATAATCATTCTGACTAAGGACAACAGAATCCAAATCTTTAGCGTGCTTCTTGAGCCGTTCCAAATCTGGCTTTGCTTCTTCTTTGAGATTTATCAGCTGTTCTTTCTCTACCAGCTCAAGTCCTCTGGATTCTGCCTCTTTATTTAAGTCTATTGGATGTTTCAGTTTCGAAATAAGCGAATTGTACTCCTCCTGTGGAACTGCAGAAAGTCCAGCATCATTAGCTTTAGCAATGATAAAGTTGACATCGGGTTCAGTCGAAGCTTTAACCAGTTCGTCAAGTTTCTTCTTTTTAACCACTTCAAGCCCGATTGCATTTGCCATAACAGTAAGACGATTTTCATCTGGCTTGCTTGCTAGCTGCTCCAGAGTTTTATAATCTTTCTCCGGAATTGCGACATATCCAAGGGAAGTTGCCCTTTCGGTGATATCTTGATCTGCCAGAGAAGCCTTGGAGACCAGTGCATCATAATCATCTTGTTTTACAACAGTTGCTTGATGATTCTTAGCCTTCTTTGCCAAATATTCGACATCTGGATTACTCAATTGCTGAGTTCGTTTGTCATCATCCGCTTTGGACACTGTCCTATACCCAAGTTGCTCAGCTCTACTACAAACAGCATCTATAGATGGACTGCGTAGCTTCTCCAATTCGTCATTCAAAACGGGAATATATCCTAATGGCTTGGCTTTTTGTATAATATGATCTATATCGGGATCATTGGCAGACCTCAGTAAATGGTCATGCTCCTCCTTGGAAGAAACAATTAAGCCAAGAGAGTGTGCCTTTTCTGAGATGTGTTTAGCATCAGGTTCGTTTGCATCTTTGACTAATTCTTGATATTCTTCTTTGGGAATTGTAAAAAGTCCAAGCTCAGTGGATTTTTGAGAAATAAAAGTTGCATCGGGAGTGTTGACTTTTTGGAAAAGCTCCTCAAACTCGCTATTTGGAATGCAATTATAGCCGATTGCTCTCGACTTGCTGATTAGATGATCAGCGTCTGGATTTTCAGCTCTCTTAACCAGTTCAGCATGGACTTTTTTGTCTAAAGCTACCAATCCAATAGCAGACGCTTTTTCAACAACATAATCTGGTTCGGGATTGAAAGCTTTCTGATTGAGATCGTCATATTCTCCTTTAGGAATAGCAATGAGACCTCGGGATTCTGCTTTTTCGGATATAAACTTCTCACTAGGATTATTGGTGTTTTCAAAAAGATTGTTGTAATCTTGTGAAGGAATGGCAATTAGCCCAAGTGCTTGCGCCTTCTCAATCACGAAACTTTCAGGTGGATTCTTGGATATTCCTTTAAGGGATTCGTATTCGTCCTGTTCTATAACCTTTAATCCCCGAGATTCTGCTTTTGAAACTATAAATTGATCTGGTGGGCTTTGAGAAAGTTCTACAAGATGGTCATAACTTGGCTTTGAAACAACCGCTAAACCGAGAATGCCAGCTTTTTCTACAAGATGGTCCTTATCAGGATGAGTAGCTTTGCTGATTGTGTCTTCATAAGACTTGTTTGGTACAACCACATAGCCCTGTTTTTTGGCCTTTTGAGACAAGTAATTGATGTCAGGGCTTTCCCGTTGCTTGAGAAGTTGTTGATAGTCTTGAATAGGAACGAGATTGTGTCCTAAGCCTTCAGCTTTTGATTTTAACTCATCAGTGCTAGGATTAACAAGACTTTCTTTCTCTTTTTCGCTGAGTAATACAAAACCAAGAGTTTTGGCTTTATGGTTGAGGCGTTCAACATCGGGATTGTTAGCTTTCTGTTCCAGGTCTTCATACAACTCCCTTGCGATAACAACAAGCCCGTAATTAGTAGCTAATTGTGAGATGTACTCCGTACTAGGATTATTGACCTTATCTAGTAAAGTTTGATACTCTTCTTGGGGAACCGTAGCAAAGCCAATTTTTTCTGATTTACCACGTAAGATCTCAATAGTAGGTTCATTCACTTCACGAAGCAGATTGTCATGTGTAGTTTTCGGTAGTGCCACTAAACCTAGCTCAGATGCCTTCTCAGCAATAAAATCTTCATTAGGATTTGTTGCTTTCATTACGGCATCTTCATACTCTTCTGTCTTAACAAGGCTGTAGCCAAGTGTTTGAGAGACTTGCGACAGTCTGTCAGCATCCGGTTCATTAGCATTCTTGAGTAAAGTATGGTAATCCTGTTTTGCAATTGCAATCATTCCAATGGTAGCAGCTCTCTCTATGAGTTGTTCGGAAGTAGGAGCGTTGACTCGCTGTAGAAGATCTTTGTATTCGCTTTCCTCAACTGCGACAAGTCCCAAAGAAGCGGCACTGGTATCGATGAACTCACGATCTGGATTGTTAGATTTAGAATATAAAGTATCATATTCCTTTTTAGGAATTGCTTCATATCCAAGTGATCGTGCCTTCTCTATGATGTGTTTAATTGAGGGAGATTCACAACTCTGTATCAAATTATCATACTCCGTCTTCTCAATCACAACCGAGCCTAAATCTGACGCCTTTTCTGTAATGAAGTCTCTATCTGGCTTAGTAAACACTTTTATTAGCTCGTCATACCGTGCTTTTGGTAAAGCTTCGTATCCCACTGAGCGTGACTTCTCAACAATTATGTCAGGAGAATACTCGTTGGCATCCTTTACTAATTGGTCATAATCTTCTTTAGAAAGCGCAACGAGGCCAATCTCTGTTGCTTTCTCAAATATGTAAGCTTTAGAAGGATGCTCATGATCGTGCACTAGTTTTTCGTACTCCACAATGGTTATAGTGGTCATTCCAAGATCCAAAGCCTTGCTACTGATAAAATCTGGAGATGGTTTTTCATGTTCATCAAGAAGCTTTTGATACTCATCTTTCTCCACCAAGCTGTATCCAAGTGATTGAGCAAACAGCTCTACTTGTTCTCTCTCAGGGTGTTCAGCTTTCTTGATAATGCAGTCATGTAACTCTTTGGAAAGAATAACATGACCAGCAGATTCTGCTTTAGATGATAGATAGTCTATATCTGGATTTTCAGCTTGCTTGACCAGTTGATCAAATTTTGTTTTCTCAAGCAAAGTGAAACCTTGATCTTCCGCCTTTTGCGAAAGATATTGCGATTCTGGCTTGGCCAGCTGCTGGAGAATTGAATCATACACGTCGCTAGGCTGTACTGTGTAGCCCAAATCCTTTGCTTTTGTTGTAATATAGTTTATAGTTGGCTCTTCGATTTGCTTGTGCAAATCATTCAAATCATCATTGGCTAAAACTACATGGTTGTGCTTTACGGAGGCTTCTTTGATGAGGTTTAGATCTGGTTCAGCGGCCTTCTTTTGTAGTGTGCTGTAGAGTTCTCTCTCAACAGAAACAAGACCGTATTTGTTTCCTTTCTCAATAATAAAATCGGAGCCTGGGTCTCTTAGTTTTTCCTGTAGTTCTTCATGCTCCACTTTGGATAGCGTAACCAACCCAAGACTGGTTGCTTTTTCAGCAATAAATTCTGGAGTTGGTTGTTCATATGCTTCCTTCAACTCATCATAATGTTTCATCTCAATTGTTTTGGCACCAAGTTTGCTGCTCATCTCAACCAACTGAGAAAGTGTAGGTTCATTTGCAGACTTGTACAGCAATTCATACTCTTTATTATTAACAACAGTTAATCCTTGAGCTACAGCTTTCTCTTTGAGGAAATCAGTTGTTGGCTCTTCAACAGCCTTTTCAAGAGACTCATGTTTGCTCTTCTCAAGAACTACAAGTCCTAGAGAAGAAGCCTTAGAAATAAGATGTTCAGGCGAAGGATGTTCAATTTGTTCAATCATCGTGAAAAACTTTTCTCTTGGTACAACAGAGAGGTCTAGCTTTGCTGCATTTTCCTTGATCTGGTCAAGATCGGGGGAATTGGCTTTCTGTAACAAGCCCTTAAATGCGGCATTGGAAATGGCAACAAGTCCAACAGAGCTGGCTTTTGAAGAGATAAAGTCTGGACTTGGAGATTCCACTGTTGACTTCAGAGTGTCTAGCTCAGATTGTGGGAGAGTTACCAGTCCCATTTCACCAGCTTTTTCCGCAATAAACTCTTTGCTTGGAGATTTGATGGTTGATTTGAGGTGTTCTAGCTCTTCCTTCTCCAAGGTGGCAAGGCCCTTCTCATCTGCTTTCTGGACAATATATTCCTCGCTTGGAGATTCGATCGTTGACTTGAGAGTATTTAGTTCGGATTTGGGGAGAGTTGCCAGCCCTATTGCATCAGCTTTTTCCGCAATAAACTCTTTGCTTGGAGATTTGATGGTTGATTTGAGGTGTTCTAGCTCTTCCTTCTCCAAGGTGGCAAGGCCCTTCTCATCTGCTTTCTGGACAATATATTCCTCGCTTGGAGATTCGATCGTTGACTTGAGAGTATTTAGTTCGGATTTGGGGAGAGTTGCCAGCCCTATTGCATCAGCTTTTTCCGCAATAAACTCTTTGCTTGGAGATTTGATGGTTGATTTGAGGTGTTCTAGCTCTTCCTTTTCTAAAGTTACAAGGCCCTTCTCATCTGCTTTCTGGACAATATGGTCTTTGGTTGGCGAGTTGGCCTTCTCTTCAAGGAGATTCAGTTCTGAGGCTGATATGGCGGCCAGACCAAGGCCGGAAGCGATTGAAGAAACAAAAGCAGCATCGGGTTTCTCAAGCTTCAATTTCATTTCTTCAAATTCTTTCGTTTTCACAACGCTATATCCAAGATTGTTTGCCTTTGAAGAGAGATGCGAATAATCAGGCTCATTAGCACTTTTTACAAGGGTTTCATGCTCAGATTTATTTAAAGTGAGCATTCCTTTTGCAGTGAGGATTTCTGTTATCCGTTCAGTGTCGGGATTTATGGCCCTCTTTTCTAAATCCTCGAGTTTTTCTGTTTCTATTACAGACAAACCTAGAGGTTTTGCCTTCTCGACCAAGAAATCCTTGTGAGGCTCGGAGAAGATTTTGATCAACTCGTTGAACTTGGAAGCGGGCATTACCTTGTATCCTAGCCGTTCTCCATTAGAGGTGAGGAAGCTAACTGTTGGATTCTCAACTTTATCAATTAAAGTGGAGTATTCGGATGATGGGATTACGGTCAAGTCTAGTTGCAGCGCTTGGGCTCGTAATTCGTCTTCGCTTAGTTGAGGGTGGTCTGCTTTTCTTTGCAGATGGGAGAGTTTCTCGGCGCTTATGGCTATAAGACCTAGACCGGCAGCAGCAGTTGAAATGAACTCTTTCGTGGGTGTCCCTAGAATATTCTTTGCCTGATCTAAAGTTACTAGGGTCCGGCCTAGTTTTGAAGCTTTCTCTTTCAGTTCGTTCTCTGAGGGTGAATTAACTGTTCTCAACAGCTCCTCATACTTTGGTTTCTCAAGCATTATAAAGTTTGATTTGGTTTCTTCGGCCTTATCATGTGCCAGCGCCTTCTCCATTAGTGAGTCGTACTTCAACTTTTCTACTGTTATGAAGTCTGTATCCTTGGTGCTTTCGCTTTGAGTAGAGCGTGAGGGTTTTTCTTCCTCTTCGATAGGCACTGCTGTAAGTCCGATATCTTCAATAGCTTTGATAATGACATCTTTATACTCCAACCCATTCGATTTTAGAACAACGTAATCATTAGAAGCAGCGTAGACTTCAAATTCATAGGACGTGATCTCCTCTTTCGGTTTTCGGTCTAGAGCTACAGGGGAATTAGAAGCATTGCTCAAGCCATCTAGTTCAGAGTATAGAGCTTTTGGAGAGTGTGAATAATCCGACTGTCTAGCTGGACTAATACCACGGGAATCGACACTCGCACGCCGAGATGTTCGAACAGGTGGTTCCAAAGAGGAAGTAGAGCCTTGAGTAGATCTCCGTCGCCTTGGTCGAGTGAACAGTGATGAAACTCGTTGCGAGGTCTTAAGCGATGGAGTTTCTTGCTCTTCTTCTATAGGCGAAGAAGTTGATTCAAAGGACTTTTGTGCGTTCAAACCTCTGTTCAAGCTTGAGAGTGTGTTCTTCTTTGTACCTTCGTCAATAATTGTCAAGTCTTCTTCTGATGTAAAATTCATCGAAATCATTGAACCAGCTTTTTTAATGGTGCTTTCAGATTTATCAGCAAGAAGTGTTTCCCAACCTTCAGAAGCTCCATAAACATCTATTGAGTCCTCCTCATCATCATCCTCATAAGATACGTTTATGGTGGACTGGGGGTGTTTTGACTTTATAGATCTAGTCTTTTTAGCTGGCGTACGTTGGGGAGCGCTAACATGCTTTGGTGTAACCGCCTCCTCTAGTTGGTAAACATAATTTTCTAGCTCAACTTTTTCGTGCTTCTCCTTCTGTAAGGAGTTTCGCAACTTGGATATTGTCTGATACGCATGCGTTAATGAGGCTTTCATGGTCTCAGACTCCAATGCTACGTTCTTAGATGGAGTAGCCTTCACAGGAGAATTAGAGGTGGTTGAACCTGGAGATTCGTACCCTTCGTCTTCTGCTTCAGAATCTGATCTCAAGTTCAAATCGATGCTTTCCTCCTTTTGAGAGCTCAAGGCGATTTTTTGTTGATCCACCAACTGGCGTAGCTCGTCCACTTGATTATGTAGAGACACGTTCTCATCATAAAGCTCATCGTTCTGTTTCTGGATATTAGCAGCCTCAGATTGTTGAGCTTTAAGGGACTCTATTTCTCGAACTAGCTCTGATTCTTTCAATCGTAACGTTTCGATAGTATCGATTTGTCGTGATTGCGAATCATTTAGTCTTCCGGATTCTGACTGCAATTTCTGCAGTTGAGAATTGACTTCTAAAGACTCTGCTTGAACGGTTTGAATCCTCATTTCCAATTCCCAGTTTGCATCCCTGAATTGTTCTACATGCGAAAAGGTTACTTTACTTTGTTCTAAGATCGCTCACATCGATGTGGATACATACCTTCCGCGTTTTGTAGCTCTGTTAGTTTCGCTTCCAAAGCCTGAATGTTCTGCTCAAGTTGTTTCTTTTCATTCTTGGCAGTATTAATGGTTTTGTCCTTCTCATTTACAATAAAGTTCAACCGTCTACATTCAGTAAGTAAATTTTCACTAAGATTCACGAGATAGCCCATATCTCGATCTTTGGGTTGAGTCCCCGTGGAGACCGCGGTTGAAGACGAGGCACTGGAGCTTTGATTTTGATGCATGCTTCGTCTGTTGCTTCTCAACAAAGAAGTTTGGCCAGGAGAAAAAATGCTGGACATCTAAAATTCAGAGTTAGTCACCCCATATCCCGAAGTCGCACTTAGTTCATTTTTGAAATCGAAATGGTTAAATAATAAAAACTCACCTGTCTCTGTGGGGCTGGCATATCATCGGAAGAAACCGAATACTCGTTTTGAAAATCTTGTAGTTTTTGGAGCAGGTCCAACGAGCTAGTTGAGAGCTCCTCTTTTTCATCAACAGACGCGTCTGAGGTTTGTTTCCCAGTTGGGTTTGAGTTCTGAGACGCAAACATTGAAGACAAAGAGGACAAAACGTTAGACGGCGTTTGCTGTTGATCTTTCTGCTGTTCCCTGCTTTCGACTACTTTGTTCCGTAAATTCGTGAGATATAAATGAACATCTGTAGCAGGCAAAGAGCTACTCTCAGGGCTGGATGTGGAGCTCTTGTCGCTGCCATCTGATTCCTGAGGTGGAGGCATTAATGCGATCCGACAGAATATGCAAGGAGAATGTTGTAAAAAAAAATCAGGAGAAGCCTTGGAGACTTTTTGTTTCGTTCTACAAGTGGTATTGTGTTGTTATCAGGGCTGAACCCGTCGCTCCTGTTGTGCAAAGTCGACCCCTTTACTCCTAAAGCTTAAGTTAAAGATTTGCGACGGTTGGTTGGTAACTGGATGATTTTAAGGCCTCAAGATTTTTGGTAGAGAATGTATTCTGCCTCAGATCTAGACTGGACCCGGTCTCTAGATTACCCAGTGATCAGATGTTTGCAACGCTATGTCAGCTGAAAAAGCCCAACTATTTGTTGTTTTACTATCTCAGGGACATTGCAATCTCTGGTAAAATGCATGGTTTTAATGGGATGTCATGCTCCCTATGGGGCCTGCTCAGAATTCATGATCGATGTATCCTCTACAACGGGGATGAGTATAGATCCCTATAGTCGGTAAACCTTATTCCTATCTAGTAAAACTAATGGTTCTTCCAGTAAGAGTGGGCAAGTTTGAACAGTTTCCTTTAGCACCTTTCCTAGGAAATTAAAATAATTAGGCGTTGCCATTCCATACCCTTTGGTTTTTTTCATTCTCATGACGAGCCGTTGGAGCCAATATAGACACTGGGTTCCAGGCCGTGTCTATATTCCATCACCAATATCTTTAGTTGGTCTTGGCTCTTGGGATTAACGCTCAATAGAATGCTCATTCCACGGGCTTCAATATTTTCGCCTAGATAACCGCCAAAGAAAGTATTTACATTCAACCAAAAAAACTCTGAGGGAATGTCGCGGGAATGATAATATAGGAAACGCTGTAGATGCAGCATACACATAGGACAATCCATCTTGCCTGTATGGATGTCAATCAATTCGCGAATGGAGTGCTTTATATTTTCAGGACAATAAATTGATCAAGCCAAAATTACGTCGCTTTACCCCCTTTGTTAGGAGACTCTGGTTCCTAGGGACAGCTTAAAAATATCGTTGCCTACATTGGCAAAACTCATAACACCTGCTTGAAGTGGGGAATGAGTCGAAAAGAGTTGGCCAACTATGAATTGATATAAAGATAAATACCCTTTACTTGTTAGTTATCAAAAACATTGTAAGAAGTAGATTTTACGCTGAATGGAAAATTCAAAAGGTGCAAAATACATTGATATAGATGGAAGAACCGGCGAAGGGGGAGGACAGCTAGTTCGCTTATGTGTCTCTCTAGCTTCTATCACCACCCAACCTGTGAGAATATCCAATATTCGTGGGAATAGACCAGTGCGAGGTGCGAGACTATACCGGTGCATTTTTGACCCAATTGAACTCTGCTAATAAGAAAATAAATTATAGGGCTCAAGCCCCAGCACGTTTCTAGCATTGAGTTTCTTCAACAAGCTACAAATGCTGAAGTTAGTGGTCTTCAAATTGGTTCTAAAACTCTAACATTTCAACCCAAAATCTCGCCCATACTTTTAGAAGACCGCAAAATAATAGTCAAACCTGCCACCAGTGCTGCAAGCTCAACACTGATTTTCCAGGCCTTGCTGCCATTTTTACTGTTTGCGGCCAACTCACAAGGAGATCCTATTCACGTAGAACTTTCTGGTGGAACAAACGTTTTCTGGAGTCCTTCTTACGATTATCTCGATCAGGTTCTATTCCCCTCCCTTTACGAATGGTTTGGAGTTCATATTGAAAGAGACTTGCTGTCTCGTGGGTGGAACACAGGGCCGTCGACCTGTGGCTTGATGGTCATGAATATCAATCCTATCAAAAGGGGAGAGAAACTAACCATACGGGATCCAGACAGACAGCTAGCACCTTGTGACATCAAAGTGACGGAGATTGATGTAACCATTGTCACTCCAAAATATTTACATAGTATTTTACAGGACGAGATATCTCGAGAACTACAAGCTCATGTTCCAAACACAAAGATTAGTTTTCTCCCTGCAGAAGACAGTCGTCATAAAACAAGGATTTATGTACTCTTGGTTGCAAAGGCCGGGAAACTGAGATGGGGACGAGATACGCTCTTCAGGGCAGGCAAAAAACTGAAAGATGATAAAGTAAAACTAGCAGAAGCTATAACTCAATCCGTTTGTAGTGCTTTCTATCAGGAACTTGAAACGGGTGGTGTGGTTGATACGTACTTGCAAGATCAGTTGATCATTTTTCAAGCGCTGGTTCAAGGCAAGACCAGTTTTCCCGGCTCTGGTAGGTTTATTGACAACGATTCTGTGCCAGACAGTTCTATAAGTGATATTGAACCAAACCTTGTCCGACTTGATTGGGAGTCTTCAGAACACAAACAGTTCAAGAAAACTCAGAAGCCATTTGGTGAAGGCAGCAAACACAGTCAAACAGCAAGATGGATTTGTAGTGAATTTTTGCCTACTTTGTCTTGGTATAACCATGGTGCAGTATGTGATGGTGTAGGACTTAGTTTTTGATCAACGTATGTTGGTTTTCACATTTTGAAAAATCAGCTTTTTTCCCTTGACAAGTTTCTCTTCCCGTTTAAACACGTCCAAAACTTGATATCTTTGGAATTGTACCAGAGCTGAGAGAGTTTATCATTTATATACTGTACCATAAAGAACGCCAGATGGAGTTTGCTAGCACTCAGGTGTTTTTCAGAATTCTTTTTCCAAAGAATTGTCAACAAGTAGCTTTTGCTTTCTTAAAAAATTGATATATTTACTTTAAAACAATGTACTGATTCTATGGTTTTACAAGAAGCAAGTTCTGGCGGTTTTTTTCTTGATCCTTTTGTTTTTACAACGATATAGGTGAAGTGAAGAATATCCTTCACTCCAGCCATATTTTCCCTCGGAATGATCAAAATTCAATGTATTACACATGGTACAGTATTATTCAACAGTTTTACTTTAAGCTTAAATGATTCATTTTTGAAGCGCTGTGCTTAGAAGTATTTAACAGAAGTTACTGTGTGTTCACATATTGATGTTATCATCATCAACACACCTTGGTAAAACCTCAACTTTCGCTCTCGGCATCATTTGGGAAATCTTCCGGAAATGGAAAAAAAAAATTCCTTCTCTTGTTTTTTTTTCTTGTTTTTTTTTTGATTTCAGTTCCCCTAGGTTTGGGGTATTGAAATGTGGAGTTTTACTGAATCCTATTCTAGAGTTGTTTCCATGTTGCGTGCTGTATGTGCAGGATGATTTTCCAGCTGAAAGAAACCTTTTGGTTATGCTTACAATAGGCTATAAATCTAAATTCAATCATTTTCTACAATTGCAATCAAATTCAGAAAAAAAATGTCTCCAATGGGCTTTGGTAGCAAAGATATGGAACCCTCACATTCTCAATTTTTCAACTTACACACACACGCCTTGATAATAATCCTAGTACTCCAAAAAACTCTTTAACAAACATATCAAATTCCTTCAAAAGCCTGGCGTATGCCATACGTCTTGAATCATATTCGTTAAATTACCTGTTTGATTGTTTCCGTTTATACAGCATTAAATTACCTGTTTGATTGTTTCCGTTTATACAGCATTAAATTATGGTTTTAGTAATAATTTGGTTGTCTAATTGGAAGTGCTCAAAGCCTTTGCTAGAAAAGCAATGAGAATGAAGTTGCATAAAGATTGTTCTGTCAAGTAATTTTACACATATTTTTCAAGTGTCTCCTCTTCTAAAAGCGCTGTTCTCAAAATGATTTGCAAGTCTTCTACTTTTCACTTTCACTTCATAATCAAAAATTCAAAAATAGTTTTTGTAATGCTATAGAATACTCTAGAGTGTAGAGGAAATAAGTTAAAAGCACAAAAATCTGTTTCTTCTGGTTTCTATATTGGTTGGGACGTTCAAAACAACTGATTTTCTTTTTTTCAATATAGTTTACTCAACTGTTGAAGACACTTTTCGTGAGCACCAGTGATATAATCCAGGACTCATTACATCTTTTAAGTTGTTGTTTTTTTTTCTCTTTGCATAAGTTTGACATAGAATATGACGATGTGTACAAAATGAAAACCAAAGACACAAATAAAAACAGACTAGAAGGAGAAGAAAAAGAAGAAAAACGATTGAGACAGGGAGAGAAAGAGAGAATATGCCACACCATCAAACCATGGCCAATGCACGCCAAAAAATATGATAAAAAAACAAGGCAAACAAATAGCAAATAAAAAAGAAACAGAAAGAATCCAAAGGCTTTATGTATCACTATATATATGTATATTTATCTCTTTTTTTTTAAATGGAATCTCAATCGGCCCAACATTGCTTCACAAACTTTTCCATTTTTACAGTTTTTTTCATCTGTCCCAAAATCCACGGATGCTCAAGCATCTGTCTTGGACTTGCACGTTTTTTAGGGTCTTTCGTAAGACAAAACTGTAAAAAGCTTCTAAAGCTTTTGCTCCAAATAATGTATTCCTCGGGCTCATCTTTCAAAGTTAGTTCAAACTCCAAAATTGCGCTCAAGAGCTCAATTGGCATTAGTGGATCTGTATCCGTCTTGCCATCAGTATTTGTTCCTCTGTTATAAGGAAAACGACCTTGAGCGACCTCAAGCAGAGTCAGTCCCAATGACCAAACATCGCTCGTGACGCTGTACGGCTGTCCTTTAATTCGCTCAGGGGCCATATAATAACTGGTGCCAGTGAACGTGGTCGCAAGCGAATTGACAACCTCACCACTGACTCCAAAGTCACAAAGCTTAACTTTCCCCTTGCCATCTAGCAGTATATTCTGAGGTTTAATGTCGCGATGTATAATTTTCCTCTCATGCAGATAGCTTAAACCACGAAGAACGCTTTCCGCAACTTTCCCCAGGACTTTTTCACCTATCCGCCCACCTCTCCTTTTGACCTGCTTGTAAATGGCATCAAGAGATCCACCGCCACAGTATTCCATCGCAATACATATTGTCGCAGACTCTTGGTTTATAAACATGCCATAGTATTGAACTATGTAAGGAGATTTGCATTTTCTGTTAAACTGCAACTCCCGTAGCGTTTGTCTCTGCACCTCTGGGTTCGGATCTGTGGTTATTGTCTGTAATCCACAACCAAAAGATAAAAATGGTTAGTTAACAAAAAAAGAAAAAAAGTGAAACAAGTGAAAGCCATACCTTAAGTGCAAAAATCGTCTTGCCATTCCGTAGCTTTGCTCTTGATACGCTTCCTCCAGCACCTTCGCCTAGCCTCCCCAACTCCACAATATCGCCATTCTTCCCAACATTCGCCCACCCTTCTTCATCTAGATCATGAACGTCTCCCATAAAATGTTTCTGTTCATATGGTTCATGTTGAGACGAACCGCCATGTCCGGGTATTCGAGAGTCGTAGGTTGGGTATGGTTGTGGGTTCTGGATTTGTGGGGAGATGGAGGTGAAACCGAGCTGTTGCCCACCAAAGATCGCTTCAGTGTCTTCCTCACTGGGCACGGGCGAAACAGCGGTGATTACAGTCTGTTGTGGTTGGAGTTGGGAATAGGGGGATAGGGAGCTTGTGGAGCGCTGCTTTTTCGGATAAAAACGCTTTTCATTACTCTGATTGGTGTTATACAATGATCCGTTTACATTGATGTCGATTTTCACACCAGAAATGTTTGAAACAGATTCTCCATTTGGCGGTTTCAAGCCTTGATCCAACTCTGTTTCTGTGCTTGTTTCGTCATTGGTATCAGTATTGATTCTCAGCTGTCCCATGGACGTGACAAGGTTCGAAGACGAAAGGGACTTTCTCACCCCGCCGTGCATTCCATTTGGATCTATATGCAAACCATGAGATTGCTGTCTCCTCTGTGGAGGGATAAAAGGCAGCGGCAGTGGTAACGGTTGGGGGCTTGAGGAGGCGTGTGAAGTGGAAGGGATTGCCAGGGCCGGAAGCTTGATCCGAGGCCGCGGAGAATTTGCAGTGGAGCCAGGAGAGCCTGAGCCAGACTGGTACCTGCCCGCATTGGGGCGAATCAGGGGGGGCAGAGACATTGATCTGGCGGGCTGGGAAAGAGAAGTGGAAAGAGGCTCGCTGGAATCAGAAGAATTCCCTGGAGGGAGGGCGGGTGTGCGGGTGTTCTGAAGAGAGAGGCCAGCGAGCAGGAGGAAAAGAGCGAGCAGTGAGAAAGCAGAGCAGGTCCTGGCAAGATCGAAAGCACCATGGCACAGGCGAACGACGACCACAGGGACGAGGCGGACGGCGAGGCGGGCGGCGAGGCCCTGGGCAGGAGCTCTAATGGGAGCACCTCGACCGTTGTGATGGACGGAGACGTTGGCGGGCTGGAGGCCCAAATGGCAGACCTCAAGGTGAGCCATAGCCAGGAGGTAGAGCACCTCAAGGAGCAGCTGGTCAAGGTAGAGAACGAGAAACAGGCCCAGGAGGCCAAGTACCAGACTCTCCTGTCACGCATTTCGTCCATGAAGAGTGTCTTCACGAAGATGAAAGAGACCCAGGAAGAGCTGGCTCGAAACGAGACTGTAATTGCGAATCTTCAGGAGGAGAACTCGGCACTCAGACAGGAATTCCACACAGTACAGGAACAGGTTCTGGAGCTGAACCAGGAGAACGAGGTTCTAAGCGATACGAACAACGCTCTGAAGGCGGAGATTAAACAAAATGCGGCTCTGATGGAGAACGAGCGCAGGGTGCGGGCCCAGGAAACAGAGGAGATGAGCCGAGAGTTGAACGAGAGATGCACAGCAATTGAAGAGTACACGACTATATTTGAAGAGCTCAATGGCACGAAGAATGATCTTGAAGACCAAGTGATAGAACTGAATCAGATTTCGGAGCAGCAGGCGATTGAGATTGAAACACTGAACAGCGAGAAGCTTAGGGGTTTGGAAACTATAGAGAAGCTGCGGACGCAGATAGGCGAGCTGGAGAAGGGTGCAGACATGGCGAAAGAAGGGCTCAAGGAGAGGATTTCGCAGCTGGAGACGGAGCTACAGACCAAAGACGCTGAGATTACGGACCTAAATAGCCAGATCAAGAGCTTACGGGAGGAAACGGGACAGATAACGAGGCTGGAGAAGGAGATTAAGGACAAGCAGCTCATCACCGGGAAGCTGCGACACGAGGCCATCATTCTCAACGAGCACCTCACCAAGGCCCTGAAGCTGATCAAAAAGGACTCGGAGTCGGAGAACATCGACAAGCAGCTGATGACGAACCTGTTTCTGTCGTTTCTCCAGATCCCGCGCGGCGACTCGCGCAAGTTCGAGGTGCTCCAGGTCATCTCGTCGTTCCTCAACTGGGACCAGGAGCAGCGCGTCCAGGCCGGGCTCGAGCACAGCGGCGGCTCTGGGACCAGCTCTGGAGCCAGCACCGGGCCTTCCCCGGGCCCCAACCCCGGCGCGACCCCCAGCGCGAGTGCCAAAGGCGGCGGCGACACGTTCGTGAGCCTGTGGACGGACTACCTGGCCAGAGAGGCCTCGCGCAGGTGAGGTAACCCGCCCACGGGCCGCGAGGCTTTCGGATTCTCTCTTCTCCCATCTCGTCTCCCCCAACATCATCACCAACCACGCAATGTCAGAGGTACGTTCGGTTCAGGTTTCAGGAAGGGCTGCGGCGTTTACGTACTTTGATCGTTTTCTAGTCTATGTAACCTAACATAATTCTTCCACTCTGTTCCAGGTCGAGAGAAAGATTAAAATCACCACCACGCAGGAAATCCTCAAGGACGTTGTTCCCGTGGACACTGGCTTCCCGATGCGCAAGTGGGCCATTTGGATAACTCTCCTCGACGCTGACAACCGAGAGCTTCCAGCAACAATCTTCGAAAAGGTCACGTACCATCTCCATCCGACGTTTGTCAACCCAGTGCGCGCTCTGAAAAAGCCCCCGTTCAGAATTGAGGAGCAGGGCTGGGGTGAGTTCGACCTTGTAATTTCGCTCAGTTTCATTGACAAAGCCGGAGAGCGAAAGATCAATCACGACCTGAACTTTGCAAAGAACAAGTACGAGGTTATTCACACCGTCCGCGTGCCCACCACAAAGCCGAACCTGAACAGGGTCCTGGCTGAGTCGGGTCCTGGCCCGGCTCTTGGTCAAGTCTCAGGCTTGGGCGCGGCAGCAGGTGCGGATATTGATTTTGACACGGATAAGAAGCGAACTTCCAACGCGGACGACTACGCTATGCACCAGGGAAGCACGTTTACGAGCAGGAAAAAGACCAAGATCTCTTCCACGGGTGGAGCCATAATCCAGGGAGACAATGGAAGCACATTTTCAACATCTGGCGGACCTGAGCCGTTGATTAAGGGCTCGGTGGACCTGGAGAAACTGGCACAGGGGCTCACGAAGCTGAACGAGGACGATCTAATTGGTGTGGTGCAGATGATTACTGACAATAGAACAAGCGATATGAACGTTCGCAATGACGTGGACCAAGGAGAGTTTCACATGGACCTCTTCACGCTCCCCGACGGACTGCTCAAGAGCCTGTGGAACTACGTGAAAAAGCGAGTCGATGTTTAAAAAGGAAGGAGAAGAGGCCGTTTTCCCTTATGTAAAGATATTACTAATTGTGTACTAAGCTGTTTTACCCAATGCATGTCACGTGTTACGTATTTCCCGATTCGGCACGAAAGCGCGTCTCTGCGGGCGCGATCAGGATAGCCGGGTAACCGAAATCACAACACATATGCCGTCATGGCTTCCTCCTCTTCTTCTCTAGACCCCCATATCTTGAGGTATCCACGAACAGAAGCACAGGGCCATGAGCGCAGCTGCTAGAACCGGATGGAGTTCAAGCAATCACAGGAGCTCGGCCAAAGGCAGTGGCTCTGCCGCCTCCCGCTCAAGGGCCAGCGCCGGAGGTGTAGTAGGAGAGGGCACACCCACAACAACCGTAACTACAACAATAACAACAACAACAACAACAACAACACCAGGAGTATCGGCTGCCACAACCGCCACATCCAAGAGATCCAGCCAGCAGCAGCATCCTCAGCAGCAACCGGTCAAGGTCTCTTCTAGACTCCAGCAGTCAAAGCGGTCCAGTCCCAACCGTGGCCGCGAACTCCGTTTTGGTCCATACGTTCTCGGCTCTACGCTAGGAGAGGGCGAGTTTGCAAAGGTCAAACTGGGTTGGAAAAAAGATGACGTGAATCCGTCACAGGTATGTGTGTCCCTTGAAGGGCCCCTCATATTCATTTTGTACACCACATTTTGGCATCGTCGATCTTTTTGACGCCTACCCACCCCTTTCATGTGTTCTAACAAAATTTAGGTTGCCATAAAGCTCATCCGGAAAGATAGCCTGCCGCCAAGATCTGACAAGGAGATGAAGGTTTATCGAGAAATAAACGCCCTTAAACGTCTCACTCACCCCAACATTGTGAAGCTCGAAGAGGTCCTCCAGAATGACAAGTACATTGGTATAGTGATGAGCTATGCTTCTGGTGGAGAGCTTTTTGACTACATCTTACATCACCGCTACCTCAAGGACTCAGTCGCCTGTCGTCTTTTCAGCCAACTGATCTCGGGTATAAACTACATGCACTCAAAGGGCATAGTACATCGCGACCTGAAATTAGAAAATCTTCTTCTCGATAAACATAAGAATATAATAATTAGTGACTTTGGCTTTGTCAACTCGTTCAGAAATCATGCTGATGGCTCAGCCTCAGATTTGATGAGGACAAGCTGTGGGTCACCATGTTACGCTGCTCCTGAACTTGTGATCTCGCACCATAGGTATGAGGGAAGGAAAGTAGACATTTGGAGCAGTGGCATCATCCTCTATGCAATGCTAGCAGGCTATCTTCCATTTGATGACGATCCACGAAATCCAAACGGTGATAACATTGCAAAACTTTACAAATACATAACAACAACCCAGCTCACTTTCCCGGAGTACATCCAGCCATTGGCAAGAGATTTACTGCGTCGAATACTGGTTCCTGATCCCAAGAGAAGAGCATCCTTGCAACAGATTCAGGACCATCAATGGTTGAGTAGGTATTCCCATTTCTTATCCGTGACCCCCAAGGAATGGGATGCTAGTTTCAAGACTTTGAATCATTCTGCACCCTCAGAGATGAACTCTGAGCAAAATAGAAGACTTTCGCTGATCGAGAGTTTCACCTCTCCAAACTTGTCTAGTTTGAGACTTCCTAGCAGTTCGGGTGGGAGTGCCAGGCCAACCAGCTACTATTATTCCCCTTCAACAGCAATATCCTCTTCCGGAAGGCAGTTGGAACGGACAAATGCACAAATACCCTCTCAAGTTCTATATTCGGATCCCGCGGCACCGTTGACATCGTCATCACATGCCATTGCAGTTTCTGTTTCACATACCCCTAAGATTTCTGATTCGAAGCAGAGGGGTCAAAACGCGATTGGAAATAATGCTCATTCTTCGTCTTCGCCAACGGTTTCTTCGCTAAATAGGGAAAGCGTTCAAACGCCCACAGACATTTTAAGAGCAAGCTCTACAAAATCTCATCAACATACACGTCATTATTCGTATTCTGCCACTGAGGTTCTCCATAAAGTTGCAGATGAAGATGCCAGCATTAGACAGAAACAGCTGGAACAACAAATGTTGGCGGAACAACGGGCGCGGGAGCAACAACAGAAACAGGCCAGAAGACATAGCATAAACGGATCATCCTCCAGCAGCGTTAGCATCAGCGGCTTTTTCAGCTTTAATCACGGATATTCCACAAGTGCAACTTCTCAAGAGTCCTCTGCTGTATCCCAAAACAAGAGTGAAAAGCCGATCCCACGATCTGTCACCCTTCAAGACTGTACAACACTTGTTTCCTCGTACAGCAGCACTGGCAGCGGCTCATCGGGCAGTGGTATCGGTACCATTGTTGAAAATCCAAATTCTCCGATAAAACAACATCACGAATCGAGTATCGGGTTAATGCCACCTCCCGTATTTTCAAAACCTGCTGAATCAACATCTTCATCGGCATCAGCAACAGGTGGAAATACAAGGCTTAATGTTAATAAGAGCAAGCCCCGCCCCGTCTCACTTTTCCCTGGTTTCCAATATACTACTGGAAGTCTCAAGTCAAAAGATTCCAGTGAATCTCAGATTTCGACTGGCACAATTGGTACTGATAGAAGAAGCAATTTCCAGTTTTTCACTCACTCAGGCGCACAAGTTTCTGTATCCAAGGAATCCTATGCACAAGGTAAAATGAGCCCACCTTCGCCGAGACCCGCTTCTCTTTTGATTAGGTCCGATTCAAGATCTACAAGTGCAAGTACCAATAACAGCCGATCAAACTCTATGAATTTATTACAGAGCTCCAAATTCTATGCTCAGAACAATAGCCATTTGAAGGTATTGGGCATTGACGATGACAATAACGAGGAGGCAATAATAACAAAAGATGATGCCGATGACGACGGCGATGATGATAGAGAATCAAAAGATTTGACAATCACAATAGCATCTCCCAGAACAGTTCAAGGGGAGATTGAAGGAAATAAGGATAACGTTCGAGCCAAGTCGCACGGTAAAAGTAATAGCGTTGCCTTTTCAGTGATGGATACTCTTTATCGATATGCTACTGCAGATGACACTTATATCCTTTCTCAGCAAAACCAGCAGGCCCAAACCCCAAGCGAAATTGAACGCCAGGTCAGATCAACCAGTGTTGCCGAAGTGCCAACCAATACTATCTCACCAACGACTTCAGCAGCAGCAGCCACTACCTCCACGCCCATTCCCCGATCAGCCCCTCCTGAGAGGAAAAGATTTAGTTTGCTGAGTTTTTATACCTATGGAAGCGCTCCATCCACTCCTAATCAACCTACAATGCGGACACATGAAAACTCTTCAAACCCTAGCTCTAGCAATGCTCATAACAGTGGACAAAAGCCATTAGCAGTAGGCCCTAGAAGAGCATCCACAACCGCGGCCCACACGTCTTCAGCAGGAACAGCGGGCCGTAGTAAAGGAAATGGGAAGACAAAAAGAATATTTTTTGGACTTTTCAAAAAGAACGTGGGAGTCAAAGTGACATGATCCCTCAAATGAAAAGTCTGATTAGAGATTATACAAGAACTCTGTTTTATGTTATGATATTGGTTATTTGATTTTTTAGAGCTTTAAACATTTTATTATTCATTCAGCTTTTCTACTTTGTTATCGTTCTGACATTTTTATTTGAGTTTTGAAATTCAGGGTTTGATACCACCACGATAATATTTTTTTCTTTTATCTTATTTATAGCAAAGCTTTCATCTTATTGTTTTACTAGTTGTTGCCTTCTTGAGACATACCATACCATACCCTCTCTTTACCATTTTTTTTATTTTATCATATCCCTAACCATTTTGAAAGTTGGTATTGATTGTACTATTACTGCTATTATTGTTACTATATTGGCTTAGTTTTTTCTTTTTTTTGTATGTCTTTTGCTATTCATAGTATACTATTCTAATCGATCTATAAATTGGTGGATTAAATGTTGTCTGTAAATATTGATCTTTGTGTCCGGTCTTTCTGAAATTTTCCTATTTTAAAAAACGCGGTTATTTAGATGGATTTATTTTAGAAGAACTGACTCTTCTTGGTACAGAAAGACCAAGAATTTGTAAGAGTTATAGATCTCACATCTCACTAGGTACTAGATTAGGTTCAAGGACATACTAGCATGTGTCACAACTTTAATAATGCAACCAGAAGCGTTTTCACGTTCTCTGTCTTCACGCAACTTGAGATTCAGCATGAAGAGTTTTCATAAGATAACCAAATTTTGACATTTTGCTGTAAACTTTTTTTTAAAACTCACTGATCAGCATTTATAGCTGTTGAATTATCTATTCTTCTTTAATGGCGGAGTAAGCTTGCACCAAGCGAACTCAAATCCCAAGGGGAAACACACTAGTTTGTCAAACCTGATGTCATTGAAAAATACTCTCTGCTCCTCACAGATCGAGATGCAAAAAGCAAAGGTTTAAATCGATAACAAAAAGCATTTCGTTCCAGTAGTCAAATTCTTTGGATCCCACGATTGCTTTTGTGATTGGAGAGAGAGACTGGCGCTTAATTTTGAAAATGGCAGGTTGTTGCACAACAAAGTTGTGGGGTTAGATGTGATCATGGATCGACAATCTTACGGATAGGCAATGAACTCATCAGAAAACAAGAAACGTATGAAGTTGGACATGTCTTGATCACAGGAGCAACTACTTTCTTGTAATTCCAAGTCCACCTGGGCTACTCCTGAAGTAATGGAGTAGCTTTTAAGGTGTGCAATTGATGGAATTATACAGTTACTACTCTCATGCAAAATGTACTTTAACATAACTTTTTTTTTTTCAATTTATTAAGTAGAAACCCATTAAAAAACATTATACACCTTTTTTTAATTTTTTTCATTTTATTTCTTATTTGACTTTTTTTTAGAATTTTTGATCATTCCTTTCTTGCCATTTGGAAAATGTCGAGAGATATCAAAAGAAGAAAAGGAATACATGAGGATAGATATTTCAAAGATGCACGCTTCCTCTAGCTTTGCAAAATGCACATGCTTTCGACTCCAACAACGGCTTCAGCTTGCTGATTCATTTCCTAGCAATCCCATAAAGCTGAGAGGGTTGAGTGTCATATATTCAGTGGAACCACTGTTAGGCAAAAAGAGAGTGTGTATCTTTGATAGATGACGAATACTGGTGGCTTGAAAAAGGATTAAGTCGCGATTTCGGAAATTAGATGTTGGAAGGATAGAGAAAGACTCGAACTGAAGCGCCAAAAGTCTTTGCAGGTAGATTCTTTTGGAAGTTGGCACGCACAAGACCCGAGTTGCCATGAGGTCGTGTTACCTTCCCCCAGATGACACGTATTTTCGACCCACGAACCTCTTTTGAAGCACGGTACACATAGGCGATTCTCTTACCGAGATAGAACTGTGCATCTTTTGGTGAAAAGACTCCCTCAATCTTGATCAAGGAGACGTTTGGGTTTGTCACGTTCTTACTTCGCTGGTAAGAGACATGCTTTCCCTTCACGTAAACTAGCAAAAAAATAATGTTAGATACGTCAAAAAATGGATGGTCTTGATGGGTCTATTATAAAAGAACCCAAACTCATGAGCCCCTCTTTCGAACTGAACGCAAGAAATAATAGTTGTTTCAAGGTGAAGCTGTTATCGCAGGCGAATCCAGTCGCTGAGTTGGTTCATATGTACAAAACTAGTTGGCGGCTTGAAGTTATTGCCCATAAATAACTTACGTCTATGAGATTCAGTCATTTTAGTCACCAGTGCAAGTATTAGTTTGACAGATTTTCAAATCGTCAGCTTATGTGGAGGACAAACAGCATATCCATAATCAGCTCCTGGCTAAGATTGTCAGAGATGATGTGTAATCCTCATCCCGACGAGTAATATTCAGAATGAAAGGGCTAAGAAGAAATTCAAGTAGAGTCTAGGGCACAACCCTAAATGTTGTGATTGGCTGAAGGTGAAAATTTTAGAGTTTGCAAAAAAAGAATATAAAAGGAGGTAGATCCGCCCAATTCTAGTTTTCTTTTCTTTGTCGACGTACTTCAGTATGTGCCTGCCCTAATGGTTTTGCAATAGAAGTCATGGATTTTTTCAAGATTTTACTAACAAGTTCTACAGTAGGATCATTTCTATAGGTAACGTCTCTCTTTGACTCTTCAAAAGAGCCATCAAACCCAACTTGGTTGATGACGCTATTTCCTTCATGCCCTAGAGTGAGAAAAATAGTTTAGCTTGTCTGATCCATTGTGATTTTGACATCTGGATTTTGCCTTTTGGTCTTGGATCTGCCTTCGGGCGGATTCATTGAAAGGAGCGATGATCTCGACCCTTTTCATGAGCCTCTTTGGAGGAGATGAACTTGGGTGGGCGTGAATGGTAGTCTGACAAGTCTCCCTTCTTTTGATTTGGAGTAATTGAGAGACCTAAGTAGTTTATTTATTGCAATATAATGAAAAAAAAAAGATCCTATGACAACCATGTCTCTAATCTGTAAAGGTTTTGTGCTTGCCTTAGTGTTTTGTAGAAGTCGGCTTCCACTGCTCATGTCAATCCTCTAGAGTTGGAAAACTAGGAGAGCAATAAGATAAAGAGAATTAAGACGTTGGTAACTGATGAAAATAGCTGTATTCAGTATTGAAGTGCCATAATGTATAGAGTAACCTACGAAACCTAGAACTTTGGCCAACGCCGCCCGGCCATATGCATGAGACATGTACGTTGATGCAGACCCCCCTTAGTCTCTATTCTGCTCGCCATACTAAGACTTGCACACCCCCTTGAGGAAACTGGAGGGGGGCGACCATTCTCCTGACTCTCTTTTCGAACATCGGGTCGTCTGCCAGCCTACGGGTTAGCGGGTGCCTATTCACAAACCGTTGTCCAGCTCTATCTACTGCGTTCTTGGAAGACACTGTGGGTGTTCGCGTTAGCGAGGTTAACTCTTCTCCGTCGAAAGATGAAGAGAAAGCAGAACAAGAAATCCAGGGCTTATGGCTAGCTATGTATAGTGGCAATGTCACCAACTATCGCATCCTAGTGAGCCGTCTACAAGGACACAGTCTCAGCATTCCTCTGCTAGAATGAAGGGAGCTCTTGATTATAGCTCCTCTAACAAGAAAACAAGAAAGAACTGAAATGGATATATTATACTTAGTTAGATCAATAATATATCCATTTCAGTTCTTTCTTGTTTTCTTGTTAGAGGAGCTATAATCAAGAGCTCCCTTCATTCTAGCAGAGGAATGCTGAGACTGTGTCAACGCAGTTGAGCCTTTAGGTCTTCCTCGCCTTGGAATATCTGAGGGATGTGAAAGGACTGGCAGACTTATTGCGCCATTCAGAAACACATCCTGCAATTCCTTCTTAAGGCTAGCCGGATTAGAGACCATGGATGGCGAGAGGTGAGCATACTGATGCTTAAAGTAGCGGCTGTGGATAAAGTCTTCGAGCTTCAAACGACACTCTCGAATCACCATTAGAATATGATCACAGGGCAAACCCATGTCCATACCCGCTAAGCAAGTGCAAGCATTTTTTGTGAGATCGACAGAGTGTGCCTCTTCCAGCATACCCTCAAACAAGCTTGTCCTAAATCAAACACTGGCTCATGCTTTGATATACTTTACCAATATAACAAGAAGGAGGATAGAAGAAGCAATTATATTGCGTGCCACCAATCTAAACTCAGAAGTACGAGTTTAGATCTCTTAAAGTTATATATTCTAAGTAAAGAACTATATAAGACTGGCAAAAGCTATTTGGGCCAGGTTAAAGCCCTGAATAAAAATCACGACATCGTGATTAGTAATAATGTAATTTGTATAAGTTAATATAAACACGAAATAAAAAGGTAAGCAAACTCGTGAAATAGTGTAGATCTTTCTTCCTTTGATATTATCAAGGATAAAAATTAAAAAAGTGAATTGTTTGCGCTTTTTCCGGAATGATATCTTCATAGATAAAAGTGCGAAATAACTGAACACAATCACTGTGCTTGTTTGGAATGCCAATCATGTTTGCAATGTACAAGATAAGCACTCGTAAATCATGAAACAAGGATCGGATTATTTGTTTTTTCAGAATGAGGTCCAAACAAGCAACGAACACTCTGAATGAAAGACTAGGAATGGCTTGTTATAATCAAGCTCAAATACTTTTTTTTCCTTGAAATGGGTGCAATCATTGGCCGAAACAAAATTCAATAAGTTCAAGATAAAGCTAGGCTATATATAGGCTGTATAGTTCATGAATGTAGTATCACCATCTACGATCCAATATCTTAGTGAAGAAAATGGATGCTATAACTTTCATTGGATTAAGCTTATGGTGTCTTTGCATTTTAGGCTACGAAGAGGTCAAGTAAATTTTGAAAGAAGCTGCCGGCATCTTTGAAGCATAACTATGGAGTGTCTTGGATAAGGCCAAGAAGACTCCTAGTTCCATTTGTGTTGTAGAACGCTAGGTAGTTCAGAACCGTTTCTCTGGCTTCAATGCAAGCTTGATCAAAGATTGATGAATTCAGCTGGGCCTGGAGTAACATTTTATTAAAGGATTCAAAGCATTCCTTTCAATAAAAATCGAATTCACGAGCACAAGGAAACTCATGTAAAAAAACGATCTGGCACCGTTGAGGCTGAATTGCTACTAAGAGAGGTTCTCTACCACGCTGAATTGAACATTGGAACACCGCCACAAAAGTGTGAGGTTGCATTAGACACTGTATCTTCAGATCTCTGGGTTTTGGGAGCACAAATCCTTCTTGTACAGAAAAGTGTAGGTCATACGGAACATTTGACTCTTCCAAACTTCGACATATCACTACAATAATTCTGACTTCGACCTTACATTTGCTACCGGTGCTAAGGAAGATTGGGGTGCTGATGATTTAACCATTGGGGGTGCAACAGTTGAGAACTTTTCCTTTGGAACTGCCAAGCAAGGTGGTGGTCCTGAGTTCGGCGTTCTGGGACTTAGTTTCCATGCTATAACGTTGAACCAATATGAAAACTTTCCCAGAGCGCTTGTCGCTTCAGGTACAATAAAATCTACACTTTACTCATTATACCTGAACTTTCCAGCAGCAAAAAGTGGCAGTATTCTTTTTGGCGGCGTTGACACTTCAAAGTATAAGAGCGAGTTAATAACTGTTCCACTCAATGGTTATTCCAGAATGTACATCAAACTTCATGCTGTCAAGGTTGGGCGCCTCACTAAGGAGTCGAATTATATTCTTGATAACAATTACTTAGTGGGTACCGGTTCTGCTTGGTGCTCCCTTGATACTGACGTCTCTCTTGCAATCGGTCGCAAGCTGCATGGTTCATATGACTTCGTTAACGGGCAATACCATCTACCCTGTGACTACAAAACTGACGAAATAATTGAATTTTGGTTCGTCGAAAAAAATATCACTGTTCCATTTCAAATCTTTTGGTACAATCGCTAGAACAGTAGTTGGATCAAAAGATATCTGTGGAGTTTTGGCTATTGATGGCGGGAAGTTTGGAACGAAAACTCTCGGGGGTTCTTTTCTAAAAGGCGCGTACGCTGTTTTCGACTTGGATCACAAGGAAACCTCCGTTGCAGAAGCCGAATCCGCCCCTGGTCCAGAGAAAATTGTTGCACTTAGACCTGAAGGTGTTTCCGCACTAGGTCACTAAAGCCTGTCTTTGGCACCTTGTAGCACATTTCCTTAGAGTTGGTACCGAAAGAAGGCAATATCCAGGGTTCTCAATGACCAGCCCCATACCAAAACAAAATCAAGGCTAGGCAGCTTTTATTTCTTCATTTTATTTTCTATATACCTAGAAACTTGTTGGTTCTGATATTAATACTAATTCTAAGCTTGATTTTTATTCAATTGGGCTGACCGGCTAAAGCGCAGCTGTTGGATCAGTAGAGAAGAAGCGACAATTTCTTCTTACTATGATCCCCCAAACTGGACACAAATCTTTTTATTAACCTCTGGTCTACAGTGTATTAGCACACAGTTAAACGTTGGCAAATTGGAAAGCTTAATGTGTTGTATTTGGTAGGCAGGTGGAGTTCAAAATCTAGTTTCGTGTGATGATTAGGAATATAGAACACGCTTTAGCATTAAATCAATTTTGTTGTCGGCTGAAATATATGATATAAAAAGGTATACCTCTGTGTCAATGTTTTATATTCCCCTTTCACTTGCAAAACGGGTAAAAATTCGAAAACTAACAACTGAAATATTCGTCCAAACCTATTGATTTATTTTGTCAAAGTTAGTAAAACTAGGCGTAGCTTTTGAATATTTTTTCCAATTACGGATGCTGCCAAAGATGTCCAATAAAATTAAAATCTGTAGATTGAGTTGACCATGCTAGCGCTTCGAGATGTTGAGAAAGAAATCATTGAGGTGTATCAACTACAGATAGGAAGAAGCATTTAGACATCACTCGAAATTGCACTCATTTTGAAGAAAAAAGGTATTTTGCAATCAGTTTCTGTGCTTCAGTTTTTGACTTTTAAAGAAGCAAATCTTTTGGAATTTTGTTTACATTGCCTATAAGTTTAGTAATGATCAGTTCTCCATCTTTGTATCGTTTTTCGGTTATTCTTTGCTTGTAGAATATCTGACAGAGCATCTGGATAGTTGAAGGAAACTTCAGTTGGTGTCACTCTTGTGTTGCTTTTTTTACCAAGACACTAAATGCTACCAAACACTGTAAAATCGAGACAAAACACTTCATCGTGCTGTGCTATCCATTGTAACAGTGGAGGCCAATCTTAACTGAGCAATAGCTTATAGTGAAACATTAAGCAGAAAACCATGCAGTTATTTTTATTTCGTGCTAGTTCTTCTGTATTCGCCTTATATTTAGTAGTGATAAAAACCTGAGACTTGACCAATAGAAAAATAAAAAAGAAACTAAGACAAAACACAGTTCATTTGTCAAACTCGCTATACTTCCTAGACCCAACCAACAGAACAGTACTATAAAAATAGATAAAAAGAAACTCTTAAAACCAATGAGAGAAAAAGGCAACACCTTCATTAATCACTGTAGCATTCAATATGACGCAATTGACTCCACGCTTCAAACTGATTCTTCTTGGCCGAATGTGTTCTCGCCTGAGTACAAAACGTATAAAAACCCGTCATCATCTTTGTGCTCTTCATAAATAGAAGACATTAGAGCAGCAGTAGGTGGAAGTATATCGTTGATGAAAACAAAAATCGCTTTTTCTGGTGGCAATTGAATTCTCTTGCGAATCACATACACAAACTGGCCAACGGTTAAATCAGAGGGTACCAGATACTTCTTCTTGTCTATAGTGGGCGCGTCTGACTTTTCGTACTTTTCGCAGATAACTGGGATCCGATCTCCATACTTCTGACGAATACGATCAGCCTCAGCTTTTCTCTTTTCTGTTGATGATCTTGTTAGTCTCAATATCTATTAGACTAATACTCCTCACATACCAAAGGAGTGCTCATCCTTGAATTTTGATCTCATGGTAACCATTTTAATATTCGTTTTTTCTATAGCGAAAGAAAACAACGTTAGAATCTGCTATCATCTTGTAGAAATAGTTGCCACTGTGTGAGATCAAAGGACCAGCTCCAGTGTTCTTATCACCATTGTGAAAGCAAGCAATAATGTTCAAGCTTGTAGTAGATCAAAGTCTTGGCGTACTTGGACCACTATAACCTCAGAAAGTGATCAATTCTTACCTCTAATACAGAAAAGATAGTGCTTCAAACGGGAAATAGGGATTGCCGGTCGTGAAGATGGTGGCGATGGCTTTCATCTTCACCTCCGCAACCCGTGGTGTTCCAAACATCCATACACCTCAGACCTTTACTCATAATGTAATTTTTGTGGTTCACTGAACATCTCTCTCGATTGTGTCAAAATGAGCAAAACCAGCGTGCTGGAGTCTTCGGGCAAGCCCATAAAGCGGTTATTTGGAGCCTCGGCCGCTTGCAGCAGCACAGTATGTTTCTCTATTGTCCTCTAAACATGTAGTTGTTGGGCATACTAACTTTTATAGGCTTCTGCTTATGGAGCTTGTGTTCTGAACAATTACTCTGCTATTTCAAAAGATACTTGCGCAAAAGAGTTTGCCAAATTTAAAAGTTGTGTACAATCCCAGATGAAGAGAAAGTGGTAGAACAATAGATAATTTGTACATATATTTCTCAACCACAATTAGCTTACAATATATATAAGGCATTCTATTAATCTGCTCCTGTTTATTCTAGATTTTCAGCAATTTCAGCTTGAAGATAGCGTCGTTGATAGACTGCTCCTCATTAGCGACAACATTTCCAGTTTCACTTTCGATATCTTCTACAGCTTCTAGAGTGCTTCTGAGATTTTTCGTCAAAAAATCTGCATGTTGACGGATAACGTCTTGTAAACCAACAGACTCATCACTAAGGATCTTGTAATGAATTTCCACATCGTCTGTTGCCTGCAGTCCTGCCTTTTTCCTCAATCTTTGAACCCGATTGATAAGCTCACGCGCAATACCCTCTGTCTTTAGTTCGGGATAAATAGTCGTATCCAGAATGATCAAAACATCTTGATCAGTGTTCACCTCCTGTCCCTGGGAAGTCGCAGAGTCGGAAACACCTCTGATAACGGTTAGATCTCCAGTGACAAGCTCAATTCCATCAACAACGATCTTTCCTGTTTCTAAATAGCCCAGGACTTCATCACTGGTCAAACTGGGTAGCGCCTTCTTCACCTTAACAATGTCCTTCTTCAACTTCTTGCCCAAAACAGGCCAATCTGCGACGGCGCGGTATTCAACATTATACGCTTTCTCGTCCGAGGTAAGAATCAAATCTCTTACATTGAGTTCTTCATGTACGTAGCTCTTCAGCTCATTGACATTTGCAAGGTACTGTGCATCGGGATGCAGAACCACGAGAGTCTTCAAGGGAGTTTTCAGTCCAATAGTTTTTTTTTCACGGATAGTTCGAGCCAATTCGATAACTCTCTGCATTCGACCAACAGCGGACTCTGTCTCCTTATCGAAAAGCTCCTCTTTGACTTTGGGGTAAGAAAGGAAATGGACAGATCTGTCGTCATCCTCACCCTTTGCGTTTACATAGGGTCTGAGCCTTTGATATATAGTTTCTGATAAGAATGGTGTAAATGGGGCCATAGCTCGGACAAGAGTATACAAAGCCTCAAACAAGGTGTTGAGAGCCTTGATTGCGTCTTCTGTACCATTCTCACACTTTAGACGCTTTCGGTTGAATCGAATATACCAGTTGGTCAAGTCATCAATAAAAGACAAAAGTCTTGGTACGACAGTGTAAAGTCTGTATTCGCCCATTTCTTCGTGGATAAAGCCAATCAACGTTTGAAGACTAGCAAGTACCCATTTATCCATGACGTTTTCACTCTGAATAGAGGGGTTGTACTTATAATCGATTCCCTCCAGCTTCTTCAAAAGTGCAATTTGTCCATCTAAGAAAACAAACGAGTTCCACCATGGCAGAAGAACCTTTGATACCACTTCCTTCACACCTTCTTCTTTAAACTTGAGAGTTTCAGCTCGCAGAACAGGAGAGTTGATGAGATAGAGTCTGAGAGCATCGGCGCCATACTTCTCCAAAATGATACCTGGATCAGGGTAGTTCTTGAGACGTTTTGACATTTTCTTACCATCTGCTGCTAGAACAATACCACTGACAATACAATTCTGGAATGGAGAAGTATTAAACAAATGCGTACCAAGAACAACCAGCGTGTAAAACCACCCACGGGTCTGATCCAAGCCTTCCGAGATAAAAGCAGCTGGGAAAGCAGCCTCGAACTGTTCCTTATTCTCAAATGGATAGTGCTTGCTGGCGTAGGGCATAGAACCAGATTCAAACCAACAGTCAAACACCTCCTCAATTCTTCTCAAAACGCCCTTACCTTTCTTTGAAGGGATAGTAATATGATCAATCATGTGCCTGTGAATATCTGTGATGTTTTTGACACCAGAGAGTTCCTCCAGTTCTTGAATAGATCCGACACAAACAATCTCCTCAAAATCATCACTTGCCCAGAGTGGAATAGGTGTGCCCCAGTATCGATTTCTACTGATATTCCAATCACGGGCATTTGCGATCCAGTTTGAAAATCTCTTCTCCTTTATGGCACTGGGAACCCACCTTGTCTTCTCAACGTTACTCAGCATATCTGGAATGATTTCCTTGATACGAACGAACCATGCTGGCACAGCTCTGTAGATCAATGGGGTATCTGATCTCCAACAGAATGGGTAGCTATGCTTAACTTGAGCATCTCTCAGAATTCTGCCCTTCTCCTTCAGAAGCTTGATGATCTTTCTATCAGCATCCTTAACATACTCTCCAGCAAAATCAGTGACCTCTGAGGTAAATCTACCGTTATCATCAACAGGATTTGGAGGGGACCTTCTTGAATCTATAACACCCTCAGCTACAGCAGCGTTCCAATCTTCTTCACCAAAAGCAGGAGCTTGATGGACAATACCAGTACCAGAATCGTTGGTAACATAGCTGTGGGTCAAGACTCTAAACCCATAATCTTTGAAATCTTCGTAGAAGTAATCAAAGAGAGGGACATATTTCAGGCCCTTCAAGTCTTTTCCCTTTATCTTTTCAACAATCTTGAACTTCTCCTTTTTGGGGTTCTTGTACAAGGCGGTAAGCAGGTTCTCCAACAGGATGTAGTTGTCTCCCGTTTTCTCATCAAAAATTTTCACGTACTCGAAATCGGGATTCACGCAAAGAGCAATATTACTTGGAAGAGTCCAAGGAGTAGTGGTCCACGCAACGAGTTTTGTCTTTGGATCATCCAGCAAAGGAAACGCAATAGTCACAGCTGGATCTAAAACGTCCTTGTAATTCTGTTGCGCTTCAAAGTTACTCAATGGCGTTGTGCAACCGGTAGAGTAAGGCATAACTCTATATCCTTTATAAACAGCATCTTTCTCAAAGAGCTGTTTGAAAACCCACCATACCGATTCCATAAAAGTTGGATACAGGGTTTTGTAATCATTATCAAAGTCAATCCATCTCCCCAGTCTGCCAATGGTTTTTCTCCATTCATCGGCATATCTCATTACAATGTCTCGGCAGTGGCCGTTATATACATCAATTCCCATGTTTAAAACGTCCTCTTTTCCAGTGATCTTCAGTTTCTTATCAATTTCATGCTCAACTGGGAGGCCATGAGTGTCCCATCCGAATCTTCGTTCCACATAGTGGCCATTCATAGTGGCATATCTTGGGACAATATCCTAAACCGTATCAACAGTTAGCAATCGCGTGCCTACCGATGTTTACTTTCTTTTATGCCCATTCAAGAACATACCTTAATAGTAGAGGCCAGAATATGCCCATAATGAGGTGTACCAGTTGCAAATGGAGGTCCATCATAGAACGCAAATGGAGTTTTTCCCTCAGTGAGCTTCAACGAGGTATGAAACGCATCGATCTCGTCCCAGAGATCCAGCACCGAGCGCTCCTCCTTGGGGAAACTGATGGGTCCGGACATGTTGTTCAGTCTAGAAATCTCTTAGTAATTGGAGAAGGTAAGAAGAATGAAGAATAAGAAGAACAAGTTTTCAGGTGTCGATTTTCACTATCTGAGTCACACACACTAAATTATCATGACCGACCGAGTCACGTTTTGAAACGTCGGGTTCGGGTCCCTGGGCTCTTATTACCTTCACGCTCCTTCTTTGAAACAATCGTAAAGGTACAAGAGGTGATGAGTAGCGGCAGTAATCCACCATCAACAACGATTGTCTTTGAAAATGTTCCAAATGGATGGCTTGTTGGTGTTGATCTCTACTTTTTTAACACAAACCAGGCTTTTAAAGGGATAAAACTGGTTCCTGATGGGATTCATGTTGTTCATTGGGCCAAGAACGAAGCAGATGTTCGAACTGGTCACTTCTTTTTCGCTTCAGAAGGAACAATTGTGATTCTTCAATGGGATGAAAAAGATGAGATAATGTTGAGAACACAAGATATGGAACCACTTGATGTTTCGAAAGCACACTCAAAGTTACCAGAGTACTACCAGTATATGATCAAGTATCCTGACGAATACGATCCCACCTTTCATTCGATTGAGGTTGGCCATAATTCGTGGAGCTCTTTGACAACATTCATTTCAGAGTCTGAGTTAAAATCGATACTTCCAAAGCAATCACTTTTATCATCAATAAGCACATCAGCGGAAGAAAATGAAATTCTATTAAAAAGTTTACACGATTCAGCAAGACAGAGGAATCCAAATGGCAATGTAGAAGAGGATAAAATAATACAATCTCTATTAGATCAGAACGAGGATGAAATTAAGTTTACAGAGATAAATCTGAAAAGGAGCTTTGCACCTGGAAGCAAAGCTGAAGAGGTGACCAAGAATATGATGGACAAATCCTGGTATCTCAACCAAATTATTCTGAAGCAAAAGAAAGGTAATGCAAATGCGATATTGGGGGAGTTACAACTATGTTTCGTCACCATCATTCTGTTTGCAAACTATGCCGCAAGCGAACAATGGCGGAAGATTGTTTCTCTGTTTTGTTACTCAGAGGATGCAATTTTGACAAAACCAAGCCTGTTTATAAGGTTTCTCTCGGTTATAAGCGCACAACTTGAAAACTGCCCAGCAGATTACTTTAACGATCTTCTGTCGCCGGAATATGTTGCAAAGACATTCAGACATTTCTACAGCACTTTGCATGGTCATCAATCAGGGGTTGTGTCTTCAGATATCAGAGCTGAGCTGATTAAGCTCAAAGGGATCCTAAACCGAAAATTCTCGGTTCAAATTGACAACACAAGCTTGAAAAAGAGGCAACTGTGGGACAATGAGGACGGTGAAGGCGAAGAACAAGAATTTGAACAAGACGATGAAGAGTTGGAAACTGGCGAATATGCTCCTGTAATTGTCGAGCTATAAAGGCGCGTTTCCTGGTTTCAGTCTCCATTCAACAACAACACCAGAGGCTTTTGAATAAGGCCGATAAGTGGGGAAGCCCAAAACTGTCTCTTGACCATCTCTGACGCCGACCAAGAACGGGATTCCCGCCAAGTCTTGGAATTTGGGCAATTTTTCTCCTGAACCCAGTATTTTGGTCAATTCTCTTTTGTTGGACTTTGGGTTATAAAATTTCACATAAACAGAGGCGAATTGTTTATTTTGGCATTTTGAACGTATCCAAAATCGATTATCCCAGAGTTTCCAATCGGACCACTCACCTTTATCAAGATTAAGCTCAAGACAATCTGTTTCATCCATCTTTTGTCCAGTTTGTCTCTGTATGAATATGCTAATGTTTTGGTCATTTATAGTTTGATTCCATTTTAATCCCATTAGGGTAAAAGAGTGAGTAATGGTGTTTGTTTTCATTTCTCTTGTCATTGATAGAATATCACCAAATCGAAAATGATGATTTTTTATGGGGGTGATTGGAGCTATCAGATTGAAGAAGAATCTTGCCAACACCAGTGTAGTTTCATTTTTTATTAAGCATACAGGGACTTTCATAATCTTGATCGAAGCCAACTCCTCGCTCATACTGACATGCTGTTGTAAACGTAACTCCAGGTCCTCTAGGGCTTTATCGAGTCGTTTCCTTTTTTGAGAAAGTGCTTCCATGGTCTGCTCTAATTGAACACGTTGGAAAGCGATTGGCAACTCCTTACTTTTTGATAGAATTGTTCTAATTGAATTACGAGCAGTTATTGTATGATCAGAATTTGTGTGATCTTCAAACCATGGCATATCGTGCTCTATACATGTTTTAATTAGCCTTGATTTGGAAAAACCAAGTAGTGGTCTTAAAATCTGGATCTTGTCGCATATCCCATCTGACACTGGGAAAGGAGAAACAGGTTTCATGCCAAGAAGACCATAAAATGAACTTCCTTTACAAAGACGATACAAGAAGGTTTCGATTTGATCGTCTAGGTTATGTGCCATCAGCAATTGTTCAATTCCATGTGCATGACAAACTTTGGCAAGTGCTCTATACCTCTGTTCCCTCGCTAAAAGCTCAAATCTGTTTCTACTGTTATTGATCTCTGCAGGAGTCCAGCTCAGTTGCTCAATGTGATGACATATACGTCTTGACTTTAGTACCAGCCCTATCTGCTGCGCCTCTTTAGTGCTTTGAGCTCTGTATCTATGATCAATTGTAATTGCAAGCAGTTTGATATTGAGATTGGATTCTTGAATGAACTTGTCTGTTAACAGTGTCAATGCCATAGAATCAACACCACCACTGAGTGCAATGCCTATTTGGCTATGCAATGTCCCACCCAGTGTCCGGAGAGCAGCTTTAAATTCGGGGATAGCTATTGCTGTTGCCTGTTCCATTCATGTACGTGAACTTCACGGACAGACATTTCAGGATGTGGAGATGATGAGTCTGGTACGCAACCAACCGCCGTGACTCAATCTACCCCCCAAAATGAGATAACAGTGGTAGCGAATATTTACGACAGTTACAAGGAACTGTCAAAGCTTGAACGCAATAGCGAAAGAAGATTTGCAAAATAGCTAGCTGTCTTAAAAAATAGACCCCTTTGCAACTGTTTGGCATATTGCACGTTCTATTCAAACGTGGGAAAAGATAATAACTCATCATTTGGCAGATCCTCCCCGGTTTTAATCAATAAGCGCCGAGCGAAGCTAATCGCATCCCCACACTCATAAAACGGATTAATAGCTTGCTTCTGAATTATAATCTACCGTTACAACATTAGGAAAGAAACAAACAAACAAAAAGTGTATATGCATTTAAACGGTGTTGAATAATAATCAATCGTTTCTGTCAATCCTTAGATTTCTGGCCTGAAACCGTTCTTCATCGCTTATGATCCATTCAATACCTTCCTCCTCTTCAACATCATCCATTCCAAGCAACATGACAACCTGCGTTACTCTTGTGAAGTTTTCCCTCATTTTATAATATTTCCCCGTAAGCCCTCTTCTTGAAATACCATCAGGTTTGCGATCTCCTTGGGATCTACCAGTGTTGGGTTCTGAACATATCACTGAAATAATATTGGAAAAATCACGATCCAGTTTTATTGCTCCCAATTCATTTATTTTCCCCTCAAGACTCCAAATTTTTTTCTCCAGTAGTTCAGCCACTGCCATTGACACAAACTTGGTCAAGAGTATGAGGAGATTATGCTCTGTTAGTACTTTGTAGAACAAATCCATCAAAACACCGTATCCAACTGAAAATTGCGCTATAACTGCATTGTTGCCTTCTGCATCTTCATCATTCAAATAATCTGTTAAATTTGAAGATGAGGATGGTGTGACGAGGTAATCCGCTGTTCTAAAACAATTGTTAAAAAGTGTTCGTAATCGTGGTTTCAAAGCCTGGTTGAATAAACCTTGTAAGTTTGCATTCAGAATGGCATTTGATTTAGAGGAAAACTGAGTAGATAGTAAATCAATGCTTTTGCAAATGTTTTCATGTACTTGTGAAGGATCATTAGGAGTAGAGCTCGAATTTGGATTTGTATTAGACGTTAGCATTTGAGGAAGATATGGCAAATTCTCTTTAACCAATGGCTTCAAATCCTTGACAATTTTCTGGGTATAATCGTTGGATAATGAAAGATTGTTCAGTAGAATCAAATATTTTATGACACTTTTGTGTGCCTGGCTCAACTTATTGCCATCATCCTCACCAGTAGAACCCACTCCAGAGGACCCGGAACCACCACTGCCACCGCCAGCACCAGCACCTCCTAGACCTTTCATAAACCCCGGCAATTGTGCCAAAGAACCAGCAGGTCCATTTCCTCCAGAAACACTTTGAAAGTTAAACAAGCCTCCCCAATTTGCATTCCAATTCATGCTTCTAGATTCAGTTATCAATTTCCTCTGTAACAGTCCGAAATAATCAGCCTCGAAAATGCGTCTCATATTTGAGACCATGTGCAAAATTGTGGTTTCGCTCCCGGTTTCAATTGATTCCCTCAAGACAATTTTAAAAATGTACATAACGTCCTCGACTATTGAAGTGGACATTGATGGTTCAAGCTCGTCTATAGAGGAAGAGATGGATGGGAACTCTTCAATTTCAAAAGCTTTTTCAATAGACCGTCTGAAGAAGAAAGTAGCCAATGTATCGTAGGCCGAAAGCAGAGTTTTTGAAACTTTTTCTCGAAATCTGCTGGTTATTAAAGGAGGTGGAATTATTATGCCTGTTGATTCAGATATCGCTTTAGATGTTTCGACATTTGGCGATAAAGGCGATAGAGAGGCCGTTTTGGCGGAAGTGGGTGTAGTCGCGATAGCACTAGCAGCTTTACCGTATTCTTGCCAATGCACAGTGAGAAATCGACAATACAGAGTCCATTTGTTCAGCATTGCGCTCATTTCAGCGATCAATTGTCCAACTTCCACAATGCTAACGCCAATACGGTCCTCGCTATTCCTCGGTACCCCAATTTCGGGAGTTCCAGACCTCGAGCCAGATGAACCACCTATATTTGATGTTGGTGGTGCTTGTCCCAATTTTATACTGGTGAGATAGTCAAAGGGATAGTTCTTCACATCAGCGATAACCCGCTCTACTCTCCTCGTATCCCAAAAGGTATCCGTTATAATTCCAGCTTGAGAATCAACCTCTTCTTGTATACTTGGAATAATCTTTAACATGCTTTGTATTCCATAATGCTTCATGATTATCGGTGAATGCTGATTTACAATCATTGCAACGCTTTCAAAGCACTGGGTCAGAATCAGTGCATACAAGTTTTTATTTGTCTCGCTCTGAGATATAATTTCATGGGTTACAAAGCCTCTTGTCTGGGACGAAATAACCTGACAGATAAACCGCGCATAAAGCTTGAGACCTTGGTCCTGCTCACCAATGAGTGGGAACATACTAAAGTATCGTGTAAGCTCAGCCATATTCTTGACAGAAGCTGCTTTGTTAAACTCTCTTACAAATAGTAAAGAGAGTTCTTTAGTCCATTCTTGAATAATCTGGCTTGGAAGTTGGGGTATGTCTGCAGTTGGCACTACTTTTTGCGCAAACTGACCCGTCAGGACATCTGGTGGCATCTGGCGAACAATATTAATCGTTTCTGCTGCCAGACTCCAGTTCCTCTCGTCCAAAGCGTTTGCAATTCGAGCAATGTGTGATTTTAGGTCAAGAACACTTTCGACATAGCTCAGCGTTTCCTTTACTTTTGTACTCTCATGGTCCAAATGCCGCACTTTTGACGTGATCTTGTTTGCTAGAAGTGCAGAGTCGCCCAGTTGGTCTATTAAATCTCGTGAGATGGTAGTGGATACAGACAGTTGGGTCTTTAGGAGATCCAAGTGTTGAAATTCATGTTTCTGAGTAAGAGCCTGAGCTTTCATAAACGAATTGAGCCTCCGAGCCACATCAGCCTCGGCGTCGTCCAGAGCGCCAAGCAAAGAAGCCAGGTCATTGGCCGAGGAAACTTCAGACAGCCTCTGCTTATAGGATCCAACTGTCATGGAGGCTGATATCTGGATGGAAACAGGGAAACTATGAGACGTGTACATTGAACAAATGGGTGTAAGGATGTATCCGTTAGGGGTAAGATGGTCTAAAATGTTTCTAGTTTCTTTTTCTATTTTACTTCTTTTCTTCTTTTTTTTTTCGGTTTACTTTTTGGCAGTTTCTTTTTTCTTCCTCAGGCGCTGGTGACTGCTGCTTGAGTTTGTTAATGTCCTCCTCCTCGTCCGTGGTGGTTGTTCTGCACTGTTAGAGGCTGCAATTCCCGGTGCGATCTTGCGTGCCTTGTTTCTGATTTCATTTTCTCTGTCCCAGTATTCCTGTCTATACATTTCCCATCCTTCTCTGATTTCTGTGCCAAAGGCCCTGGGCTGTAAAACGAGCTTGACCAGAGTTCCACCGGGCTGAAGGTTTCGGGGGGTGCGTGTGATTGCCAATATGAAAGATGCAAAAGATTCGTTTAAAGTAGGGTTTATTTTGGTCAGCTTGATGTTGAATTGGCGTAGGCCCTTGTTGGTATATAGAATGAAGCGGCGAGGGTATATCAGGGTTCTCGAGTACTCGCCAGAGAGATAGAATAGCGCGAGGGTTACGAGACACATGCCCATGACCAGCTTTAGCAGCACGGGAATAAAACGTGGATGAAACTCTTGCCTGAAAGTAGGCGTGAAGTAGAGCAAGTATATGATCGCAAGGGCTGCCAGCAGCAGACTTCCGCTGAAGATGAGATACTTGCGGCGCAGACTCCGTTGGATGGCATATTGGGTCCGCAGCGAGTCCTCGAGTATCAGCAGATTGTGGTAGATCTGCGCCGGAAGCAGCTCAGCGCTTGCCAGGGAGAGACTGGAGGAGGATTTCGCATGGGACCGTGCTCTCACTCGAGCAGCGGACGGAGAAGCCTGAGGCCGCTTGGGCAGGTTCAGCGCGGTGGAGGACGAGGACGAGCACGAGGACGATGAGCACGTTTCGTCCGTGTCGGCGCCAGCGTCCACGTCCACGTCCGCGTCCGCGTCGCCCTCCGGGTCGCCGTCCGCGTCCGAGGCTGGGTAGAAGTCTGTGAGCGAGGCCTGGTCGTCGTCGTCGAGGGCGTAGGGGCCCGTCCGGGGCGGTCTGCTGGGCATGGGGGACGGGCTGGGGCTGCTCGTGGGACAAAAAGATGGCGGACGCATCCATCTCGGGCGGGGCGTATGGGTGTTTGCTGTTGTGGGCGATCTGCGGGAAAACACGGCTGGGATTCGTACCGCCCGGATCATTTTCGCTCCTCCGCTCCCCAGCTTTTAATTTCGAACCCCCCAGCCGGTATAAATAGCATGCGGCTCCCACGTCTCTCCACAAGTCTAGGTTCTCGCTTCTTCTCCCCGTCTCTGTCTTTCCCCAGAATGTCTTCCTCCCAGGCCCCGTCCAAGCTCCTCGTCTCAGACCTCAACCAGAACGTCGTCGCGGCCAAGTACGCCGTCCGCGGGAAGCTGGCCATCAAGGCCGAAGAGCTGAGGGACCAGCTCGCTGCCGACAGATCATCCCTGCCCTTTGACACCATTATCAACTGTAACATTGGTAATCCCCAGCAGCTGAACCAAAAGCCCATCAGCTTCTACCGCCAGGTCCTCTCCCTGTTGCAAAACCCAGATCTCCTCGACTCGGACCTCATAACCCGTCTCTACAAGAAAGATGTTATCAAGAGGGCTCGTGACATTTTGGAGAGCGTAGGAAGCGTCGGCTCCTACTCGCACTCCCAGGGCGTTCCTTTTGTTCGGAAAACGGTCGCCGACTTTATCACAAAAAGGGACGGGTATCCTGCTGATCCCAACGACATTTTCCTCACGGGCGGGGCTTCCCAGGCTGTTTCGAATGTCATTCAGGTTCTCTCCGAAACCCCAGAGACTGGCTTCCTGATTCCAATTCCTCAGTACCCGCTCTACACTGCGACTCTCGCTCTGACAAATGCCGCTGCTGTGCCGTACTATCTCGACGAGGACAAGGGCTGGTCTACCGACCCTGCCGAGATGGAGTCCGTGATTTCCGAGGCCAGAGCCAAAGGTATCAAGCCCAAGGCCCTCGTTGTGATCAACCCAGGAAACCCCACAGGTGCATGTCTCTCTCTGGACGACATTGCCAAGATCATCGACATTGCTGCAAGATACTCGCTGGTCGTCATGGCGGATGAAGTCTACCAGGAAAACGTCTTTGCGGGCGAGTTCCACTCCTTCAAGTCGGTGCTGCGGCAACTCCAGGACAAATTCCCAGACGGCAAGTATTCACACGTCCAGCTCGTATCTTTCCACTCTGTATCCAAGGGCATGTCTGGCGAATGCGGCCAGCGCGGTGGATACATGGAGATGGTTGGCTTTGACCAGGACGTCAAGGGCGTTCTCTACAAGCTTGCTTCAATCTCCCTCTGTCCTGTGGTCACTGGGCAGACCCTTGTTGACCTTATGGTGAACCCTCCAAAGAAAGGCGACGAGTCGTACGACCAATTCAACGAGGAGTACACAACAATTTACAACTCCCTAAAGTCCAGATCCCGCGCTCTTTACAAGGCTTTCAAGTCCATGGAAGGCGTCTCTGTTCAAAGACCCCAGGGTGCCATGTATCTCTTCCCCAAGATCGACCTTCCCCAAAAGGCAATTGAAGCCGCCAAGGCCAACGGTGAAGAAGCCGATGAATTGTATTGCTGGGAACTGCTGAACAGCACTGGAATCTGTGTCATACCTGGTTCTGGATTTGGACAAAAAGAGGGGACTTATCATTTTAGAACAACATTCTTGGCTCCTGGTACTGATTACATCGATAGATGGGTCAAGTTCCACAAGGAGTTTTATGACAAGTATAGATCCTGATCTTGGCAACGTTGTATCAACATTATATTTGTTTTTTATCACTTCATGTTTTGTTTAACTAGCGGAGGTCAAAAAAAAAGATAAAAATAAAAAAAAGTAAAAGATAAAATGAAAAACTAAAATAAAAGATAGGTGGAAAATGAAAAGTACACTGTTTTATTATTGCCTTTTTCTAAATAGAAAACTTAACAACAAATGTCTTGTTTCCTTTATACATAATCTCCTGCTCCAACACAAACTCCAACAATCCAGGTAGGAAGCCACCCCAAGAGCAAAACCCCCCATGTCCAGACTTGCATCCCCGTCCATCCAAAAACAAAACCTTGGAACAGACTTTGGACACTTGGGAATAAAGGTGAGATTCCAATTACCACAAGCCAGCTGAATGGACATGATATAAAGGAGAGCAGACTGTTAAGCTTGACTCTATTCTTGTCATCTTGTTTATCCACTATCCGAATCAGCTGGATTGGAAGCGATGCAAGGCCAATAAGAAAAGCCAGAGAAAAATTTAACATTGTGAGGGTTGTGAGAAGTAGGCCGTAGTAGATTAGCGATATCAACTGAAGCTTTTCCATTACCGCTCTTGAAACAACCGAGCCTGAGAGCAGTTTGCCATGTCTTAGAGCAAAGGGTGTCGTGAGACTGATAACTGCCAAAGTGTAGAGTAACTCACCTCCAAATTGGACAGGAACTCGAAGCGTGGCCCATAACAACACGGAACATCCACCTACAATAAACGTAAACAGCCCAATTGCTTTGTCAAGACCAATAGTAAAGTCCTTTCGAAACTCGTTTGTGTCCTTTGCAAGCCCAGAACCAAGCCAGATTGCAAACGACATGAGCGCAAAGCTTGCACTGACCAAAATACCACTGGGCAGGTACGTTCCAATACTGATAAAATGAACCGGGGTAATCATGAGATAGAAAAAAAAAGACTGATGAAAGTGCTCTAGTAGATTGTTTATCGATCTGAACGAGGCTTCTGCAATTCGTCCAAACGTTGTGATATCCGCAGGCCCGTTGGTGCCTACGGCCTTGATCGTTATAGCAGTGATTCTCCATCCACTAAAGGCTTCACAACCAGGTCCCCGTTCCAGTCCTGCCTTTGCCAGATTCCAGACTCCCTTGAGAAGTGTAGCAAGCCTATTAGTGTAAAACTCCATGCTGACATCCTGTTTCTGTACAATCCGTCTAATTCCCTCGTTCCGTGCCACCATGATCGCAGTATTGAGCAGGTCGAGATTCGGAAGTTGTCCGTTTAAACCCTCGTAGTAGAACTCCACGGCGTCAAAGTAATCCGAACGCGATGGATAATCTAATACAATCGCGCCCTCGATCACCCCAGCTGTAACGTCCAGAGAGGTATGGTAAGCTTCAACCCACTCCCTCAGCGAAATATAGCTATCACTAGGGAACACAACAATTATGTTTTTCGCCCATACAGACCATCGCTGAAAGAATTTGGCAAGTGCAATCGCAAGTGCAACACCGCCAACATTATATTCACCGTCTTTGTTGAACCATGGCGCGGCAAGCACCATAGCTTCACTATCGTCTCCTCGAGGAGCATGCAAGACTCCATATATAGTCTTCCCGGTAAGTGATACACCTGTGTGATTGAACTCCCAGTCGTGAACTGCTGTTTTGTAACTGATATCTGTTAACCATTCTTCCATTGTGGCTACTCGACTATTGAGGCAGATGTATTAGTAAATATAGACCATAGACCAAACAGATTGGTGAAGGAAGCTCACCTCGCCTCATCGACTTCTTCCCACTTCTCAATCTCATTCCTGAATCCTCTCAGAATATTCCACTCGCTTTCTCGGAAATAACTATAGGCCTGGCTAGGCATCAAAGCGTTTTCGCTGATATACGTGTTCCGAAACATGTCCTTCATGGCCAGACTACCAAACCATCCCATCCCCCCAAGCGCCAGAGTAATAACGACAAAGGGGAATATCCGTATGAGCAATGGAACAAGACCCCATTTGTTTATCCGACGGCGGAGTACTTCGACAAGCGCCATCTGCTCCAAACAAACCTTTTCAAGCTCTACTGGTCAACTACGTGGAAACAGGGTGTACTCTTAAGAACACACATATGTACATCACGTGTCTCCAACATTAAAAAACCAAACTATGCTATGCTTTTCCTAAGACTTTTGAATATTGTACCTCTAAATCGAGCGTGTTAGTAACGGAATAATGGAGGGGCAAAAAAAAAAAAAGATGTTGGAAATACTTACCGGCTTCTCGGGCCATTTGCTGCAAACCAACAATGACAATCTGATGAACAAACCCAGGAATCCGCTTTCTGTGAACACCAAACCACTCAAGAGGAGGAGTGGCATCACCCAGTTCTTTCAACTGTGGTGCTCCAATGTCTGGCGGTTCTAAAGCAATGTACGCGTACTTAGAGTTCAGCTCAACATCCTTCAGACGATCCTCAATGTTGACAGTTTCATAGATCTTCTGTGATTTTTTAGGCTCCTCATCCGATGTCGAATCTGCTTTCTGATCAGCCTTTGATGCATCTTTCTCCACGACTCTCGGTCCTTCATCTCTAGCTGTTCGCGAAGCCAAGGCCCTTGCATGACTCGTCCACATGTCGCGGCAGAAATTGATAGGACCCAAGTTCCAGCGGATCTCAACTTTCCCGCCGAAGCGACTCGAAAACGTATACTCAATGGTTGAGGTATCAAGCAGTTGCCAAGTTTTCATAGAAACGGTCAATGAGGGTGATATGATGATTGCACCTCCTCGAGCTCCATTAGCTTGCTCAGCGTACTCACTGATGGTCAATTTTGCCATAGAGGCTTCGTTAAGTTGGCGTTTGAAAGATGACAGTGCAACGAGCACCTTGCCCACATCGAGATCAAGATCGCCAACTGATTTATCTCCACTTCTGCTTTGTGAAAATTTCGCATTCAAATCGTCGCTCCTAATCACAAGCACTTGGTTATCATATAGTGAATTTGGATAGACTTGTAGACCACAAGAACGAACTCTGACGTCCAGAACAGTTTTCAAAGACCCAAGAGAAAATGTTTTAGTGTCATTACTATTCGCTTTAAGTTTCAAAGCTGTGGCTTCATCTGCCACTTTGCTGGGGGCCGAATCTCGTAGTACCTGTCTGTAAGAAGCGAGTGTGTCTTTCCTCATGCGATCAATTGTTCTATATATATCGTAGAAATTGGAAGCCGCCAAAGCCGTACAGTAGAAGTAAAGGCTGCCAATGTCTCCTACACAGTACAACTCGTCTTGTACTTGCTTGGTCTTTTGGTTATAAATGCCAACATTGAAGTTGCATATTTTCCCAATAAAGAACGGATGAAAGTCATAAGATATTTTTGTCTCAAATAATTCGAGAGAGAAAGAGACGAGAACCAAGGGAATATCAAAAATCCAGTCATCTCGCTTCCAAGATATAACTGGATGAATTCTTATATTTTTCAACCAGACTTCACCTCCAAGCCTTCCACGAGATATCAGAGAAAAATTGTCTAGTCCCACAGTCATATTTTGTTTCCAATCTGATGATTTACGTGAAATGAACCAGACTCGATCTAGATCAAGCGATATCTGCCCAAGAGATTGCCCCATTTCAACCCTGCCGCCAATGTTGATAATATTAAGAGTTATACTCCATGGGAAAGCTTTGGTAGTGGCAACTTCGTGGAATCTGGTTACCAGATTTTTGGCATCTTCCCGGGCTGACTCCAAAGCGACAATAGAATTCCGTTGCTCCATTCTAGCAAAGAGCGGAAATTTGTCTTGTTTCCAAATGTCATGGAAAAGCTCAAGATCCTGTCGTTGCTTCATATTCACATAGGCAGAGACATCCGAGATGTTGCAAGTTAGAGACGCTTTTGTGAGCTTACCCTTTTCATTTCCAAGCATGCCTGCTAATAAGACTTCTTGAACTCCAACTGAACCACTGATTTCTCTTGAGTATATATGCTGAAGGGAAGCCTTTAGATTCAGTATTTTTAATGTAGAAAAATGAAGACCATATTTACCAGACTCTTCTGAGCTTCCAAACTCAACAGAAATCTGATCCAGGCCCACAACTGCAGATACTTTAGCCATCGGTTCACAGCTAAGGCATATTTCTTGTCTCTCCATACACAATCCAAAGCTGATATCAGCACTTTCGAGGAGCTTTGTAAAATCAATATTATCAGGAGCTTCTTCTTTGCCTGATGAATCAACTTCTTGGGGGAGTTTTGGTGATGCTTCACTTGTGTTGGCAACCGGCTGTTGCAGCATGCTCTTGATTGATGTCGACATTTCCATGAGCACTGGAACACAAACAGGGTATATGGTGTTGGAGGAAGGAAAAATTATAGCTTCACACTTCACATTATGTTTCTGGAGCCCATGATTTTTCAAATACTCAATGTCAAACTTGACCGCAGGAGCGTGTAGTGATATGGCTGGCATCGCAGCAGTCATAGAATTTTTTCTTCCTTCTGTTGACTGTGTATCTGTTGTAGTGACTGTCATTCTTCGACGTGATCTTTCTACTCGACTATGTGCTGCTTCACTTTCATACAGTTCAAACTGCCCTCCATCAAAGCTTATTGTACAATTCAGAGATGTAAGAGTGTCGCCAAGTGTTTGAGCAAAGCCAGCTTCGTCAACCTTGAACTTTTCCTGTGCAACTGGAGATGGGAGTCCCACATCTAATTGCTTTAATTTCTTCAAACGGTCTGAAACATCGGTAAACGATTTCAAAACTTTCTCCACCAAGATAATGCTTGTAGACAAAAGCTTAACAGTAATCTCATCGCCCGTTATTTGTGCTGAAATATCTCGAAGTCCTTCTTCACGATCAGAAATATGATAAACCAGTTGCATGCTTGGAAGGTGTGCTCTGTTTGACAGCTGCGATTCGCTTTGTTTGCTGTAAAAGTTGTTCCAGCTATTTCCTTTGGCAACAGAAACATAGAAATCCATGATTGTGAACTTTCCAAGTTCTTTTTCAGAGACCATATATACCTTCTCGCAACCAGTGATAAAGCCAGGATACTGAGGATCATCATCTCCAAACAACCACCCGAGACAGACGTTATAAGATAATACGTGAATGATGTATGATGGTACGCTTTTGCTTTCAGCAGATGCAATGGGCGGAGCTTCTTTAGGGGGAAACTTGAAATCGGGAAGCGCAATGCTTTTCATATGCTCTACAATAGCTGTAGAACGCTTTGATAGTTCTGATAATTTTAGCACAGCATCAGAACTAAGCGAGACTCGAATATAATTGCTCTCAATTTGAAGAGTTTGTAATTCGGACTCCAAGTAATTGTCTGGATTAATAATTTTGATTGAGAGATTTAGATCCAGAATAACCGATAGATTGTCTTGTATCTGGTGGTTATCGATGGTGAAATAAAACCTAGGTAGGATAACTTCCCCGTACGGTTTCACTTTGACCAATTCAGACGGGTCGGTCGGTGAACCAATTGCATAAGTGAAGGAAGATACAGAAAAGTCATCACATCGCAAGCAGAACCGGGTAGCATCTAGTAAAGTAGATATTTCCACCAATCCTTGAGATAATGCCACCTTCAAATGGAAAGGGTGAGCTTCCTCCTGCTGCTCAATGCGCTGGTGATCGCCCTCGTTAGAATTTACGTCGCTCTCAAGGTCAATTAGTTTCTTGGCTCTTGTAAATGTAGAGTACAGGTTAGCAAGGCCAGTTTCGATAGCCTCTTTTGAGACCAGTAAAGAGTTCAGCAGTGTTGATAATGAGGATACCTCTACTTTAAAAAAATCTGAACGAAGGTAGAGCTCAACAAGTTTCTTCGTTAACTGAACTTTTCCGAGGCAGGCAACATTGGATTGGGATACTTTTGCAAGCGGAACTGTGGATGAAAGAAACTGGTAATGTTGATCGGCTCGAGAAAGGTGTAAATCCAAATCACATTTAGTATACCCAATATCAAAGATTGAGATGTTCTTGACTTTATGCAATTCCACAGAATAACCCATGAGAGCCCCTCCAAGGCCCGTTTGAGGCAGAAGCTCCAAGTTCCAATTAAAAGACTTGACAGATGATGTAAACATGTAATCTCCCAAATCAAGCCCCGAGGAACTTGTTGAAGAAGGTCTCTCTTTAGGGGATTCTGAGGTAGCAGAAGCCTTTGGAATATGCCTTTTGATATTCTCCCAATCGTCGTCTACAAAAGAATTGACAATTTTGCAGATTCCCTCGGATCCTTCAGCACAGTCCAATCCTATATGAGATGCATCAAGGTTGACCTTTTTAAAAGAAGTTTGAATCGGCCCTGCAGTTGCTAACGAGAGTTCCATATTTTCTCCAGCAAACAACAACATTTTCTGGCTTTGTATCAGTAGCTCCACATGAGACTCGCATGCAGTGTTAAAAAAATTCAGTCTTAAACTGTCGGAATTTATCTCTCCATCATGAGACATTAAAAAGGCAGTACTCATGTCAGTTGCGCCAAAGTGAAGAGAAACTTTACTCAAATCGAAATTTAGATCAATTGCATCAATATTCACAGCAGCGTGGACAGTTTGTGCTCTATTCGGCTTTGTAGGGGCCTCTTCTATTTTATCTGGCGTTGAGCTCTGATTGCTGAGTGATTTGGAAAAGCAATCGACAAGGTCTTTCAGTGATAATAACAGTAAACTTCCTCGGCTTCGAATACTTGATAACTTGACAAAAAAGTCATGGGTTTCTGCTTCTTCTGACAAATCTGGTTTCAGCTGTGACACTTCAACGTTGTCCGATTGTTTTTTTGACCACTTGTTTAGCTCAAGATAATCGAAGCAAAAATAGTCATCTTCGTCGTCCAGGGATGCAAGTCGAACAACAAAGCTTTCGATCCCAAAATTTATTGATTCAGAATTGTCATCGTCAACCTTCGTTTCATCTTTAGAAAATATGTACTTGAAAATATAATTGTGTTCAATTTCTGTAAATTCCCAGCTTCTCCAATTTGAGAAAATATCTAGAACTGTTTTCTGAGCAATCTCTGGAGTATTAAACTTGTTATTTGCAATTCTTTGTTTTGTCTCCTCCTTCCATTGCTCAGGGAGATTCTTAAATACGTGCCTTAACTTGATCATAATCTTCCAGCTATCGTCCGATCGTACATGTTGTCTTGAAGATCTGGTTATAAATGCTGGCTTCGTAAGAACCGGAGGGTCAAATTTGATATCTTGAATGATTTCTGGCGTGGATATAGCATATATTAGATCCACTAATCTAACCTGTGATCGCGAGGCAATACTGGAAAATTCTTCCGCGATGGTTTGAATATGGCTCATTGCACTGGTGAGGTAATTACACAACCAACCAATTTGGTTTTCCTGCAACGAGCAATCCAAAGTTTTGATTTGAACTGAAGTCTGGTCCCATGATGAAGATGATTCCTTCCAGAACTCGTTCTCCTGAAAGATAAGAGCAAAAGCACGATTATCGGCAAATAACTCATCATTTAGCTCGTGAGAATTCCTCTGTATGGTCAATATAAGTTGCTGAACTTCCGCATTGAAGACGTCTTCTGAAACCGGCACAGTAGAAGTCGTGTAATCAAGATTTGAGTTTGCCTCAACGACATCTGTTTTAAAAGACCCAGAAAACGACAAATTGCCAATCTCAAAATTCAAGTGATTTGGAAGTTGATCTGCAGTTGCATTCACAAACACATCGTTCAGAGATGTCACAGAAAATTCGCCATATTTGAAATGAAGCAGAGGCAAAGCAATCCGAAGATTTTTTACTTCTGGAGATAGATGAACATTAGAGTTGTGCTTTTTGATAACATCCACTTGAAGTTCGTCAATGATAGAATCCAAGCTTCGAGTTTCAAATTCATGATACAGTTGAACAATAAGCTGTAAGCTTTCGGGAGTAGCAAATAATCTGGTGCTTCCCAAAGACACTACGAAGCTATCGTATTCAAATTTAGAATCTGGGATATAAGAAGGCGTGAATTCTGAATCCGTGTAGTAAACCGTGGGATGCATCACTGGTTCATGCAAAACTTGTGTTCTTGAACGGCCACGCCTAAGTGATTTCCAGTTTCCAGGTGGTAGAAACCTTCCATGGTAAGACGAATCAGAACTGTTGCTAGATGATGTATCATAAAGGGAGTCGTCATTTTCGGTGTCTTGTACTCTTCCATTTGAGTCATTGGTGAAAGGAAAATGGCTGAAAACGGTATCAACAGTTTCGCTGTTAAGTGGAGGAGGCAAATCAGGATAAGGCATACTGCAATCTAAGCTGTCATATGCATCATTAAACTCCTTGTCTCTATTCTCTTCTCGAAGAAAAAATGGAGCACGGTGAAAAGGCCCGTCGTGCAATTTTACGTGTGCCTGTTGAAGCGACCTGTGCTGAGCGAAATCCCGTTTTTGGCAAAAATCGGTAAACAAAAGAGATGATTCAAATCCGGCCAAAAGATGAGACTTGTCTTTGTTGTTGAATAAGGATACGCTGATGACAGGTATAGAAGCATTAGCTCGAGAAGAAAACCGGTTGTTTGAAACATCGTTAAACTGAAAAGATACCTTGGATAAAACTATTTGTAGGCATCCACCGTCATCGGTATTGATCTTTAAAGATATCACTGGGCAAAAGAATGTGACTAGTGTTATATCGTTAACAACAGGTTCTTCTACTAACAGCGCATTCTCGCAATCGCCATATGAGTGTCCCAAATTTGTGACTGCCCGCAGTAGTCCCTCTAAGCATTCAACTTTGCAGTTTGACGAAACCTTTTTAATACTAAAATTCCATTTGCAGATGTAAGTAGGCTCCGTAGGGGGCAATCCAAACAAACGATGACCATGAATCATTATCCCCTCGATGAAAAGATGAGGCTCTCTCATGATTTGTTTTGAAAACTCAAGAACTTGCTCATTATCCTGAAAAACATGATGGTGAAGAGCACTAATTGGGCTGATATTGCATTGTAAATCCATATAGTAGTTTGTAAATCGTAAATCAATATCCAGAGATGCAAAGGAAAGAAAAATAGAAGTATCACAGTCGTACATGTTTGACGGTAGTACAATACACCCGTTTTTGACATAAACATAAAGCATCAAGTCAATCTCGTTGTCGGTCCTTTTATAAACTGGTTTCTCTTTCAATGAACCTTTCTCTTTTCCATCCTCGAGAGCAACGCTTTTGGTATCTTTGTCCACAGAAGCGCTAGCTCCCCGGTTATATTCTTCCAAAGTTTTAAAATGTATATTTTCCCCAAAGTAATTTTCACAGACAATCATCATATATCGCACCACAAAGCCATAACACTCTAAAACCACGTTTTCACCATTGCATTCCAAAACCATTGTGTCCACATTTCCGGATTCAATGGTGGAGTAATATGTGTAAGAACCACCAAGGCTGAAACCATAAGCTCTTCCCACATTGGAAGAAGCCAAAAAAGTATTGAGCGTGTGCCACGATGGTGTGTCAAGCATTAAATTAAACATAGGGGATGCCAAAGAAAAAGAAATCGTAGAGCACTTATCATAAACATTTTCCATCGGAATGGACAAATCTAGAGTTAGTTTGTCGCCTTGAAAAGATAGGTATGTGTTATCATCAAAATCAACTGGATTGTTTATAATGTTCCCGTCATTAACATTCAGGTAAATGGCATAGTTATTGATAGTCCAGTTGATTAAATAAACAAATGAAGTAAACAATTCGTAAGAAACAGGGGCTCCAGCTGCAAAATCGCTAAACATGTCCGTCAGAAGCGTTGTATGTTCACGTAGAATAAACAGCTCGCCATTATCAGAACTGTTGCTAAAAGTCCAATTTGTTTTGCCATTCCATTTTAGAGGAAAAGATATATCTCCTTGAGTAACATGAGAGTTTGCTCTGAAAATTATGCCATGATTAATGCTGGTTCTGATTTCTGGCCGCAGAAGATTCAGCTTAAAGTTGTTCAGCCAGCCTTCGGCTGTCGCCACCATGCTGTTGTATAATGAAAGTGTGCTTCCTCCCTCCGTTTTCAATTCAATCCATCCAAAAGGTCGTGTTATTTCATCGTCACCTGTTTCTTTGTTCTGCTCTACAACTTGCTCATTTTTACTAAACTCTCTTATTGGAACGCGTATAATTGCATCATCTACAAACTCCAACAAGATCTTGAAGCTTGTATAAATTCTATCATCGCCAGGGGAGCATCGACTTTGAGGCACGCTATCCCTACACACTGGCGGGAACAGGACCTGCTGCAAAGGGCCACGTTGCCTATGTGCCCATGGTCCATAGTAAATAGTAGCACCGCTAACCGTTAGGTCGATACCCCATGCAGGTGGTGAACCTCCATTCCCAACATCAGGCCCTTCATTTGGGTTAATAGGAATTGGGTTCTCAGGTACCTTTCCTACAATATCGAAATAATGCAATATTGTGAATTTTTCAGCATCAATGATGGAAGAATATTTGGCATACTCATCGAGTGCTAACTTGGAGCCCGCCAATGCTTGTAGTTCCTCATCATCTTCATTGACATATCTTCTCAAACCACTCCAAGATTCCTTAACTGTGGCCTGCTTCCTTTTAAAGGGCATAGCCAGTGGATCCAGAAGCTCTTTTGTGAGATGTTTAAACTGTTTCCATATGGCTCCTCTAACACCTTTCCGAACCGGCTTTTTTGCTGTTCGCTTCATTTCAGGGTAGGCATCACCTTTGTAATCAATATTGGGCTTCATGAGCATTGAGACTTTGGATAGAGTAAAATCAAGCACAGCTTTGAAAAGATCCAGGCTGTTCGAAGGTGCTTCCAGGTCTAGAAAGCCCTCTCCAGTCGTGAAGCTGACTACCAGTACGGAAGGTGTGGTTTTATTTCCCATAACAAATGCGCCCTTATTGCATACAAGTTGTATTGGTAGAAATTTTAACAGGTATGTATATACTGAGTTTGCTGCTCCTGCGTTTTTGACCTCGTGGGCAGAATCAGATATATTTGAGCTCGAATCATCTCTCGTTCGGCTTTTTGGGCTAGAAAACTTGTTGTGTATTGAGGAATCATCAACAGTTGTTCCCCCTGAAATGGGAGATGACATCGATGGACGGGGATCACGCCCAACAGTAGAAATATCTTCATTGTTATCCTGTTCTTTCTTTATAATGTCGAAGATATTGTCATATGCTGGAGTTCTATTGTACACAAACCATTCTAATCCGTCCACCTCTAGTAAGAATCGTGAAGGCAGAGTTGTCATAACTTGGGTAAAGCCCCCATTCTCCTGAAAATTTGGATCTGATACACCGAAGTTGCCTGTGTTTCTTGCTTCATCAGTACCCAGTGCTCTTGATTTTCTTGTTCTGGTAAGCCAGTATCTCCAAGTAAAAGTTCCTTGAAAGGCGCATATAGTTTCATTGGCTCCTACACAGGTCAGATTTTTGAAAAAAAGACGACCCCCAAGAAATGATAGCTTTAGAGACTGTACTTGAACGCGTATTTTGTATTGCCGCCAGAGAAGACATTTGAGAATGAACGAAATGATCAATCCTACAGTGCGGTTGAAGTAGAACAAGAAGAATATTGATATCAGCAAAACCAGAATCCAATCAACAAGAAATGTCCATTTTAGGAAGCTCTTTCCTAGGAACTCTGAATAGGTATTAAATGTGGAATCCATGAGTATCTGAGGCTATGATAACGAGAAACAATCGTGAACTGGTATGAGGGAAACTGAGATTATTAAGAGCTGATGCTCGCGCTCAGTCACTGTCAATTAAACCAAAGTCTTTCACAATAATCGTAATCAGGTGCCAGTATAATGCTTTTAGGTGTTTTTTATGCCATAGAATGTGGTTAATATAGGGTATTCAGCATCTGAAAGCTCTTGTCTCAAGTTGGCGGCTGTATGGAGATGATGATTTAGGGGCGGTCGGTGGGAACGTTGGGACAACCTAAACATTCAACATAACAAAGCGTGCGTTCTACACCAGCATGTCAGATGGCATAGCCCCAGTTTTACTTCTTACACGAACAGTTTTAAAATGCAAATTGAAAGTTTTATTAGTCCTGGAATAAGAAACACTAACAAACGCCCACTACACACTCTCAAAATCGTACAAAAGTCAAAATCAAAAAGGCCCAAATAAGTTAAAAAGATAGTATGTCTATTTGTAATTGTTCTTGCTTTGTTTGAAGTTTGCTTATTATATTGATCTGAAAGACTCCATGGTTGCCCACCCTTTCGATGTGTGAAACTTCAAATGTTCAGCGATTCAGGTAAACTGAGTTGGATCTAAATGGATTGGAATAGATGGTTTGGGAATTTATTTGCGGATGTTGATTTGTCTGCTCAGTTGGTGACGTCTGAAATCTTTTTGAGAGAACTTTAGGATCTAAAGAATGAATTACAGTACCGTTGAGATCGTTTGCGGATTGCGTTCTTGCTGTCGACATCTCAGCAGGTCTTGGGTTGATTCTCTTGTTTCCCGCTTTGATTCCGGTCTCAGGTGCCGTTGATGATCTTAAAGCATTCAGAGGAACTTTTGGTTTAGAGGCAGGCATTTTCAATCTGTCAGGAGAGCGTTTGGAAATGGTATGATGTCTATATCGAGAATTTCGAGGGGCCTTATCTTCTGGTACTGCATTTGATGTAACTCTGTAATTAGAGTAAGGATTAGAAGAGTTGTGGGGTTTGGATGAGGCTGTCGTTCGAAGAGCATCGTAAGAGCTAGAACGAATCAAAGATTTCCTTTCCTTGAAGGAGCCTTTCGGAACTCCTAGATCGAAATGTGAAATAGTTCTTGGGTCTAATGTAACAGGTTTATGATTGCTATATCGGCCCCTTGGTCGTTGTTGTTGTTTGTTTGAGCTCAAACCCACTAGACTACTACTATTTGCCATAGAATGTTTGCGATCTATATTCAGACCTTGTTTTGCAGTAGGCGAAGACACCTGTATTGAGTTGTCTTTCCTTGGCTTGTCTTCTGTTTCTTGGTTGGAAATCACAGTTTGGGTTAAAGGTGAATGCTTCTGTGGCTTATGAGAAATATTCACTGCACTTTTAGTGTCGATTAGAGCTAGGTTCTTTAACTTGTTTAGCCCTGGTTGAGATTCTTCCGTAGAAGTTTTGATGTGTTGAACCGGTAAATCTGACGAAGACCTGGATAAACCAGACGGTTTACTGTAAAAACCTTCGTACTTAACCCCTCCTTGTGCTTTATTTGCAGCGTTTATTGATTCGGGTTTGGATATTGCGCTGCTTGAGCTTGTATTGTAACTGTCCTGGTCAGTGCTAGGCCTTCGATCCAAGTCTAGCGAGGTCTTTAAAGATCCTGATATGTTTAGGTGTACCAACAGATTGCTTGATATCGAGGAAGAGGACGTTGAATCGTGATCAGAGAAGCTAAGGTTATCGTGAGAGTGATCACCGCTGCCATAATCCCCTTCGCTAAGCAATCCTGTTCCAAGAGAGTCGACAGAATGGACTGAAGATGGTTGGCCATAGAACTTGGGTCCGACAACAGATGGGTTGAGAGTGCTGTATGAAAATGATCTACTTATCCTCCTTGACTTGTCCCGCTCCGGTTCTAAAGTTCTGGGCCTATTAAAGCTGACAAATGCCAAAACTTCAGGTACTATTTGCTTTGCATTTTCTATCAAGAACTGGACTGTTGTTCTTGACAGTTCATATTCATCGGGCATTAGAGTGTGTTCTGGGTGGGATAGAATACATGGCTGAAAGATGGCAGCAAGGTTGAAAGATGTCATTAAATTTGTTTTCTCGTTTTTCTCAAACATTGACATCATTTCCAGTAAATAGAGGAAGATTGACCTATTGCTGTGAGGTAAACAGGATATCAGTATTACGTACTTGTTGACAGCACGAGCAATTTCACGAAGTACTAAAAACTCTCCTTGAGAAGCATCGTTCTTGTCAAACGTTAAACTGTCAAATAGGTTGGCGTCTAGTATTTCGGGTTTGTTAGGTGCTCGGGTCTCAGCCAATTTCTGAATCGGCTGGTTCTCATTTAAATGAACGGAGAAAGATGTGGAAAGGTTTGGGCTTGGTGTGTTGGGTAAAGAGGGTTCCGGGGAATCGATCAGGTCAGCTTTGTCTGGAGCTGGAAAAGGTTTGGCTGGTAGAAACGCCTTTTCGCGTAGTCGTGATATAAGCTCTGGATATTTCTTAATTTGGTTTCGAAATTTGTCATAACTATCTAGAGGTATTATTGGTTCGTTTAAGTTGTTCAAATATCGTCTGAGGACATTAGCAACGTCATGAACAGTGAACTTTTGGTCTGCCAGAGCTATGTCTTCGCCATACATTGGCGCAGTATCAAAGATTTCTTTCAACTCTCTAATTCGCTTTGCTGATCCGCTGAGTCTGAATATCCCTTTTACATCTAAAGCATTATCGAGCAAGTAGTTTCCACACTTTACAATTATTGTTGGCAGCTGTCCAAACTGGAATGGTTCATTCCTATTTTTAAAAAGTCTTGATTCAGCCAGCTGAGAGGAAGACTTTAGGGAATCTTGAAGAGATACATCAGGCGTAGTTGGTGTGGTTGGGTCTAAACTTTTTCGAGAATCTGAGTTGTTAGAAGGGCATGTTGAGGATGTAGGGGATTTCTGTTTGTTGGATGTTTCTATATTTGCATCAGTGGTTTTGGACAGAAATTGTAGGAGCTTTGTGGCCGAGCTTTGTCGTTTCAACTTTTTCCGCTGGGCGACTTTAGGAGGCGGTTGCAGTATGAAGCCCGAGTCCATAGAGTACTCGACTTTGTTCTGTTCGGTATCCTTCGATATCAGGTCGGAAAGTGACTCTTGATGACTGCTGCTTTCAGGCGCAGTTGGGTCCCTGTGATGTCGACTATCACTGCTGTCCGTTGGCGGATGCTCATTCTTGTGTCCTGCTGCTTCTGCGAATGTAGACTTTTCTGGTGAGAAAATGTTCTTGAACCATCCGTTAAGTGGTGACCTTGAGGAGGATCTTTCTCGTTCTGGAGAGCGGTCGTTCCTTCTAAAGCGAGATCTGGAGCGACGACTAGACGACGAGGATCTTGAAGAGCCCTGACTAGCATTGGAGTCGGATCTATGACGACTACTATGGCTACCTCCCGCGAAAGGAGGAGCCGGAGGTATCATATCCTCCAAAGGGAGTGTGGATTGCATGGGGCTCTATGAACAAGAAGAGTGAAAATGAGGAGATGGTGGGAAAGAAGCGTGGTAATTATTATGGATCGGGACGCAGACTCGGCGCCGCGTAAAGTAGTATTGTCGAGGAATGGATATTAAGGGAACAGTGTGAAAAAGGCGACTAGCTGGCACGTTCAGAATCTGGGGTAGGAAGTAGAACGTAGGATCGGTTCTTGCCCGTCTTTGATCTTGACTGAAGTGTCCTTTGTGGCCTGGCGTCTGGTGCAGAAAGCAAAGCTGTTGTAATCAATTCTTGTTGAAATAGACAGACTCAAGTCCCCCGAGCAGAAGCACAAGCACAAACGCCTTATCCTACTTGTCTTCTCTACGTATACGGGGAAAGGGCACAACGTCATCGTGTATGGGAACTCTAAATCTAGTGGATGAGGATAGCGTTTTATCTACTTTCAGCTTTAGAGTGAGAAGTTAATTTGCATTCAAGCGCCATCCGTGCTGCACAGGCAGAATGAAGAGAATGGAAACCAAGCTTAACAATGGAGCCAATGGCGCGTGTATCTCGCCAAGATCCGCTCCAACAATGGTGAACCTCAGAAACGGACGGGAAGAAGTGTTCTCCCCGAACGAAGGCCAAGTGTACTAAAACAAGACAGCATTTTCGATCATAGCTAGCCTTCCATCGGAATGGCATCAAAATGGAAACGACTTGACGTAATGTTCTGCGAGGACATCCTCCCTTGGGTTTTCATAGTATGTGAACTTGTCTGGCATGCGTTCCTCGGGCCTTTTGTGTTTGTTCTGAATCCTATCGTGGCCAGCGCTAATGACAAAAAAGCATCCTATTCTCTTCCACACTCCCGAAATCGATCAAACACACTATTCTACATACCATTACGCCATCACAAAGGTTTTGGCTCTCTGTTCAATACAACGGCGTGGACTATGCCGAAGTCTTTAATCATTAGGATATGTTTTTTTGTATTTCCCCAGAGAATATAAACAGTTGGCTATCCAACCCAGCATGCTTCTCTGTATGATATACAAGCATACAGGATACAGCCCTTTCTTTTTGGGATAGAGTTATTATTTCCTTCCAGGCGAGAAGGCGAGCAAAAATTTTCCACTCCTGGTCACAATAGCACCATAAGAAACAGTATATACCCAACAAGCTCGAGTTATCAGCGGTTAGGGTTAGCGCACAAAGATACGGGTGCCAGGTTTATGTCGAGCACGCATTTACGGGGACCTTCAGCCTTATTATTACCTTTAGAGAGGGCCTGCTGGTACCATTTTTGGTCAAAGTCGCAAGGCTTGTAGTGCGGCAAATTTGTGTTACGAGCCCGCATGACTTCCAGGCAAGGGTCTTCTAGAAGTAAGCTTTAGTGTAAAAAATGGATAGACCTCTTTTGGAAACAAAACCAAAATGTTGTTGTCTGGAATAGGAAAATATGGGAAGAGATTATTGAGTAAGGGTAATTGTGGGTCTAGTAAGTTTAAGATACGCTTTTATATTACTTCTGAATGTTGGGGAAAGATATACCAACTTTCCATGTTCATTCAACCTATTATTAATTCACATGCCTATTATGGAAGGAAAAAGAAGTGAAAAATATTTGCTAACTGACTTGTTAGACTGTGATTAGAAAGTTATACTGTAGCAAGGTCATTCTTCTTTTATGCGGTGGATTAACCTGTAGTTCCATCCCAGCAGTATTGTTGGAAGCAGCTCTGGCATTGGCTTGTTTGTTCAAGTCCTAGCCGCTCTTCTTCTCTTCTTATGATCGCACAACCAACGCATGCCTGCCATTCAGAGTCCAGAGTAAGACTAAGTCTCGAGGCTGTATGGAACCCGTTGTTTACCATACTTGTTCTCTCCGACTCTGTGTATGAAAGCTTAAAAGTGTCAGTGCCAGAGTTGTAGGTCAAATTGGTGTTTGCAATGTAGATTATTAAAGGAGGTAATGAGCCATCACTATTCGTGGCAAGATTTGAAGAGTAGCAACCAAAAAAGGCAGGACCAGAGGCATATCCCATTTTTAGAAAGCCAGCTAGATCTGGCACATCAGGAAATGCTGCTCCATTAGACTCACTCAAAAACTGCCGATTATAGGTGGCAATTAATGCCGATCCATCGGGATAGTTATCGGACGTATCTGCAGAGTTATCAAACGCAAACACTACATCAAGTGCCCGGTCTGGTTGGATCAAAGGGGCCAATGGAATGTTTTGACCGTCCTCTCCTCCGTCTACTAGGTGAAGAAAAGGGGAAGATGCAATTGAATCCGATACTGAATCGCTAGTGCCTGACACAGCATAAAATGGATTGGAGCTAAATGTAGCTACATCCTGATCTGCCTCCTGGAGAAGCTTTACAAATGTATCAGCCACAGCACTGAGTTCACCCTCTAGGCCGCTTTCACTAACAATTAGCGATAAGTATTGATTGAAAATAGATGAAGAGGTCCCCATAATGAAGGCTGCATTGTCATATCCCTGGACACAGCTGCTCTCGCTGCTGGGGAATCCATTGTGAGTTACAGACCCAAGATAAGAAATATCAGTAAATGCATGTAGAGATGTATCCCAAGAACCCATTTCGTAGGGTGTAAACTCATAAAGAGTAGAACTTAGATTCACCGCTTCTGTAGTCAGGTCCCGACTGGTAGCCACAATGATTGGGAATGGCATATCATAAGAAGCAAAAGAACCCTCTTGTTGTACATCGCTCCAGGTTTTTCGCAATCTTTCTGTATTATTCGCATAAAACTGTCTTGCTAACAAAAGTCCCCAGTAGTCTGTCAAGGTTGTGTCAAAACCAATTGTTGTTTTGTCGTCAACTTGAAGGAAATCAGAAGCAATAAGCTGCGCTGATTCCAGAGTGGATCCAGCTGGATTATAGAATGGATTCTCCAGATCCCATATACCAGAGCTTCCTGTCAAAATGTCTGAGATCGAAATAAAGTCGTTCACGCTTAACGTTCCCACCAGCCAGGCTCCACCAGATAGACCCGATATATAGCTCGACGCCTGTAGTATTCCACCAAGACCGTAAGTATCTGCCCCCGTGGTTCTGCTATCCAAAGCTGAAAGCTGACCTGCTCCAGTTAACATAGCTCTATATCCTCCTCCAGAAAATGCCAAGCCAATGTTTATTGGATTGGCACTTTCAAAAAAGGAGTCGACATCAAAACCAGCCATTCCTGCTCTTGACAGGTAATCCTGCAACGCTGGTGTAGTAACGGAATGTCTGTTTTCAATAAAAGAGGCTTCCAGAGCACTTAATGAATCAGCTGCCCTCACAAAAGATTCATTATTTGGACACGTTACAGAATGAGGACCATAATCTCCTGTTGAGATCGAACCGATACTAGAAGCTACTGTAGATATGCCACTGAGCAAGTCGACCAAAGAGACGGAATCTCGAAGGTCAAAATTAACCATCTTTCTATTGCAGTTGACTGGCTGTCAAACAAGTACGAGAAGAAAGCTCAAAAAGAAGTTTCACAGCCTAACACATTTATTTTATAGGATCACATTCTAAATAACCCTACTGCTAATTCAGTTTCAAAGCGTTCAACCGGAGAAAGCTTTTGAAACTAAATCGCATTTTTCACCACATGTTCTGAAAAGCAGAACATTCTTCCAACATCTTAAACCAAAAATAAATATCTTCTTAAAACCAGGCGCAGAGCATTTACGATATGTACAGAGGCAATATATACCCTTTAGATAATACTTAAAAAAGAATTAGCCTGTATCTGGCTTGTCCTGAGATGAAAAATGTCGGACAAAGGTGCAGATCCACGTAGTTGTTCCGGGTAACATGCTCCAATATCGGAACATCTTGAGAAGGCATCGTGTCAATTCTATCTTCACCAGAAATGGATGGGCCTACACTAAAGTCGTTTGATGCTTTCCGTATGTGAACACAACTTGACGTTTCGTCATGGCTGAATGGCTACTAATTACGAGATAAATCTAGCCAAGGTAGCATCCAACTACTCCGTCCGATCCACTCGAGGAGGATTGGTAACGGTTCTAGTAGGAATAATATCACTCTTCTTTATCTGGGCAGAGCTGGGGAGTTTTATTGATGGCTATGAGGAGCATCAGTTTTCAGTTTTTGACAAGGTTCGACAAGAAGCACAGCTAAATGTAGACATTACAGTCGCAATGCCTTGCGAGTATCTTCATACGCATGTTTATGATGCCACGAGAGATGTTCATGTAGCTTACGAATTGTTACAATACGAAGCGGTCAGTTTATCTTTCGTTCTTTTTTACTTGAAAATAAAGCAAAAAGATTGTTTAATCATTCTAACAAGGATTGTAGGCTCGATTTCCTCAAACACAAGTCTATTCGGAGCTCCACAAACAGGGCTCAGATTCCATGACAAACGTTCTTCGACATGCCAGGAAATCGGGGTTCGAGGCACATGATATTTCAAATTTAAAGCGATTGGAGGATAGGACAATATTTAGACGGCAGTCGCGACAGGATGATGAGCAGTCAGTAGTTTCTGACTTTCCTGCCTGTCGTATCTTTGGCTCGATCTTTGTGAACCAAGTGAAAGGCGATTTCCATATCACCGCTAAGGGATATGGCTACCGAGGTGAAATTTATACCCCTAGAGAAAGTATGATTTGACTTTTTTTCTTAAATGAGAGTGCAAATGCTTACCTATCCCAACGTTGATAGGGCTGAACTTTACCCACTTTATCGATGAGCTGTCGTTTGGTGACTACTATCCAAAGCTGGAAAACCCACTTGACGAAACTGCCAAGTCGTCTAATCATGGCAAGTATCTTTTGGCGTTTGTTACGACGTTAATCACTTTAGAACTAACTGAATTATAGATTTGACGGCGTTTCAATACTTTCTATCAGTAGTCCCCACGACTTTCCGCAGTTACACAACGGGCTTCACCGTGTTCACAAATCAGTATGCGGTTAAAGAAGATACCAGGAAGCTTGGCTTTAACGAAGGTGTTCCAGGGATATTCTTCAGATACGAGTTTGAACCAATATCATTACAGATAACAGACAAGAGGATCTCTTTTATCCAGTTTGTTGTAAGGCTGGTCAACACCATAGGAGGCATCACTGTCAGCTTCGCATGGATATACAAACTGGTAGACCATTTGATTGTCAAAGCATTTGGCAAGAAATATCAAAGTGAGACGGAAGAAAAAGGTGGGCTGTTGTTGAGTTGACGATGTATCTGTAGCTTACTTAAATATAAATGGTCTTTTGGATATTTTCGTAGTGTCGACGCCTTTCTCATGTCTACGAAAACCCCAGATTCCGAAAGAAAGCAGCTTGAGAAGAATAACTCTTCTAGAATTGTCCAAATGGAAGAAGATGCTGGAGCTGAACATACAACTACCAAGGCTCAAAAGAAAAACTCCTCTTCATGTACAACGCCACCGTTGCAACAGTCCCATGCTTCGGCGGTTAAAAAGCAAACACGAAAGTCTCGTAAGACTATGAAGCAAGATTCAAGGCCAAAAAGATCCAAGGATAAAATGGATAACGAGAAGGTCCAGGAGACAGAGACTTCTGAATCATCTCATAAAGTAGGCGAGCAAGTCTCGCAAAATGGTATTCAAAAGAATCTCTGCTCTGTATGATACAACCTCTTACAACCAGTCTGGAACCGTAGAAAGCTTTGTCGACTCCATGATCTCTTATGACTCGGTCATGGAAGAGTACGAAAGTATAAGCCTTGACAGAATCCACTCAATTGAACAATCATCCGTGTTGAAGAATGTTGACCTTTACGATATGGAGAATATTTCAGTTGCATATCGACAAATAATGGAGCTTCATCAGGAAGAAGAAATGAAACTGATGGAAGAGTTTAATCAGTTTGCTCAGGTAAGTTGTTCCTCATTAGATAAAGGATCAGTCCACTAACCTTTCTTTTAGGAGGTTGTAACATGGAACAAGGCGCCAATTCAATTTGACAACTTGCGAGGTCGAAAACGTCTTAAAACTATGATTCAATCGATAAATCATAAAGAAATGTTTTTGGAAAAGTCTCGAAACGATCTGATCTCGTCTATAAGCGTTATAAAAACCGTTCTGGGAGTGATGGATCGCCAATTGACATGAATTATCCTCAATTTATACGTCTCCTTGTAGTTATATATTCTTGCAATGAATGGAAAAGAATTCAACACCCTATATTTCCTGCTTCCCATTAACCTCCCACTGGGTTCGTACATAATGCCACAAGTATGTGTCTCCAACGTTCCATCGTTCAGCATCGACCAAGGTCTCTGTATCTTCGTCGATGGTGTTTTCAGTTCTGTAGTTTTCATTTTCCAGAACCCAAAGCACTTGAGTTCTCATCGCCTCTAATTCCAGAACGAGTGCCTCTGGTGGGCTCGGAAACTGCTTTGGCATGTAACGCTCTTTATCTAGCCTTTTCACCAACTTGACAGATTCGTCATTCTCCGTCCCAGCTTCTGATTCAGAAGTTACAACTGCAGGAGCATCAGGCGAACTGACCCCTTCAAACAGCTTATCATTCCCATAGTCAAAATCCGCACCAGGAAGTTGTATATCCTCATTCGGGATGCTGGTATCAAATTCGAATCCCAGTTCCCATTGCAGCTTTTTACCAATTGTGTTGAACTTTTCAGGATCAACCAGGTCTTCCCACACTAACCAAAGAGAGTTGGAATTCAAGGTTCCATGTTCTATTCTATTTATCATGTATCGTAATCGTGGCTTCCCTCCAATAAAGATTTGAGGAGCAATGTTCTTGCCCTTGGTCAAATGGAATAGATGAGGGTCCTGGTGTTCCTGGAACCGAACCTGCCGTTTGTCAACATACCGGGAACCGATCTTTCCGGCTATAGAAGACATGGGATGGGACATTGCGGAAATGAAAAAGTAGTCGTGATAAGTGTCTTCGGCGCCGGATCCTAGCCATCCAGGTAGGGTTGAATGAATAGACACAGGAGCCTGATCGTTGGATTCAGAAGCTTCGCACCAGGATTTACTTAGATCCCGAATCTTTTGTTTCAACTCTTCACTTTCTTCGTCTCGTTTTTGGTTTTGTTTGGGTTCACCCTCTTCGTCACTTTTCTTTTCATCAGAAGTTGTAGACGTTTTGGGGCTTTTGACTACATCTCCACTGTTTTTCTCATCTACCAGCTTATTCACTTTATCCATAAATCTAATCGTTGGTGGACATACACCAGCATCAGAGAAGCCTTCCACTTGAGGCAAATTGTTGAGTTTCTTCGCAATAGCGGTTGCTGCCCTGGCAAATAGATGACCTTCTGTTTGTATTGGTTCCAAAACTGCGATTCCCTTTTTATAATATCTTAAAAAGGACTCGTGCAAATTTCTCGTTATTATGTCAGGAATCTGATCGAGATCCAAATCTTTCAGATATAGCTTTCTCAAATTCTGTGGAGAATAAAGTGCAAACACATCTTTATCACTCTCTTTGGAGACAGTTGTTGAAAAATATTCATCTAGATTCACCCCGGGCTCAATCTCCGAACTCATTTTCTTGGAAACAAGTTTTTGAGTCAATGACGACACCGACTTTGCACTTCCGAAAAGTAGCGCGGCTCCATAACCTTCAAACTGTGTCACTGTGTTGAACTCGCAACCCCGAAGCTGTCGATAGGTTGAATGATTGTAGAAACGCTCAACAGGGAAAATAGTATAGTCGCTAAGCACACTGCCCTTCGCAGCCTGTTTGTACTTACCTAGAGAGTTTGCCCATGCAAACAGAGCTTTGTAGCTTATGAGATTTGTATCTTGATCCTCAATAACGTGCTCTGGCAAGCTAGACTCAAACTGCTTGTAAAGATTATTTTTGTTCAAATTTTTCTCGTTTAGAATTATTGGGTCGAAACCTATAGACCAAAATGCCTTGGCCCAGAGTAATAGTGCTCTACTGTGAAATGTCCTCTCCTTATCACTCTTCTGTGCGATACTCTCCGAGTTGACAAACGTGAACACGGGGCATCTATGATTGTTGGTGCCTGGCCGAAAATCTTCGGACGCTAGGTCTTCTACTTTAGGATTCAACAGTTCGATGTTATCCTTTTCTGACATCATTATGCCCAGCTGGGCCATCAAGTCGGCTTTTGAGAAACTCCTCTGGAAGCTCGGCATATTTGGTGAAACGTGTAGCTTTCCAGACTTTTCTGTGCTCAAGTCTTGCCCATTTTCTCCGTCGTTTCCATCACTTTGGGACCCAGAACCTAGAGATCCAGCCAAAAGGTTCAATTCCAAGTCCAGGTCAAAGTCCGTGATGCTATCCTTAAACTCTTTCAGGTTATCCAGTATGCCTGCACCGGTGTCTTCTGTGGGTTTATACTGGTGGCTGTGGTAATAGCCAACCAGGCCTAGAACAGCCATCAGAGTGGCTGCTAGTAGGACAACGCCTGTTCTTCGGTTACGTACCCCCCGGAGAGCTATATAGCGGACATAGTTCACTGCTGCTTTAACAACGACGAACTTTGGCATGGTGCCCCGTGTTGGTACTGTGGGTGCTAGTGCTAGGGTTAACTCAAAAGCTACCGAAAAGCGTCTGAACGAGAGGGATGTGTGAGAAGTGATGTATATGCACCAGGCGTTAAAAATGACATGAGAGATTGTCCAAGCAGCAGCCACCGCGCAAGCAGAAAACGGACTCCATTGGAGGTTACTGATAAGGGCAAGTAAGAGAACGAAAGAAAAAAAATCAATAGTTACATAAATCGGCGTGTGTGTGGAGTGACGCCAAAAAGGTGAATAAAGAGAGTAGAAGTTGTATAATAAACTACTTAATCCTAAATATTCATCAAACTAACCCTTGCGTTTACATAGTGCTGTATCTACACTACTTCTCCGGCTGTCATGGCCATGGAAATCAAAGTGGGACAGGTATTTGCTTCACAACCTTGCGCGTAGCGAATCCCCTTGGACCAAAATACAATTATCATCCGCAATGATCGTTTCAAGACCGACCTTGTTCGCTTTTTCCAAAACAGATGTGTCGTACGCTCCAGGCTGGAACCAAACACCGTTTACGGCCCCAGCAGACTTGCCACTACCCGAATTGATCGTTTGAACCTCCCCCAGCACGTCATTACTAATACGGGGTGGTGTAATCACGCTGATGCTGAACCTGGTCGGATCTTGCTGCTTAACCAGCTCAGGGAACCTCTCCTGCAACAACTTTGGGAAATTGGCAATTGCTTCCGTCACTGTTGGAATGCTCTGGACGCCGAGGATCGTCTCCCCGCGGACGTTAATGGGGATGACGGGCATGTCCCGGTCCAGGTACCACTGCAAAACCTTGTAGCCGAACTTTGTAGGGTTGGACGAGGCGCCAACCACCAGGTACACCTTGCTAGGCGAGAAAAACGGTGCTAGATTAGTCGACGTGAGTCTCGTAGCCATAGCGATGTTGTTTGAACTTGAACTTGCTGAGTCTCTGGCAGATTCCCGAAACCGTTTTTGTGGGGGAAAGCCATTTACCCGGCCACGAGCTGGAGCTGTTCGTCCTGGACGGCTCGCAGTCTGGGAGCGATGAGCGGGTCTCTGGTCTTGCGATAGCACTTTCGGACCAGCCGCCGTCGTCGCCATTCTCCCAGGACATCCTCCTTGTCTGCGGCTTCGGGCAGGGGCACGTAGTCCACGGTGTCGCCGTTCTCGTCAAAGCTCAGGTTCGGGCCCGCGGGCTCTTTGGGACCAAAGTCATAGACCCAACCCTCTTCGCCGTGAACCTTAACGCTACGGACTCCTCGCTCGCCGCACCACAGATTTGCGTCCTTGTCAACTTCCCAGGAGTCCGATTCTTCAAACTGCCACCCTGGAGGAGGCGCAACAAGGCTCAGTGATCGCGCGCCGCCCGGTCTCTTCATTGCCATCCGCAGCGCAGACTTTGGCTCGAAAATGTTTGTAGTAAAAGTCCAGGAATCCCAGATGCGTGGGGTCAAACCTTGTCTCTGCAACTCGAAAATTTCAACCACCGAAGTGGCGGGTTTATCGTCTATAATGATATCTTTATTTTCGAAATCGTGGACCAGAGCGTTCACTTTGGGTTCTTTTGGAGAAACGTAGGCTTTTTGTAATTTGAGCAGATAGTCTCTGACCTTTGGATGGCACGAGACGATGCCTGCCCAACCTATCGCGATAAGGATAAGCGTCCAAGGAATGTATTTGCCTATCAGCATGATCCCTATGACCATGAGGAAAACCGTGAGAAACAGCGAGGTTGAACGGACTTCATTAACAAACCCTGCGGGTCCATAAATAAAGTCTTCGGCCATATCATAGATATCGATCACATCGCTAATCAGATTTTGTAAATCTCTGAGATTTATCAAAATGTCAATGTGGTATCTCAGTACGCGTTTGTTAAAATTTGACCGTATCTTGTTGTTTAAAGAGAGAAACTTGCTCAGAGATTCTTTCTCCTGTTCGGAAATCTTCATCATTTCTTCCTCTTCTCCATCGCCTTTCCCATTTCCGTTCATCATCTGGTCGCCTCCATCAGGCTTATCAGTTACAGCACGCACCTCAGGTTTTCGACGTTTTCGAAGCTCCGGGTACGCCAGACCCGGGTGTCGATGGTAATAAGCTGGTATCATTATGCCGGTTAACAGGTATAGCAACGGCAGCGTCAACATGATAAAAGGGTAGAGACACCCGAATGTGTAAACAGTCAAGGCGCTCAGTGTCATTTTCGGGTTTGTCCATCCTACAATCCGTAACACTGTGTATTGAATGTTGAAAAAAAAACCCATACGTGCACTGACTTTGCGAAAGTTGCCAAGCATTACACCCATTGAGAGTTCGGGGACCTGTTGGTCATTCTGGTCCTTGATTCTTTGCTCCATTTCCGCTCTGAATGATAGAGAAGAAGGCACAGACCATCGTAACAGGCCCTCGATAAACTGATCGCTAAAATGGTTGTGTTCGCGTCCTTCCTTCTCTTTTCCCTTTCCCTTTTCCTTCTTCTGTTTCTGGCTTTTGCCGCCCTTTCTGTTCTTTCTCTTGGAGGCAGACTCGTTGTGTGTTTCCAGGTATCCCAAACTTTGTCTATATTTTTCCCTTAACGTTCGGAAATACGTAGCTCCTGAATCAGCACCTCGTGTCTGATTCTGATCAGTTTCATTGTCGTTCATAGCAGTTGCATCCGCAATCTCTTGCAACAGCATGTCCTCTTCTTCCGAGCTCATGAAAAAATCGCTGTCTGCAGAGTCCGAAGCATCATCATCATCATAGTCATACTCATTCCGGCTCCAAACGCTATCTCGTCGACCTTTGCCCCTCCCCTTATTTCTGGCCTTATCACGAAGTTTTTTCTTCTCAAACTCGTCTTCAAACTCATCCAGGTCAAACCCAATGTACCGTGCAGCTAACGATATCGGATGCGCGTGTGGTGGGTGGAAATGTGGCGTGAAGTCAGATACAGAGGACAGAGGCGAAAGTGAAACAGAGCCTAGAGGCGAGGACCACTTGGAGCTATCCTCCGAAAGCGAGCTTTTCGGCCTCATGGTTCTATGTTTTTCTGCCTTGTGCTATCTAGTCCTGTACACAAGAGCTGGAAGGAAAGTCAAAAATGGCACATCCGCGCTCATCAAGCCCGCCCCACAATCACTCGCGGTTACCCTGCTATAAATGTAAGCCTACAAAAGTAAAAACACTCAGACATGATGTCACAATAAGAAACAAAAGAAAGCAAAAAACACCAAAAAAAGAAAAAAAGAAAAAAAGAAAAGGCAGGTATTTAATACACTAGTTGTATATGTATCGTATCTCTATTGTCACAGTCATAGCACTCCTCATTTCATTCCTCTATCCACATCTGAATTCACAGTTTGATTGATTTTCAACCATCTACACGCTTAAAATCTATCCGCATCGTCAAACCTTTGTGCCAGCAATTTCACTGACCCTGGTCCGTAGAGTTTGTGGTAGGATGATTCGTGTGGGGTGGAGGAGCCGGAGGAGGAGGAAGTCGGGGTCCAAAAAGTGCCGAGGTGCGCCGCTGGTGATGGACAGGGGGTTTAGGACCGAGGCCAGCATTATTTGGAATTGAGGGTTTGCGAGGAGAACGGCGAATGCTTCCATTATATGACGCTTTATTGGTCACTTTGGATCGGTTCTGTGCTGAGTTTTCCTTTGTAGCTGCTGTAGATGCTGTGTCGTTTAGATAGTGTGGTTTCTTGTTCCTAGCAGCTCCAGTGGTATTATTATTAGTGCTCTTATTATTGGGGGTAGAATTAGTGGTGCTATTGTTGTTGTTGTTGTTGTTGATGATGTTATTATTAGTGGTGTTGATAGTCGCAGCGCTGTTACCGTTACTATTACTGGTTATGCGTGGTGGGGCCCTTCTCATAATAGGAGAACCCTCTGGAGCGACACTTTCTGTACAGTTTGAAGAGCGTCCTGTGATAAACTCATTTTCGAGACACTGTTTCACAGAAAGCCGTTTTTCGGGATTCCATCTTAGACATTTGGATAAAAACTGTACAAAAGTGTCGCTTTTTGTGCCTAGGGCCCTTGTCAATGTTTTCGACTTTGGTTTGAAACTAATGTATTTTTTATAATCAAACTCTTTGTATTCAGGTCTTGAATAATCCAAAGTTGTAAGGTTAGGAAGGTTAAACTTGGGAATCATCCCATGATGACTTTGTACATCATGGTGTTGCTTGGCGGTAAGAATTTGCTCTTTTGTATAGAAAAACTCTTCAAATTTGGTCATTTGTGGAATCATGGAACGATCAGGAGGTCCAAATATCTCAATAATTAACAAAAATTGCTCCAATTCACAACTTCCGGCGAAAAGTGGGATCCCCGTGTAGAGTTCAGCAACGACACATGCAAAGCTCCAGATATCAATTTTGGTGTCGTATTTCATACCAACAATCACCTCGGGAGCTCTGTAGTACCTTGACTGGATGTAAATGAACGAGGTTTCGTTTTCGTAGCAAGAGCTTCCAAAATCGATAATTTTGATGTCCATCGAGTCCGGACTCTTCAACAAAAGGTTTTCAGGTTTGATATCGCAATGGATGATATGATGATCATGGAGAAACTCCAACCCTTCAAGCAACTGCCGAGACCAATTTTTAACCATGCTGAGATTGAACCCATAGTAATTGGACGCCTGGATCGCTTGGTAGAGACTAACGGATAAGTGTTCTGTTACGATGCACATGTGGCTGCGAAAGTTGAAATGTTCCAAATAGGTTAGTATGTTGAGCTGTTGCCGGGAGCCATCTCTGTTTTTGGAAGCGTTAAACATTTGTTTCAAAATCTTGATTTCGTAAACAGATTGCAAAGACCATTCCATATCGTTTTTGATTATCTTCAAAGCCACAATCCGCCCATGCTTGTGATCTTTACACGATATCACTTTACCAAAAGTGCCACTTCCGAGAGTGGACAGAATCTCGTACCGGTACGCTATATGGGCCTTACGCTTTGTAATGTAGTTTTTCTCCGCGTCATCGAACCCAAAGTTGTTCCGTGTGTTCTTGCCATGAGAGCCGCTAGAACTAGAAGTATTTGGACTCTGGTCGTTTTCATTTGGATGCGAGAGACGCGATTCGGGGAAATAGTAAATCTGTTTGAATTTGCTCAGCTCGGTCCGCTCATACACGCTCAAACAGGAGCCAAACTGGTCAACGGCTTCCGGTGGTGTGATGGGGATCGACCTCTTGTTTGGAAGCTCTCTATACGCTAGCGATTGCGCAACCGCTTCTCTCGTGTGTTTGCATCTCTTGAGGGCCTCGTAGAATTGGGCCTCGGAATTTATTTTCTTTGGATTCAGGTTAGAATTTGGGACGTTGTTGGTATTGGTACTGCCAGCTCCCAAAGCCGGCTTGTTTGTTACAGAGGTAGAAGCTGAAGAACTCGCTGGGCCGGTTTTACTCGCGGCAGTGGCTCCGTTTATAGTCTTTCTTCTGTTGAAGTTGCCCAGTCTGGCGGATCGAATTGTGGCCGTGGTGGTCGTGTTCGCGTCATGATCTGTATCCTGCTTGAAGTCGCTCTTCTTGCCTCTCAGCCGGACCGTGGCGGCTCCAAAGACCGTGGTTCGCCGTCGTGTGGATGCCTTGGTCGGCGACAGAGATCCAAGCCCAACCCCATTCCGGCGGTCATTCCCGTTTGGCTTGGATCTGGCCTTGTCGACAGTCGGGCTCTGGACGTCTTCTCCCGCGCCCGAGAGCTGGATCTCGCTTTGGGCTTGGATGTGAGACTGGATCTGAGCCTGGCCATCGACCCGTTTCTGCTCCTGACGCTGGCGCTGGTGCTGGATATGGATCGTGCTCCGGCTGTCGGCCCGCTCCTGCTCCTGGGACTTTTGCAGCTCTCGAAGCTCCTTGACGGTATACAAGGTCGATTTCCGCTTGAGCGCGGCCGCCCATCTGTCGCTATGCTGGGTGCGAGCCTTGGCCGTGGCGAGCTTGCTGGTACCGGTGTTTGTACTATGGGCTGTTGGTACTGGGCCTTGTGCTGGAGCTGCCACTGGCACTGGCACTGGCACTGGCACTGGCATGGGCACTGGTATGGGCACTGTGCCTGGCCCCGTCGATGGAGCCACAGCTGGAGATGATGCTGGATCGGTGAGAAAAGTCGCAGTGGCCCCAGCACCGGCCCCAGCTGGAACTCTGAGAGAAGATGGGGCCACGAGATTCACGGTGCTGATCGAGGAGGCCGAATGGCCATTGTATATGGGGATGAACGACGGCGAGTACATGGAGACGACTCTTCGCGGGCGTCGCTCTTTCTCCTTGAAGGGGGCCTCATGGTGATCATCGCTCGCCCCTGTGACGTCTGCTGCCTGGGCCAGCGGTGCCGGTGCGATTGTTGTCGAGGCAGTCGGTGCTGCTGAGCTGGTCGTGGAGGCAGCCGCGTGGGCCCCCGTGGGCGCGACAGAGCCGCCAGCGCCGGCTCTGGGGCGAGCCGGGGCCAGAACGGGGACCAGAGCTGGGGGCTTGCCCTGATCCACGGGCCTCGGCAGCTTGGAGGCCTGCTTGGGCGGCGACGATGGCGGTGGAGGAGGCAGAGGATGGTGCTCCATGGGGTGTGGTAGAAGAGAAGCAGGTGCCCGGTGGGTGCACTCGTCCTCCTCCAGCTCTGTTCCTCCAGCTCTTGACCAGCACGTTATCATTATCATTATCATTATCATTATCGCGAGTGATCACCGCCGCCAGGAGATGCTGTCCGACCCAGAGCCGTCCACACAGACCCTGCTCCAGAGCCTCATCCTCTCGCAGCTCGTGCACAAGAACGGGGAGTCCGATTGGCAGCTGACGGCCTCCGAGTACAATTCCCACAAGATGATCAAGGGCGCGAAGAAAACGCCAAAGGTTTGTATCAGATTTGGTTATTATGGGACAAGGGGTCGGTCTACGATAGTTTTCTAACGAGCAGCATGGCAACGACGACAATAGCAACTGGAAGCAATGTATGAGAAGCTCCTGGACCAGTACGAAGTGGCCAAGGACCGCAGCACAGATCAGGATTCCTCCAAAAGGAAAAGGAAAGGTACTACGCTTTACATCTGTTTCTATTGGCATCGTCTAACTGGAAGCGTCCACGTTGGTTAGGAAAACCACAACCCTGGGTAAACGTTCTTGCCCAAAAGATATACCTAGTCTACTCGGAAAGGCTGCTGGAAGAAATGCGTGCAGAGGAAGAACAGTTTAAGAAGACTCTTGCGAGACTGGAGGCGGTTCAAAGGGGCGAGCTGGACGATGAGATTTGACATCTGGTTACGACAACGACTAGGACTGGTGTCTCTTTAGCAACTGTATTATACATCAAGTATGGGTCATGGCGGTTGAGTTTTAGAAAGCAGAAAGAAACAAAAACTGAAAGCGATCAAATGAGAGAGAATCTTTAGTACTTTTGCTATTTAATCGATGATGAAGATGATGAAATCGACCCCATGGCCAATTGGTTCAGCGCCAACTGGCTCTTTCTCTTTTCATCTTTGAGCACCAGCCGTAGTTCTCCCAATCGCTGTTCCCAATTCGGAGCCTGATCTACCAACTTCATGAGCTCGTTTCTCTCGTTGATCAGCTCCAATTCGGAAATGTACTGTGCAATAGGTTTAAATAGTGCTATTTTCTCACTTGTAAATTGCAAAATGAAATCATGGTACTTGTAAAGGTTATCGCGGTGTGATACAGTCATTACAGAAATGCCCATTTGACGACAATAATTGTAAAACTTGAGCTCTAGCGCAGTGTTTATGGATGAAGTGCATTCATCCAAAATCGCAAACTTGGGCTTATGGTAGAAAAGACGAGCAATGGCAAGAGTTTGTTGGAGTCCAATGTTCTTCTCCTTCCAGTTCTCTACAAAGTCCAGGTTCGGGAACGAGTTACTCAACTCCAATATGCTCAGAATCGAGCTGATTTTCTCGTCGAGATAAGGCAAATCTTTTCTGGGGATGCTGTTCTCGTTCTCGGGATAGATTATCTGTTGTCTCAAGCTTCCATAAGATAGATAAGGTCTCTGTGGAATGTAAAAGATATCGTTATCGTTGGGCCGGATCAATAGCTGTGGATCATCATTAAGACTGTAAATGGGCCACAGTTTACCGAGAAGTCTGAAAAGTGAGGATTTACCACATCCATTGGGACCCACAATGAGCAAGTTCTGGCCGTATTTGAGTTCAAATGAGAGACTGGGGATGAGCACGTCTCCGTTGGGAGACACAATAGGAATGTTTTCAAACCTGATCAAATCAGACCGGTTTTGAATCACTTTACTTGAATCTGCCACTGTGAGCTTGTTGTTCAACTTGGACTTGACAAATCTGCCCGCTGTAACGTCGTCCAGAACCTTCATAAAATCAGTAACTCTAGAAGCGTATCCGGAAAGCTGGGAAATTTTCTTGTAGGACCTCATAACGCGCCCAAAGGCGTCACTGGCAGACACGAGAAGTCGTCGATTTGTGATAAAATCACCAGACATGTCTACTGCTTTTGCCCTTGCGATACTGCTGTTATTCCCATTCAGAACCGAGTCCTTGAAGAAAACAGGGATGGAACAGAGCATGAGACCCAGAGCGCCCCATGTGTACTTGATGATAAAATCTTCAAAAATGTTGAAATAGAAGCGTTTTTTAACCACAGAGTTGATATACTTTATCAGAGTAAAATAACCCTTGTCCACAATGCCCTTTTCAAACTCCTCGCCACGGAAAAGTGCAATTTCTTCTGCGTACTCTATCAGTTTGACGTGTTCCTGGCGATAGTTACCTTCCAGAGCAGTTTGGTTTGCAGCATACTTTCCAAAAGGAGGTTGGAAAAACCGGATCAATTTGGAGGTAAGCTGGATCAACACGCCCATAATGATCATGGATTCGGATCCAATGTTGGAAGACAATTTGTGACAATAAATAATTATATCGAGAATCGGCTTTGACAGATTCGAGTAGAGGTGAACCAAATGGTGTGTAAAGTTGACAATATCCACGGTGATTAACTGATCTGGATTGTTTATACGGTCATCGAGATTGAGAAGTCCATAGTAGACAGGCACTTTCTTTGAACTTTCGGACCCAGAACCATAGGCCCCCGCACCACTCCTCGGTATATACTTGTCATTAATATGTCTTGTGAGTGCTTCTCTAAAAGCAAGGGAAATTTGGGCCTGGAGATAGTTAATGGATGCATTTGTGAATACGGCAGGAACCGCAACGGCCATCCAGAGAGCCAAGTACTTGAGGAACAGCTTCCCCTTGCCGCGAACCAGTGATGACACAAGCTTGCCGTCCAGTGAGGCGACCCATACCGAGATCAGCGTGCGCAGAACGAGGAAAAGGGTGTGCACAATGAGAAGAATCGACTGCTTGGAACGCCACGGCAAAACAATCCGCAGCAGCTCCATCAGATTCTTGACAAAGTCCTTGCCAACAGCCTTACGAGCCTCATCTTGTTCCTTCCGTTGCTGCTGTTGCTGCTGCTGCTGCTGCTGCTTCTCGCCTATGTCTTGGTCGTTATCGTCATCGCTGGAGCTGGAGTTGGAGCCGTCATGCTTTTCCATTGCAATGTCGGGGTTGGGCTTCTTGCCTCGGCCTGAGGACGGCTTGAGGGCTGAATAGAACAGAGCGCAGTACGCCAGCTTGACCAGCACAGATCGGTGGCGCTGGTACAGCCGCGTGAGCTGGGGAACGGACACCACGGCCATGTTAATGTGAAAGGTTTGTGCCCAGTCCAGCTTTGTGAAAAGGTGCTGAAAAGGTTTGAGATTGACTGAGATGCTTGCAAATCGCCCGTGAAAGCGCGGGGGGACAATTCAAACACCCGTGCGCCCGTCACATGCCCGCTGCCTTTTTACGAGGCAGATACGAGCGAGATACGAGGACGAGGTGCAGGCTCCGGATTCCATACTATAGACTAGTCTGTATTATACTGCTCCTAACAAACACGCTGCTACATGAGATGAGACCAAAATGAAATGTAGAAAAAAGAAATAAAAGGACAGAAAAAAAAGGAATGTACGATTTGCTTTACAACTTGGCGTCCTTGTGGAAAGGGCACCCTGTGGGGATTGTGTTGACGACGGCCAGTCCGTCCTCTCCGCGCCGGACGCCGAGCTCGAGCAACTTTCCAAAAGCCTGTGCAAAGTCCTCGTGGAACTTTTCCATATCGTCTGCGTAGATTTCCACCCATTTTTTGAACTCAGGGTCTCTGATGAGTGCAAAGTCTGCGGGCAGCATCATTGTCTCCATGTCGTCGTTCCACCACTGGCTGTGCTCGTCATCCAGCCGCTGCAATTCGTAGTCCTCTTCTTCCAGCAGCATTCGGAAAAAAGTGTTTGTAAAGACTGTGGGACGAGGCACCCATTTGCCGTCGTAGCCTGAGCGGTCGCGGTGGCATCTCCCCAGGTTGTGTGCGCCCAACAGAGCCACAATCTCCTGGTCGTTGAATCCCATACGGTAGAACACCTCGCGGACGTGGACCTGGTCCTTTTCGCCATCGGGGAGACGCCCGTTGGGGGGAACGCTCTTGTCGTCCGTGTAGTCGATACGACCAGGCTTCCAAGGCACCTCGGGCCCGCCCAGTTCTTCGACCGCAACAACCGCGGCTAGCGTCCACAGATCCGCATACGAGATCCACGGGAACTGTTGCTTGATGGGCTCCAGGAACGCCCGTGCGTGCTCGAGCCCGTTGTTGGCCCCGTCGTTCGCCTCCAGCGGGAACCTCATCGTGGATCCGTTTGAACCTCCCGTGATGGAGGCAAGGTCAAAAGTTCCGGAGGCATGCCACCCAAGACGGACCAGCACCGGCCCCGCAGAACCGTCGTCGTAGTCCTCCTGTGGAATGACTTTCTTGATCGCCTCTCTCACTGCGTTGTAATCTCCTTCGGTCATCGTGTTCGTGTGTGTCGAGTGTTCTCTAAAATCTTTTTTTTTTTTTTTCGTTTTTTGTTTTGCTCCGATTTCCGTCCGTGTGTGTGTGTGTGGATGCCGAGAGAGAGAGAGAGAGAAAGAAAGAAAGAACGAGAAGAAAGTTTATAGAGTGGGAGCAAAAAACACAGAGTTTACGTTTAGTTTCTACCCCATTCTGCCGGTCTCCACATCGGGCACACACCCCGGATTATCCCCATTCGAATGGAATTAATTGGGCGAGCCTCCTAAACCTAACTAAGCCAACCCAACTAGAACATGATCAAGTCCAGGTGTTTCTCCTCCAGCACCTCGTTCAGCGACCGCCCGTCCCGCCAGACCTCTTGCAACACGTCCCCGGCGTAGTTGGCCACCATCACTCCGTGCCGCTTCAGCGCTTTGAGCCGTGCCAGGGTCGCGGCGCGTCTCGCCGGGTCCAGAAGCTCGCACCCGGCGGTGATCATGGGGAACACGAGACAGCAGTCGATTTTGAGTCCCGCAGGGATGTCTGCGAGAATCGTGTCTATGATCAGGTTCGCCGCGCTCTGAATCGTCGGCGCCGTCGTCGGTAAGTCCAGCACCCGCCGGCATAGGTGGATCAGGCTCGCGTAGCAGAAACACAGGTTAGTGGCGCTGAGAAACTGGTACGAGTAGTGGCTGTAGTTGTTTGTTGCACCGGTCTCGCACAAGTTCTGTTTGTAGAGTCTCCGGTGGCTGCGGAAAAGATTTCGGCGTCTTTCGCCGTGCTGGAAGCATTCGAGTAGCGTTTTTTTCACATCTGTGCCCTCCGCTTGTAACTTTGCAATGTTGAGAAGATATTCGTTTCTTGTAACGATTCCGTCCTCTAACTCGCTTTCATAGAGCTGTCTCTGTTTCACAAGATCCGAAATCTTGGCAAAGATCGGTAGCATCCGTATATCGAACCCGGTCAGAAAGTCAATGTTCTGCCAGGAGTCCGTGCGAGCAGCCACAGGCGCAACAGACCCAAGCGTCATGGTCCCAAAAACGTCCTCTGCTCCCCCCACAGTTGCAAAGTTATCCAGGTCAAAATCATCGTCTTCAAACTGTCGGTGTTTATCTACGTAAAAATCGGTGATATTCCAGGGTTCGCTAGCGTTGCCACTGTGCGAAAACCTATCGGTACTAATGCTGGATGTGTTCAAGAAGGTGTTCATTGCAACTGTGGGATCCTCGAGGTGCATTTCACAGTGTATGGGCACAACGGGTCCGTATAGTAGTCCAATGTCTTCAGATTCCCCATTGTTGCAGTCGAGACCACTATCATCGCCCAGAGAAGACTGGAACCGAAACGGAAATTGAGACTGAGACTGTGTGCTTTGAGAAGAGCCCGAGGAAGATTCAGATGACACTCTTGACATTGAAGTGGCATCTTTTCGATGCCAATGACTCTTGCGCGAGGTTCGTGCACTGAGCGATCCAATTGTGTCCATATACGCAAGCCATCTCATTAGAAAGAAAGAAATGTCTTCGTCACCGTATCCATACGAATATCCATTAGCGCCGCCGATGCCATTGGCGCCGGCACCTCGACCCATAAATTGCTCGTGGTTACTCGATTCAGAAACCATCATTGTAGAAGAAAGCCCTCGTGCCACAACAATCTTTTTCGCTCCCAACAGATGGCCTTTCCAACTTCCAAAAGTTCCCGGTGAGTTGTTCGATTTTGTCCGAGTCCCCGGGAAAGTGATCTGGAAAGAGCAAAGCATGATGATTGTTGCAAGGGTTGAATCGCTGTTTCCCTCCGAGACCGTCGTGAGACTCTCGAGCAGCCCGTTAAAAGTCTGTGAGAGCAGCTCTTTGACCAAAGGCGAGTTGGCTCCCGAGCTGGCGGAGCCTCCGTCCTGGATCAGCGCGAAATGGCTCGCTGCGAATGCGAGCAGCAGCGAGAGCAGATGAGGAGTCGCCAAGGCGATCCGCGGAAGAATCACCTTGAACGGGTTGTTATGATACAGCTTGGGCGTGGGGACAAGGACAGAGGCCGTATAGTTGACAAAAAAGTCAAACAGGTGCTTGTACTCCGGGTTCAGGAACAGCACGTCGGGCAGGGGCGACAGCTCCGGGGGCCAGGCATTGAGAATCGACGAGACCTGTTGGAAATTGGGAATTTGCAACAAAGACGAAGACGAGGAGGATGTGGACTGATGTGGAGCCGATCCGTGGTAGAGGAAGCAGTCCAAGGGATCGCTGTACGACGACGGCACAATGTCCTCTGCCACTGCCACTGCCACCGGCTCCTCGTCGCCCTGATCTCGGTTCTCGGCAGATGAGGCCTCGGTGTTGGAATCAACCGGAGTGTCACTGACACTAGCTTCGAGCAAAACCTGCTGGTGTTGATGTTGATCGTGGTTTCCTGGAGTAGACTCTTCTCCACCATGATTCCCACGTCTAGTGCGCTTCACAGGGCTCAAGCTTGTACTCGGGCTAGTGCTCTCACTGGTCTCACGTCGCGAGTAGTCAATAAACATGAGTGAACTGTTTATCCCCACAGGCTGATAATTCTCGAGCCGGTTCAACCTCGAAATGTGGTCCCTATCTTTCCTAGGCTTCTTGTATGGCCGCCCGCCCCAGTGGAGCTTGAGCGAGTAATCGCATACACTTTTGGTCCGCACACAGTTTGAACAACTGGGTTTTTGCTCATCGCACTTGATCTTGAGTCGTTTGCCTATATTGTATCCCAAATTCCAAATCACAGAGTTCTTGTTAGAAAAGCGTGCCCAACCAAAGCGCTTGACAATTGCAAATTGTTTCCTCCTCCCCCACTGCAAACTGATAAGAAAGATCCACCACCAAACTTACACTTATGGCACCCATTTCTGCTCCGCTTTATCGTCTTGGTCTGCACATGGGACAAAAAAATAAACAAAAATAGAGCACCCAGTGCTCCCGAGACTCCATTAGCACGTAAAGATCACTTCAAACACACACAACAGAGCCCACAACTCACCTGCGGCATCGCCATCCAAGAGCTCCTGGGCGTGGAGAGCTGGGCGGGCGGGCGCTCTTCGCACTCGGCCTTTACCCACTGGTGGGTGCACGGGTGTTTGGCCCGGATCATAGCTTTCGCGCGATTTCGGTGTCTTTTTATAATGTTTAGTTTTACTTTTTTTTTTATTATTATACTCGGTCTTTCTAAGTGATTTAGGATTGGTATGTCACGGAGCGTTTCCTCAGCTTCTTGTCTCCAAAGTGGAAGCCTCGGTGGCCGCCACTGGCGCTCCGCCCCGTGGGAGTAACAGTATTGGTATTATTACTATGGGACAGTGAAGCTGAGGACGCAGAGTGAATGATTCCGTCATTGTTGCACGAGTTTGACCTAGGGATTTGTCCGGGGATCTGCTGGCGATGTTGTGGTTTCTGCAGCAGCATGGCAGGGTCTGTAGATGAAGAAGAAATGCCGTTGCTATTGGTGTTGCCATTGGAGCTGGAGTAACTGGAAGGAGCACTGGAAATGGGCGACCTTCCTTGGCCGTATGGACTGTTCTGTGGACTTGAATTACCACTGCTTACGGCCTCGGGAAATGTTGGCATGGGACTGGCACCCGTGGGCGTCGTTACAAGCCGTGGCAGCTCCTCAATCTGCTGTATAAGAAACTCGCGCTCCTCGTTGAACATACCGTCATCTGGCCTGTCGCTCTTAAAGTTGGTCAGGAACGAAAGCAGTTTTTCTCGGTTCTTTATTAGAATATCTGCTACGGGCTTGAACTTTTTGGGATTTGCGACAAACACTTTGAACACGTGGAAAGCCTCGTACTGGATGTTTTTGCTCCTATCTCCTAACAAAATCATGATCAGTTTGAGGTTTTCCGGCGAATCCACGTAGTGGGTCATGAGAATATAATTGGAGCGCTGCAGCATGAGCGAAGCCAGTAGCTTGATGGACTGCCGTTTTGTAACATAGTTGCCCGACCCGATGAGAGAGTTGATTTTGGAGATGAAGCGGTTCAGGTTCGCGCTGAAAAACTCGGCTGCAAGTCGCTTGTGTACAGTGAGCAGATCTTGGAGAGTCGAAAAGGCGTCCGTTGCGTTTTCAAAGCTGCCGGCTTGGGCATAATCAAAATAATTCCAGAACAGTGGATTCCACAGAATTAGCTTTGCGAGCCGTTCATGCTTAATACAGTCGCGCAGAATTGTGCCATACGCTAACACAATGTCGGGGTCTTCTGGATTTTCGGGCCCGCTCATGAGCAGAGAAAAGATCTTGGGAGTCGAACTCAGGTGCTCAACCATGGGATGCCCATCTCCCCCGATTTGGCCCCGCCTCAGTAGTGCTGAAAAGATGAATGAGACATCTTTGCGTGAATCAAAGTCGATTAGTGGCAGGTTCCGCACCAGCAGTGTGAGGCAGTTCGAGCTGGAAGTGTACATTTCTTGGGCTAGTTTTGCTGCTGTGTCTGGGGTAGTGGTGGTAGTGGCCTCGTTATCTATATCGTACCACTCGGATAATAGGACATTATTAGAGATGTACACAAATGCATTTGGCAATGACGAATATGGAGCGGGAATAATGGCATTTTTTTTTTTATATATACATGTAGATACCTTCATCTCCCAGCAGAATTGCCTTTATCTGGGTCAGGCATTTCGAAACTTCATCTTGAGCCTGTTGCGTGGTGCAGGAGAGGAGGTAAGGTTAACGTTAGGTTAGTGAGACAAAGAGAGACAGCGCGAAAACCGGGGTTGTTCTATTTGCATACTTTCTTGCGTTCCGTGGGCACATCCAGCTTTTGGATATACTCGCATAGGCTGCGGACAAGGTCCTGTGGAGTCTTGGGGGTTCTTTTGAAAAGAAACGCCATGACGACGCATACACAGTGGGACAGGGAGGGAAGAGAGCAGAGAAGAAAGGCGAGAGGAGAGGAAGGGGGGAGTATGAGAAGAAGAAAAAGAAGAAGAAGAAGGTGGAGACAGAAACAGAGACGGAAAGAAAGAGAGAGTCAGAGTGAAAAGGGGAAAGGGGAAAGGGGGGAGGCAGATGAAGAGTGAAAAAGAAGGGGGACAAAACATGCTGTTTCCCACCTGCCTGCCTGCCTGCCTGCCTTGGCTGCCAATGCTCATGCCCATGGCGCCCCAAACAGCCGGCGACGGAGGCGGGCGGACAGCGCCTCTGCTTCGCTCGTCTTGCCGGCGTGGATCGAGGTCCCAGCCACCAGTGCCCGCCCGTTCACCGTCTCGATGTCGCCGCTCACTACTATTCTGCCGTGCTCGTCCCGCCCCTCGACCTTGCTGCGGACCACCAGAAACTGGTTTGTCACAGTGGGGCTGCGGTACTGGAGCTTCAGCCCCACCGTCCTGGGCTTGATCAACGGCTGCTCAGATCCAGGCTCGAGCCCCGGATCCACGCTAGCGACTGCAACGTCGGGATCCAGCGTCGCAGTCTTACTCAGCGTCTCGTCCAGCAGCGTCGCCAGAATGCCACCGTGGACTAGAAATGGGAACCCGCAGAGTCGCCGGCCAACATGGACCACCACGATCTGTTCTTTCCTTTCCGCATCTGTAAATACTAGAGGCCGGATCGCAATGCCTCCTGGCGTCGAGAGCGACCCCGAGACCATCGTCGAGTCCAGCAGGTGCTGTTCCACCTGATCCCAGGCTCTCGTCAGCGTGTACCTGTCATCTGCCTTGAGCTCTTTAACCAACTTCAACTTGTGCAGTTTCGCCTCCAGCTTCTGTGCGTACTCAATTGCTCGAGGTGTGTTTTTCATCGGCAGCGGCTCTTCGAACATGTACTCGTACAAGCTCATCAGCGACACAAATGACGCCACAACCCCACCGCCTATAAACGACGTCAAGAAAAGTGGCCATCTCCTTTTCTTCTTCATTGTATTGGCAGTGCTGGTATCATCATTACTATGAAGATGTCGTGGTGGTGTTGTTGCATGACGACTAGAGCTGCTGCTGATTGCACGAAGTGTAGTGGTCAAATGCGGATTGGCATGGGACCGACCACAAATCCCACGAACAGATCTCGTACAAGCCGTGTATCTGATTCCAGAAAGCATTTGGCTCTTTTCTCTCTTTTCTTGACAAGTGACTGTAGAAGGATGGTAGCAAACTCAACAAAAATTGCCTGTGACGCGCGAATTGAGTGAGAACAGCGCTGACTAAGAAGTAGCATCACGTGTTAAACATCCACACACCCTTTATTTCTCAAACAAAATAATCTGGGGACAAAATCAGAGCTACTAGAAACAAAACTAAGGAAGAAAGAGTTTACTAGCGATAGCTGTTCGTGAATTGATTCCATATATTTCAATCCTTTGAACTAGAACTTTCTTTTCCTTCACAGCGGCTCACAATGGCCAACCTGAGACACAATGATCTTTATCCTTGGTTCGGCATGTGTTTTGAGTTCCTTTGGTATTGTTCTTGATTCCGCCTATCATGAGCTTGGTCACAGGGAATATCAGATGTAGATAGCGATCTCTTTTCGCCTGATTTGTCCTGTAATTAAATTAATACTTCACTCCAAGATTAACAACGTGTACCCTGAACAGCTACAATGTAGCCGTGTGGTTATATTGATAGTTACGATAAGATCCTTCGAAGCTACGGAAAACTTACACTTTGTAGACTACATTAGAGAGATTTTCTGGCAATTAAGCTAACCTTACTCACAATTCATGGCATTAACTCTTGGTATCTTTGGCAGTATTCGCTTGAAGGTTTTCTCCTGTCTTGGCTTTTTGTTGTTGCGCTCCATGATTTTAAAAAACATGGATTCAGTCAACCCATTTCCCATTTCCGTCAATCCTTTTTTTGAAAGTGTCATTTTCGAAGGCGGGCAGAGCTTTGGCGATTCAATGACCAACGACTCTTGGCCAACTTATTCCTCCCAATTGTTCTGATTAACCCTAGTAGCATTTTGCAAAGGTTGCGGTTTCCGATCAACCCTGGGTCTTTTGTATCCGAGGAGGATTATCTTTTCAGATCTAAACGATGTATATCTCCCTTACAGGCGTCAGTTCATTAGAGGAAGGTTCCTTGTGCATAGTCATATTCAGAAGGTCACACAGACACTAGATTTACCCTTGCCTCCTTGCCATTGTTAACAAAAAGTTCACCACTTGTACTTGTTACTTTTAGACCTTCTATGCTAGATGGAATTGACCATGGGTTTGGGTAGTGAAAATAGGTTGAATAAGGTTCATACAAGAAACTAACAGATACTTCGATCTACTGACTCCAACTAAGGTTTCGTGCTTCAGGCATATGTGCACACCAGAACGGCCTCTCTACCTCAGTTTAAATGACAGGAATATGGCTTGATAGTAGACTGATTAAAATACAGATTTTGTACAAAAGGTTGAACCTTTAACTCACTTTGCCATTGTAAAACCAACTTTTCCACAACATAGTTCACAACATGTCACTTCCTTCCGGCACTAGATCTGGTGTGATAGTCTTTTTTTGTTTCTTCGTGGGCATTGTCGCAACCTGGATAGCTAGTCTAATCTACAAAGCTTCAAGGTATCAGAACCGACCGCAAGATGTGGAGGCAGCACTCCACAATGAAGAGGTGAGAGCACAAGAAAGGAGTTTAGATTTTGATATGCAACAAGCGGGAGAGCTACCAGCACGTAATTCCCAAGACAATCATAGTATTGCCCCTGTTGTGAACGATCCCAAACCTACTGGAATCTCAGAACAAGTCATTGCCCAAAACTCAGAGTTATACACTTACAAAGAGTGGAAACAGATGAAAGGGCACCCGTCTCACTCAGGCTACGATGCCTCAAACCAACAATCCTGTACGTTTTGCCTGGAAGATTTCCAAGACGAATGGCTGCTTCGAGTGCTTCCTTGCAATCATCTGTTCCATGTTGTGTGTATAGACCAGTGGCTATATCGAGAAAGCTCAAAATGTCCGATTTGTCGGCAAGACATACGGGAAAAGGCAAACACTTGAGTTTAGTGACATGCCTGAACATACTATTTGACCGAATTTTCTAAAGTCCATAGGATGAATTTCGGTGTCTCATAATGACCGCCAGCGTCCTTGGAACCCAGACCCAGATCTCGAGCTAGAATCACATTCTTCTATTAAACTAAAGTTACCAGTTCTGACTTGGGAAACTTAGAAGTTTGGTTAATCTGGCAAGACCCTATTGTGGTGTCTACCACAGCTGTATAATCATTTTAAAGTTATCATGTACCTGTCTAACTGTCCTAAAATAGCAAGTGATAGTTTTGAATGTTCAAAGTCTTTATTGTTTTCTATCTGGTAATTTCATAGTCCGAAAGTTGGCATTTCTCGAAAGATTATCGAAAGCTGTTTAATCTAAAATGAAAGAGATAGGCTAAATTTGGTGACTCCATGCAGATGAGACATAGGGTTCAAGGCCAAATTGAATCTTCTGAAGTAGAGATCCCAGCTGGTTCGTCACCTCGCCAGAGGTTGTGCCTTCTGGGTAGTGAACGGGGAAGTTCTCTTCGTGCCATCCAATCTCAGAGATTGGCGAAATGACAACTGCTGTCCCGGCGCCAAAGGCCTCCAGCAACCTCCCTGATTCAGAAGCTGCTTTGATTTCGCGAATGGTGATATCTCTTTCGGAAACAATGTGTTCTTTGGGATCCAAGTGCTCCCTTGCCAAGGCCAAAATTGACAATCTCGTCACTCCTTCCAAAATGAGCCCATCGAGTGGTGGAGTCACCAATTCTTTCTTGCCCGTTTTCTCGTCTCTCAGTACGAAGAAAACGTTCATAGCACCTGCTTCTGTAATCTTCCCTTCGTCTCCAAACAGCCACAGATTGGTGCTAAAGCCTTTCGTGCCTGCAAGCTGTTGTGGTTTCACCGTTGGTGCATAGTTCCCGCCAAGCTTCTTGTTTCCTACGCCGCCAGGCCAGGAACGTACCGCATAGTCCGTTGCCTCTACTCTAATTCCAGAGCTGCTGCTGTCGAACAATGGTTTCACAGGAGAGCAAAAGGCAAACAAAAGCGCTTCAGCAGGAGGCTCAACTGCCAAAGTAGAGGAGGTCGAAATCAATGTGGGTCTCAAGTACAATGAATGGCCCACTTTGGAAGGAACCCAATCCCTATTGTACTTTACCAGCTCTCCAAGCAGTTTTATAAACTCTTCACCATCAAATGTAGGGAGACAGATTCTATCAGCACTTTTATTCATCCTTTCCATGTTTTTGTCCGGCCTGAAGAGCCTTAGACCACCATTCGGATCTTTATAAGCTTTCATGCCTTCAAAAAGCTGGAACCCATAGTGCAATCCCGTTGCAGATGGAGTGATAGAAAGGTTTTCAAAAGGTTTGATCTCAGGTGCGCCCCAACCTTCATCTTTCTTCCATTTCACAATTAGCATATAGTCTGCTCAAGAAAGTAGTTAGCGTTGTGTAAAATATGCATACAGTCGGAAAAGCAGCTACTCACCGGCAAAGTCACTTCCAAAAGCCAACTCCTCCCCGGGTTTACTGGTGGAGGTGGTTTCGGTGACTTTCAGTCTCGAAAACTCTAATGGGCTGGGCATTGGAACTTCTATTTTGTCAGGGGATAATTGTGAAGGGCGTAAATCAGTTCGATAATTCAAATACTTATATAGCAGCTAGGGCTTGGGGATCATCTTCGGCTATGAGTCACAGAATGGCCCGAAAAGTGAAACAAGTTTCTTCTTGTAATTGTAACTTCTACTTTTCTCCACAATCTAATCGGTTATCGGAGGACAGATTGTAATTTCACAGTGCATATGACTCAACCCCCTTGGCGGGATCATTAGTAATGGGTGGGAAGCAATGGTAGTTAAGATCAGAGTGTGGCATCAAAGATGACTCTTGTCACTAACACAAAGCCGTAGCCTCACACATCTCTACCGGGCGAGCTCAATTGTTGCTTGAGCCATCAATTGACGTTATCTCGGTACTCTCTGACTCAGATTGCCCCTACGACCCTGTTCCATATTGGACATGATGACAAACAGAAAGCCGTTAGAATCAAGAAATATTTCCTAATTAGGGCATGTAATAGATCCTCATGGAGTTTGGCGTTCTGGGGCTCAACCTGCCTGTCTGGACTAGAGAATGTTTCGCACTTTCCAAGCCCACACACATTTAAGATTACACAAGATCAGAAAAGTCAAAACCATAAAACATGTCACTAACAAAAACACAAAAAAACATTCGGCAAAATTTGGTCCACCGGTTTGTTTTCTTATTTCCGGATACAGTAACGAGATGATGCCGCCGATAAGCCCTGCTACTGAAAACACTCCTTCCTTGTACTTTCACAACAGGAACCGACGTTGGAAAGTATACCATACTCATCCGAGGCTCAATTTTTTACTTGTCCAAGCCTGCTTTTTCGCTCCTTTTTTCGGCTTTCTTATCATTTTCACGAGTGCGTGCATGTGTAACTGAATGGTCTATGGCGTATTCATTCACCTCTGAAGATTTTGAATATATACACCAGGGCCATCATCGATTCTTGGGGTATAGAAAGCATCCCATTGGATCCACCATTAGATCCAAGATAATGACTCTTGTTGCATCCTCTGAGCCTCCTTCTCCCACAAGGAGAAAGAAGAAGAAGGAAGGACTGCCAAACATAACAGTCGACCGGTCTTTTCGTTACCAGTCTCAATTGAACGGTTTAAACGAGTCTCCGAGACCTATTGAAGATGGCGCTAGATCCGTGGAGGCAAATGTATCATTGGAGAATTCTGAACAGCAATTTGAAACTACAGATAACGGAATAGATATTCCAAGCCAAACCGATCATGTTGAGAATATAAACTACTACCATCCAAGTCTGGAAAACGCCAACGATAATCATAATGACCATATTTATTCTCCACAAAGTTGCCATCCAAATGTGGTCAGAATCAGTAACAACTATGAAGGCCACTCCTATTCGCCACAAGGTGATCATAGAAATGTGGCCAACACCAGCAACTATACCGATCATTCGTATGAACCACAAGTTGAGCAACACATAGATGATGCCTATGAAGATAGTTACCAAACTGCTGGTGACAGTTTTGACTTTAGAGAAATTTACAAGTACAAGGGGAACCCCCAAAACGACTACTATTTACAAGAAATTGGCTTACCCGAGCCAAAGCCAGATAGTTCCATGAAGAACGGTGCTGGTAGAATTTCACCTAGTGGTAGGTGGTCCCCAGGGTTAAGGGGACGAGCAGGAAACAAGTTTAAGAAAATGGCAACAAAGATGAATATACTTGGTTCTAAACCTGCTCCTATAGGAAACATTCTATCTCGTCCTGGAGATCCCAAAACTGCAGCGTCATTAACAGACTCTTCTTTATCTGATCCAGATGAATTGAAAAAAGAGTTCCAGTGGGTTGGTGGAAAAGGGAATGAGATAATTGTTGAGGAAGAAATTGGCAATGCGGAGAGAGCGATTGATGAAATGGTAAACTATTCATCTTCTCCTCAAATTGATTATGAAAGGATGATAAAAGAACTGGGCCATTTTGCAGAGCTTAAATATCCCGAAAACCTCAATGCTCCTGAGTCATCAAAGCATACCGAAACCATTTCTAATTATCAAAGTTATCCATCATCCACTTCTTTATCGCACACAGTATCTACAAACAACTCAGCAGCAGAGGATTCCAAGTCTACATTCAACTCTGCTTTTGATTATGGTTTCGATCCACACCCTGAGAACTTTGCTCTTGAACATCAGGAGTTGCCATATTGCGAGAACAAAAATGATGTCTCAGTATCACCTGGAGAAAAGGTTCAACTAGAAGAAACAGCCTCAACTGATCAGATAAACAGGAATTACAAATTTCAAGGTCTTGCAGAAGGTAACAATTCAAACATGTCGGTGGAAACTTTAGCAGGGAGAACTATGTCACCATCACGAAAACAAGATTCCAATAGAAAGTTGCAGAGACATAATTCTAACAGTGCCTGCAGCGTCATCATAATACCAGATGATACTGATCAAGACAAAACAGATGTAGAAGAACTGAATGAGGACAAGAGTACAATCCATGGGAAACCAGATTTTTTCAGCAGAGCAGAGCTCAAGGGTCTCAACCATATGAAACACAGAAATGAGCCGTTCTACATCAATGAGGAGGTATATGGATTTCGGTTTGAAAAGAATCTATTCGAAGATACTCTTCTTATGCCTGGGTCCTTTATGTCCAAACCAGTTTCCCCAAAATCAACAGTTCCGCAACGATGGCCACATAAACAAAAAACTTCAACCAAGGAAAACGCAAAGGAACAAACCAGAACGAGATTTAAAGATGATCGACATTATAGAGATGGCAGCAACCCTAAAAAAGCCCCATCAAATATTGACTCACAAGAGAACATCACCATTGTTCCCAGGGGAATAGGATACGACACTGAATTGGGAATTCTTTTACTGGAGCTGCTAAAGCCTTTTCTCGTTTGCTTTTTGGCGCTCTTGATAAGACTGTTTCAGACCTTCAGGACAAGGTCAAAAACAGCTCATTGTATAGGGTGATACAATAGCCTAATGTTTCTGTTAGCGATATTTATAAGTTTTTTCTTTTCATATTTTTTATTCTCTTCAAATTGTATGGACCACCTCTTCAAGTTCTTATTATGTAGCCTTTAGTCCGTAAGAAATCCTTTCTAGCATCTCTACATACAGATGGGGACCTGAAGCCAATCAGTTATAATACATTAATCATCCTTTTATATTCTAGTCTATTGCAAACCATTTATATGTACCCAATTGTACCCAGTTGTTAGAGATTAGACTAAGCGTGAAATCTTTTTTTTTTAATTAACCGCTATGTGTTGCAAGTTTTTTTCTCCCGTGATCATTTAAAAGTGAATTCATTTCTTCTTCCACCAACTATTTCTCTTATTCTTTTTACTCTTGCTTTGCTCTCTCATGCTCTCTTCTCTTCTCAGCCTTTGAGTATAGCCAACCAAACTTTCAATTACACCCTCATATGCAGCTTTATCCTTTTCACTTTCTTTGATTTGATCGCACCACAGCGCCAACAGAATTTCAGCTTCTTTTATTCTTGAATCTATCAGATTAAGTTGCTCTCCTAGAGCTGGTTTATCAAGAGTCGCAAGGTAAGTCTTGGACTGAATAACCTCGGTATAAGACGAAAGAGAGGCCGAAGTTTGGCCAATCATAGTTGATTTTGCCTGCTGTGTTAAATTTAGAGAATCTATTGAAGGTAGATCAAACTCCGATATTCCAATTTCAACTGTTCCTGCCTTTCCAGCGCTCGAGAATCGACTTGTAACAGGAGAGTGATGGCTGGACGATTTAGCACTTCCAGATTGACCAGGAGTTGCACTACTGTTTGCACTGCTACTGATCATCGTTATGTTTTTGCCTGCCTCATCCAATTTGAACCTGGATCTGGTCTTCATGGGTAGTGCTTCATCTAAATCAACTGGAACTCCCAGAGATACTAAAAAGTATCGACGTATTGATGAGCGCTTCCAGTTGGGGGGTTGCGTATGAGGTTTCAGCATGAGCTGGTCCCAAACAGATTGGCTCCTCTCATTCAGAAGTACATTATCTAAAAGATTAGCTTCAGAGATCTGTGGTGTATTCGTAAAAGAGGAACCGAAAGATGACACCACACTGATATTTTGGTTATTCTCACTGTTTGAATCCAAATCATCAGAGGAAGTAGAAGTCAGCATTGAGTCAAAGGTTCGAGCACTACGTGTAGAAGGGTATAACTGAGATAGAATCTCCCTGATACTCAAGTCCATTTGGGCAGAATTTTGAAAGTCCGTTTCGTTCAGGCATTTTATTGGGGGGAGCGATGATGTTGGAGTACTAGTAACTGATGGTTCTGAAGTAATCTGTTCCTTCTTTTCTGCCTCTTCAAACGAATCAAAAGAAGCATCAGAAAAGGATCCGAAATCGTCTTCCTCGTCTTCTTCCTCTTTCTTTTCTTCGCCATCAGTGTCACTTTCTTGGTTGTTTTCAATTATTAATCCCTTCTCCAATTGCTGTTGAACATTTACGATATCACCAGACAAATCATCTTCAACCACAGTAGCTATAGATGCCGCTACTATATCAACGCCGTTATCTGACTCAACATCTCTGTCTTTTGCGTTCTCTTGTCGGGGGTTTGGATTCTCAGCCGTATGTGCATCTTCCGAGAAGTTCACTTGTAGGATTGAAACACCAACATCATTCGTCAGATCTCCAATATCATCCTGCAGCTCCTCATCTCTAACATCACTGGTTTCATCACTCCCTGTCAGTGAATTCTTATCTTCGTTCTGTGAGGTAAGCTGATGTTCAACTGGGGGTGTGACCACGTCGTCATTGATTTTCCCGCTCAGGTCCATCGTGCTCAAGTCCATGCCATCATCTTCCTCAAAGCCAGCCGTGTCAATCATTCCCTCGACCTGTAAATAGTCTTCTTTATCTCCAGCAAGAGGATTCTTATTCTCCATTGTTTGGGCTTTTATTGTGAGAAAAGAAATGTCTCCATTGTTGGCAGGACTGAACCTGGCATATGATTTCACAAAGCGTCGCGTGTGTGTACGGATGGATTACAAAGAGGGAAATTCTCCTATTCCACAATTTCTATGTATTAGAAAAAAGAAAACTTTGCTGTCTTTAATTCTCCTATATTTTAAACCCTCAAATCAACCTCTGGCTTCTTGCTCCTTCTCCTTCTCTTGGTTGCATGGGAGCTCAACCCATCCGAACTAGATCCAACAACCGTCAAATCGCGACCCAAGTTATCAAGATCTTTAACTTTGTAGATTCTCACTATCCAGTTTTCAGTCGTGTACACTTCTTCTAGGGTATTCAGCTTGGGGGATTCAGCTGGGATGCTTTGCTGCCTTACTCTGTCAACACCTTCTCTTCCCTTTCCGTATAGTTCTGAAAACCTGTAGTAGGACATCTTGTACATTAATGAGTTTCTCATTGTTTCTGTTGCTTCTCCGTCCACCTTGTACTCACCACGGGGTGTAAAGAAATTACGTTCCTTGACTTCATCTGGCCATATTCCCTCAGCAATCCTAATCATCCACAAGAATTTGTTAATGTCGTCGCCCGAGTACCCCAATAACCCGCCAAAGATGACCAAGACATAGTCCACATCATGCTTTTTCAAAATGGGATAAGAAACTTCCTCGCTAGAAGACATGGCTTTGCCCACTGTTGCAATGTGTGTATTGTTCCAGGTGTTGTTATCAACCAGGGTTGTGCGGTCTGCCATTCCTCCAATTTGGTATCCGTAGTCCCACCATGACATAACTTTGGCGTCGTAGGGTGTGTTCATTCGAAGCCAATAATAAGCCTCTCTGAAATCGTCGATTATCGCTGGCGAGCCATCTGGGTTTCGAGATGCAAGGACAACAGAGGGTGAAGAATATGCATTTGAAGTGACCCATGTGCAATGGTAGACAAAATAGAAGAGGTAAATGATAAAGGTAACGACCACCGTAAGTCTTGACAAAAGACCGAGAATTGCGGATTTCAATTCTGCAGTTGTGTTGGATGTAGAAGTAGAAGGCTCTGCTGTTGCACTCTTCTTCTTTTTGCCCTTACTTCCAGTAGAAGTTGAAGCACTTGCTGGCTGCTCGGTAGGTGCGGGAGACTGGAAAATAGATGTAAGGTCGAGATAAACATCAAACAATTTTGACACGGCTACAGCAGCAGAGACACAAACCACCGGGGTCAATGTAAGCATCAAACGAATCATAACACCGGCAAAGTAAGATCCTAACACTCCGTAAATGATAACAAAGACGTGTTCGTCTCTCAGCTCTTGGAAGATGAGGAAAATACCGGCAGGGAAAAGCCAGATCAAGAATTGAGTATCAAAAAAGAAAGCAGGCCATGCTGTTGGTTGATGTTCAGAAACTGATGCAATGATTGGAATGTGGATCTTTGCGTATCCAGTGTCCCAAAGTGAGTAGAATCTACCAGTCCATGGTGCAATTTTGCCAGTCACTGTAAGAAGGACGAGCCCAGATACGCCAATGACGAAAAGAACAGCAATTGATCCAAATAGCAAGACCTTGAAATGCTTTGAAGGTACAAGAGTCTTGATATAGTCGGCAAAAATGACAAGCTGTAGCAAACCAAAGATTCCAAGTGCGGCCATATGGTCATTTGATTTAATTGGAAGGAAACCTACAAAAGGAATTTGCATCGATGCAATTGTGCCAACGGCGTACCAGGTAGTGTAAGCCACGTAGAGACGATGGCTGTACCTGCCCATCAACAAGAGAACGAAGACATGCAGTGGGACGATATTTGTGATAAAGACGTAACCACCCCAGGCGGAAACCATATAAAAGTAGAATAAAGCAGATAGTGCAGCCCACAATATCGATCCCAATTTCATTGCTTTGATCCAGGTGTAGAAAGTGACCATCAACAGAGTAATTGCAATCGCTTCGTTATCGTAAGATCCTGCCACGGAACGAGAAATGTAACCAGGCGCAATACCCATGAAAATTGCAGAGAGCAGTCCAGCGCTCGAATCTTTCATTTCGGTGGTCAGCAAGTAAGTCGCATAGGCAGTAACTCCAGAGAATGCTGGTGCTAACAGAACGCAAATATTACGGATATCAATTGGAAGTGAAAAAATGCGTAGTACCTTGTACAAAAAGCCAGATGTTACCATCAAGCCTGGGTATAGAGTACCACCAGTTACACGGCCCAGTGGGTACCATGTCCTGTCGTCAAACCAATTGAGGAAATTGTAGAAGCCGTTGTTCACTAAATACCGTGTCGCCCTGTAGTTGAACCATGGGTCAAATTCGTGAATTATAGATTCAAACCTGATAACAGAGAAGAGACGAGAGGACACAGCAGCTCCTGCGATGGAGGCCAGGATGGTGACCTTTAGCACCAAGAGAATCTTCTCTATCGTGTCTACCGTGAGAGTGTACTGAGACGATAGGAGTTTCATGGCTGGTAGACGAAATGGAGACAGGCCTTGTGCGCAGTGGTTCTTCTTCACAGTGACGAGTCCAAATTGCAACGTGTCGAGAGAAGTTGCGGTCCCGCTGTTACGCTAAAAGCAACTAGCAGCGTAATTTTCAGACCAACGGCCTAGAGCGGCACCAAAGGAGTATTTCCAGTTAATCAGGACTAATGATAATAGAGAAGATGAGTCCACCAATGTGACAACTGCTGACGACGATGTGGGGGTCTTCATTTTTGTTCGTAGCTCCTGTTCTTCTTGTCTCCTCTCTTGTTTGCAGTGTCTGCTTCTACATTTTTCACAAAGCTCTGGTGCCATGAACCATAGTACTATTCGTGCCAACACCACAACTGGCATGGGACCGCCCACAATTGAGAGACCTCCAAGACAGATTAGATGCCCCAAAACTCCTTTGTACATACCGGCAGTGCTCAGAAGCACAGACTCTTTTATAAAATCTGGGGTCAAGGGCAAGGATAAAACTATTCGAGCACGTAAAGGCGAGCGTTCTTCTGAGAACAGATCGAATTGTAGTACCGATGAGATTGTGGGCCAGCCGACTGTATCACGGATTGGGCTTGAAGTTCAAGCAAGCACCGGGAAAAGTGAGTATGGCGCTGCCATGCTCTCACAGTCAATATCTTCAATTGTAAATGGTCTAAAAGGAGGAGGTCTGAGATCTGGAATGGAAATTGTCAAGCCTACCCGGTCCCATTGGAAGCCGGACAGTACACGGTCGACTTGTGCATATTGCAATAAGAGCTTTACGCTTATGGAGAGAAGGCATCATTGCCGTAAGTGTGGGGATATCTTTTGCTCCGAGCACGTCAGTAATTATGTACACCTCGATCCAAAAGCAAATTACTCTTTCTTTGAAGCCGGCTGTCTGGAGCGTATTTGCGACAAATGCTTTACAGAGTATAGGAAAGCAGTGGACTTGCACCGTAAAACAGGAGTACAACGAGCGATTGAGAATCAAAATTATGCTGACAATAATAATGGCTTGTCTGGACAAGATGAGGCCAACGAGAGTTCCCTATCGGAATCAAGAGCACGGCACTCTCTTACAGCAAGAGTCCCTGCCGATTGGAGTTGGAGTTCGTTCTAGGGAGTGTTTATCACTATTGTTTGCCGAGGAAATATGGGATGTTCAGTGAACAATGGGAGGGGATGGTGTCAACCTATCACCACCACCTCCACCACCAACACTGGAAAAGAGCTTATAAGGCCACTCCCCCACTTTCAATGGTGAAAGCCAAAGCAACAACCCCATCAAAACGGAAACGAACCCATAGCAGAAATGGGTGTGTGGAGTGTAGACGCAGAAAGCTAAAGGTAGACTACAACTTTCAAAGCTTTTTGTCTGGTACCTATTGTTACATCATCTAACTAGTTTGTACTAGTGTGACGAAGAAAAGCCGGAATGTTGGCATTGCACGAGACTTGGAAAAAATTGTCGATACGAAAAGCATAAAACGTTAAAATTCTTTCATTATCAACCTTCAAATGTAAGGGCTTCTGGGTCAGATGTTCGAGGACTTGGTACAAAGCTAATGCCGAGTTCAACAGGACAAGATGATCAAAATAGAAGCCAATCGCCTAATTTAGTATTTAAAAAGTTTCAAAGCGAAACTGAGGAAATAAGCAATGAAGAACCTAGAGAAGTTGAAGTGAAAGTTGGTAAAACAACGGGGCAAAGCAAAAACGTGTCTGGGTCAACTACACAAATAGGCCAGAAAAAGGACGAAGACAACCCCACTCGGGCAAGTAGCCTTGAAAGCTTGGGACTTGTCGCTGATATCTTTTCGGATTCTTCTATGCCATTTTCACAGAAGTCGTGTGTGGTAAGTATGGCACAGAGCATGGCACAAGATCTTAACGCAATGGCTACAGTCAGATTGGATGGGCTTTTGGCTTCAAATGAGCATGTTGATTTCGACGATTTTTTGCTATACGGACATGATCGAGGATCTTCTACGGCAGATATAGACTCTGGTGGAGCTTCTTCAGTCAGCACGCCAACAGATCAGGCAATTATAGGTCCCCAAACATACCAAAACAAGGAAACGCCAGAGCATATACGGCGGCTGTTAGAGGCTCGATACTTGGATTCTCTAGAGTCTTTTTTAAAGCTAGACAGCTATGACAAATTACCCCTCTCTTTGTTCAAAGTCCCCGACTCCCACCATAAATATTTACATGTATTTTACCATGATGTTGCCCCGTTCTTACTACCGTTTACTCCAGCGAGAGGCATTAACCCTCTTCGAAATACAATTTTATTTCATTCTATTCAATCGCCCTATTTATTATCTGCTATATTGGCCTACGCTGCCCGTCAGTCGTATTTCGCAAGTCAAGGAAGTGATGCCGCTGACTATGAAGCATATCATAGTTACCTTTCGAATTGCCAACAATGGATGGACCTTGTACTATCACGTATGAATGGAGACAGCGAAACAAAAGAAGATTATGAATATTCTACCGGACAAATTGAACCATTGTTGTTGACGACGATGATCATAGCATTGGATGATATTTCTAGCTCGAATATATCATGGAGAGATCATCTAGTGGGGACTAAACAACTACTTCTGAAGCTTTCTGAGTTACAACTTACTGAGCGGGTCTCTACTACAGTTGCTCTTTGCAAAATGCTCTTCATTGCAATTGAGACTATAACCGGTTTATCAGCTACACATGGAGGATCTTTAAAAACTACACAAGACGTCTACAGAATCATCAATCTCGATTCCATGACCTGCAATTCGCTCATAAAGGTGGGGATTATTCAAATAAAAGAAAATTTCAATCTGATGCTCGGATACACCATGAATAGTGTGCCAATTTTTCGAAGAATGGTGGAACTTCTTATACTAGTGAGGCCAACGACGGATACTGGGGATATCGAATATCTTACAGGGGTACCACCTGACAAGGAATCACCACTGGATAAAAATGCAGTGGACTCTAATTTAGATTCCTTAAAGGTTCCCAACCTATTCGAGATCACTGATTTGATTGCGCAGATAGAAAGAGAACTAAAAGCTGAAATTATTCCGGGAACAGCGCAAGGCATTATTTCAGAAACGAGTTCTTATCATCCTAAAAGCAAGAGCTACACCCCTTCAACTGCATTAAACCCCCAAGACATTGGCATGGCAGTGATTGAAGGAAAAGAAGTGTACTACTCTTGGTATGACATCAGCCATCAGACACATCTCCTTGGATGTTATCTGGTTTTGTTTCGGACGCCAGGATTACTGAATCTTCCAAAGAAGCACCCTATGGTACAACAAATAGTTACCAAGATCATCAGTTTTATGGGCTTTTTAGCGGAAGATCAGAAGACAGGAGACAAACGTTCTCGAGAAACCTGGTTAAAATGGTTTCCCCAGTTACTAATGATTCAATGGTGCATGCACATAACGGGACTTAACTGTGTGGATGCGGGGCATAAGAATCTTGTAGCCAAATACTTTGAGGGATTGATTACTTTAGGAGTTTATAGCGCTCATGTTTCTTTGAAAAGAATTACAAAAGCCTGGGACCATAGTGACATGGGATAGGATATGACAATACTGACGAAAGTTTTGCCTTATTTTTCAATTGATATTTATTAGAGGGGAATTTTGAATACCGCAATGAGCATCAGCAATCTGCGGAACTTTAGGCATAACGATGATCATGTTAAAAAACGAAAGATTTTGTATTGACGCCAATAGACGCTTTGTTGTCTTCCAAAAAGAGAAAAAAAAATGGAGCTGTTGTATTGTTTATTTTGCTTTTTCATGGTTTGCTACTCTTCATTCTTGTAAACTGATGATGCTATTGGAACATCAAAACTTACCCCAGAAGCTTGTGTCTTGGTTACACTAACAATATGTTACTATATTTCTAACTGTATATCTACTACCGTGGCATTTAACCTATTGAATTTATCCGGGCGCTCATAGACCTCTAACACTTGCTAGGTTGGTGGATGAGAAGGAAGAATGTTTAACGAAGAATTTTGGAGACCTGCCCAATCAGTAGTCCGGAACTTCTAGAACTTACCCGAATGCACTGTGCCAACTATATCGCAGAGAAGAATCAGGTTAACCTTATACCTGGGACTAGAATGCGACAAAAGGGCAAACTAAAGAAACAGAAGATAAAGATATAGGCATTTGTAAAGCAGCTTCATCGACTGATTTTGCTTGCATATCAACACGTATTTGTTCGCACCCTAGAAAAGCGGAGCCTGCAAACCCCATCAATGAGCTCCGTAACAGGGATTAACTCAGAAGGGAAAAACAATCTAAATCACTACTACGATGTAGAGTTCAAGAAGTTTGTTCTATTGAAAAACCTAAGGAACTTTAATCTGGACCTACAAGGGTGCGGAAATACAGGCTACAGGACCTAGGCCAATGAATTTTCGCCCTTTTTATCCTATTTTGCCAAACTTTTTTTCGGAATTAATATGTGTCGACAGGCAGGTATTGGTCCATCTATCTTATATCGCAACCAGAGCATTAAGAAGTGCTCGGATAGTCTCTTGAAAACCGCCTTGTATACACTGGACTTCCAGAGACAATAGAGTTCGTATATGCAAGAGAATCTACGCGAAGCTAAAACAAGCATCTATACACCCCAACACCCAGTTACCTTCTGTGTTTCTGGTGCCAGTCGCTCACCGCTTCTCTTCTTCGTCAGCACATCAGAGCCATCCACAGTCTGCATACTACTTGGGAAAATTTTGTCTTGATTTTTGGAAAGTGAGCAGTTGACGGTCACTGATCGATGAAGCTGTGATACCTAATTTCTCCGGCCATTTTAACCATAATTTGCAAGTATTCACATACCCAGGTAGAGCCAATACTCGGTGTGCCATGGATGGAGGTTACCCAAATCAACACCAGCTCATGTATCAAGAAATGCATCTAGGCGGCGTTCATACTGAGACCAGAAAACGGAAACCGCGAAAAAGGAGCGCTCGGAGAACATATTCCTGTGGTCTGTGTAGGCGGATGAAAATACGATGCGATAACAAGATCCCTTGTTCCGCTTGCATAAAACACAAGAGAGTGAAGCAATGCTTGGAAGATCCCGCGAACCCGCCTAATTCTTCGTTGAGAATGGCTTCGGAAAATAGAAAGGCGGCTCCGCTAAATCCTGGAGAAGCAAAGCCGGAAACCTCTGGCAATGGGAGTGACATCAAAGATCGCGGCCAGATGCAACAAACAGAAGCGGAAACTTGCGTCAGTACCTGTGGTGGACTAGCGGTGTATCCTCCAATTCAGTATCACCAAAAGACAGAAAGAGCACATCTACTCCAGCAGACTTCTGGCGTTGGTTTGGACGGCCAGCTTTTCCACCAGCACGGAGACTTGGCCTATAACGGGGTCGCACAGCTGATGGCCAAAACCCAAGTCTATCCCTCTCCTTCCAGTTCAACAGCCCCCCAGCAGCCACACCAGCATCTTCTGGGCCATGAAAATTCCAGTACATTGCAAACCCCAATGAATTCTCTTCCGCCTCTAAACTCGTGGGGCCCTCCTTCCTTCCACTATCTAAGCCAGACACAACCACAGCCCCAAATGCCCCAGCAACCTTCGCAGGCTCTTCCGAGGTACTCGTCTTTGGGTGCCTCATTGGCAGGTCTTCCATCCCCACCGCAGACATATAACAATAGTGGTTCCATAAATGCCGGGAAAAGCGAGCAGGAATTACACATAGCGAACTTGGAAGCGGAAGTTCACCAACTGAAATGGGAGCTACAACGGCGGGAAAAATATTCTCAACCGCAACCGCGAGATATTAACCAACTGATAGACTCGACCATCAATTGGAAGTTTAATCTTGTACAACTACTTCCTTCTGCAGAAACCTGCAACATTATTGTGAATTTCTACCTGAGAGAGGTGGATCTGATATATCGAACGATACATGTACCGTCTTTTAGAAAAGAACTCAAGGAATTTCAGATTTTGACAGAGGCAAGCAGAGTAGACCTCCATTGGCTCTCTCTTTTGTTTATGATTTTATGCACTGGATGTATACATTTCCCACAACGACTCGCCCAAAAAGTATTTGAGAAAGAAGATATAAAAAATCTATGCGACACTTGGTTCAATGGCTCTAGGCGAGCACTACAAGCGGCAAATTATAACGAAGATGTGCGGCTGGTCCAACTACAAACATTTTCCCTATCACAGATGTATTTATACGATACAAAACGGCCTGAATTGATGAATTCCTTGCTAGCTGAGACGGTTTCTCATGCAATGTGTTTGGGACTCAACCACGATACAGAGAAGAGTGATAGAAGCCAGCTGGAGACCGAGATGAAGCGCCGGCTATGGTGGGATCTTTGTGGTTGCGATACGTAAGTTGTGGAGAAACTGTTTGGTTATTTCTTTTACTAACAGGATTTTTTTGGTTTAGATTTCGTGCATTGTCACTGGGAAGACCTCCTCTTATAAGGTCGTACCTTTCAAAAGTGCCTCTGCCGGCAAATATAGACGACATAGACCTTTCTGATAATGCTAGAGCAGAGTCAAAGCCTATGAATGTGCCGACAGATAACACTATTAACATTGTACGAGCCAGAGTAATGCAAATACTAAACGGGGTGTATGAACTGACACAGAACATTTCTTCTACAACTATCGAGGACGCTGAAGAGACTGGGTCAGCCTCGACGGACATAGAAGCAACAGGAAAGCAGCAGCAAGAGACTAATACCAACAACCGAATTCGCGTTTTGAGAGAACTGGTGAAAATAGACAAAGCTCTCTGTGATTATGCAAAGAGTTGGCCTTGGTACTATCGACTAGACGAAGCCAACAATCTCCCTGGCCTTGACAGTTACTCGCACCCAAAGAAATCTAAGGAAGAGATTGAGCAAGCGAAACGGGAAATCAGGTTCCACCATCACCTGCTCCACACCTGTATATGTATCCATAGGTTTCGGATATACCAGCAATATCTGGATCAAGTACCGATGGCCTGGAGTATCTGCTTAACAGCCGCAAAGTCGATGTTTACAGTCTATCGAAAGTTGAAACAGGAATCAAGCATACGGGAGAATTGTCTTTACATGAGTTGTTTGCACCAGTCATTTTCATGTTCCGTTATTCAGAACATGCTGCTATTGGAAAACAAAGAGATCTCTCAAGCTGATATCGAGCTGTTGCTCAGCGACATTGATCTTTTTTTTGAGGATCTGAAAATTCTCAGCAACGAAGTGTTTACACTGAAAATACCGATTATAAGTCAGGGACTTTCGGTAATGACAAAGCTCAGAGAGCTGTTTTGGAGCAAAACAGACGGGAAAATGGCTAAACATGAAAATGATTCGAAAAGCCAGAGCAAAGGAAAGGTTCATAGCAGGGTCAACTCTAGCGAAGAAGGGTTTGTATCAAATGTATACGCGGTTTTCGGGGGTAAGAACTACACAAAAACGTACTTGCAACGGTGCAAGGTTGATTTTCTGGTGAACGACAATCTACCACCGAGCAGTATAGGAACAAATGGGTCAAAAAGTGACGTGCCTTCTGGGCAAGCGGAACAAACTAGGGTGCCAATATCAGCAAAAAGCAGTGAAGAGGAGGCTTTGTGGCCAAAGTCTTGGCAAAGTGGAGCCATGTCTTTTGACTCTAATCTAGGAATAACTGGAGAGGGCCAGGATGGAATCCCAGTCGCAAATGCCCCATCATCATCGACTTCCTCAAGCCTCGAACAAAGTGTACACTCGATAAGGAGCAAGATTGCTCCACTATCTGTTTTAAACTCGCCATCACCGCAAAGTTTCCCCTCATATCCAAACGAGGTTGTAATGGCCCCATCTGCAGATATGGTGGAGGAGTCTCTTAAAGCATGGCAAAAGTCAGGTCTTGAAAATCCTGGTCAGCAACCAGGTAGCAACAATGGGCTTACAGTCGGCATAAATGGAGATGAAGCGACGGACACAACCGGCAACAATAGTGGCAGCAGTGTTGATATGGTTCCAGTTGCAAACCCAGTGATCGCAAACTTTCTCTCGAGTAGTAATTACTTCACAGATAGTGTGGAAGAATCACTGCTCATGAACGACAGAATCCATGCTAGGAACCGTAGCGCGAGCTCCTCAAACCTTTTGGGTGAGCTTCTTCACAAGTTCGCACCTGCTGTTTCGTCAGGGTTTGAGACCCAGACACAAGTGCCAATGGTGCCGCAGTCACAACCGGAGCAGCATGATTCCAAAACTCTTGGACAGGCAGTGCCAGCAGCAACGGCAGTACCACTTCAAGGCCATGATCCAGATCCACCTCACTATATGAAAGATGCTTCTGAAACCCATCCAGAAAACCACGCCAGTATGATTGTGGGCATAGGAAACGGCGTTATAGGGCTCACACCCCAGGGCCGTTTCTTGCTTGAGGACCTGTACGCGGAAGGAGTAAGTGAGATGATGTCTGCCTATTCTGGGTACAAGTTTGACTGAAGCAGGATTTACAATTGTCTTTTTTGCAAGTTTACATTCTCGGTCCCCTTACTTATGATAGATAGTTATGTAGCTTTTGAAAACTTGAATGAATTTTGTAATGCTATGTATTACCCAGTAATTTACAGTCTTTTCGCAAACTACTCTATGTAACGAGAATTTTTCATGGCTGATGCGACACTGTAAATCAGTTTGTCCTGGTAAGGAGAGTTAAGAAACGCTTGTTTAAGAGAGGAGCGCGTGTCGCCAAGCCAAAATTCCCCTGGTAGATAAGCTTCTTTTGAAAGTTTGTAAGAAAGTGTAAAAGTAGAAGGGGATAAAATAGGAAGGAGACGATAAACCAAAGACATTTGTTTCTTTTTTTCGGACACCGACATAACCAGATAGACAAAAATTGCTTCTTGACAATCTTTTTGCCCCTTCAGAATGCCAAATTTAACACTGCCAGTTCCACCCATGCAAAAATAGGCCTACGTAATGATGATGATAATAATACCAATAATGAACAACCCTTCCAAGGAGAACTTGGAAAAGTAAGAACCAGGTTGAAACAGGTAGCATAACTATGTATAGAGTTGAAAGAAATGATAAAGCTTGTGTGAGCCAGGATCTAGATCTTGTGCTCGCCCAAAGTTTACTTTTGAGAAAGGATTGCTAAAGCTCAAACTAGCACTCTTCAGGCTTGGGGGAAGATCTGAGACACACAGAGAACTTTTATTTGCCACGCTCCAGTGCCATCTTCAAAGGCAAAATAACTAAGTGAAATCAGAGGACTAGATCTCCTTTTTTTTTTACGCGTCCTCTGCTTTTCATCGACGGGTCCAAAAAAAAAGGGCTCGGCGCGTAATTTCTGACACTCCCATGCGTGCAAAGGCGTAGACCTGACAGCCCAAAACTGGCAAGGAGTAATATGCAGGTACAAGAAAGTGCAATTCGGGTAGAGAATGGAGGCCGGCCCGTTAACCCACGCCAGTTTATACGGATCCAGCGGGTGTTTTCTACCGGGTCTGTGGCTTTCACGCCCGGGCTCCGGACTCAATCTAAAACACCTTCGCTCCTGCGAGATGGGCTAAGTAACCCTTGACAAGCTAATGGAGCCTGTGTCCCCTTCTCTTCATTTCCCTTCTGCTTTTGCCCTCTCCTTCTGACACTGCTGCGGTTTTCCTTGCATTTAGTAACGCATTTCCATTCTTCCCTTTTCTGGTTTTGCTTTTGTTGTTTTATATTTTTTTGTCCTCACAACTTCCCTCTTCCCTTTTGCTTCGCTTTCTTTTGCGCTCAAGCACAAACAAGACCGGCTCATATAGAACGACTGACTTCATTTTCTCCCTCTTTGCCATTACGAAGATTGGTACGTGCCCGTTGCTGGAATCAACGATAAACACGCTCTCTCTCAACCTACTTATCAATCTGTTCAACCACCCGATAAGCTGCAAAAGATACCATCTTACCATTTTTGCAGGAACCGTCGGTACTGTTCTATCATTCTCTCAAATCCTATAGTTCTGGCAACTATTTCCAACTTCGACTTCAGTTTTAAGAACATCATCATCATCGATTTTTGTTTTAACCAGAAGTTCTCTTAATACATCAAAACCAAACCGAAACGTAAAACAAACAAAACATGTTAGTACCAGGCGTTCTAGCACTTTTACCGTTGTTCACTTTGACATGTGGCAGAACCCTTCCCGAAATAACTACAGATGCCTTGTCAACAACAACTCGAAAGACTCGAAGAGGCGGCGACGGCACTTTAGAAATTAAGTTTGATGCGAAAAGATCCACGGATCAGGGTGTTTCGCAGTCCAGATATTCATCGCTCAAGAAACGAAGCTCCATGTATGGCGAGTTTGAACTGACCAATGAAGATACCTTCTATCTTGCGAATGTGTCATTGGGGACGCCAGCACAGGTTGTCAGCGTTCTTTTGGATACAGGATCAGCGGACCTTTGGGTAATGTCGCCTGATAACTCCTACTGTGGAACCGAGATTGACTGTGAGCTGTATGGAACTTTTGACGCAGACAAGTCATCCAGTTACAAGTACAACAACTCCGATTTTGCGATTGCCTATGCTGATGATACTTTTGCCCAAGGAGACTGGGGCACAGATGATCTGTCTATGGGCGATGACCTCAAATTGGACGACTTTACCTTTGCCATCGGACATCAAACCAACTCGACAATTGGCGTTTTGGGCATTGGGTTCCAGGATTTGGAAACGACCGCCCTAACACAGTACACAGCCAACCCGTATCAATACCCCAACTTCCCGCAAGCCCTTGTTGATGAAGGCGTCATAAACACAAGAGCATACTCGCTATATCTGGACGAGGTGAACGCAGAATCTGGGTCTATTCTATTTGGAGGAGTTGACCACTCGAAATACACGGGTGATTTGCAAACGGTACAAATTATCAGTACCTCTACCTCCAAAACGAAGCCCATCAAGTTGCAAGTAACGCTTAGCAACATGGTATCACACGTAGACCATATAGCCACAACTCTGATCAACGACAAACTGCCGGCACTTTTGGACTCGGGGACTACTCTTACATATGTGCCCTCGGCCATGGTTGAGACAATTGGGACTGCTTTGGGAGGTGAATACTCTAATTCCGTTGGAGCTTACATTCTTGAGTGTATAGATGACGATAATCCTTCATACCTGACTTTCAACTTTACAGGTGCCACGATCAAAGTCCCTTTGAAAAACTTTATGCTTGAGGTGACCTATTCCAGCGGTGGTGTTGCCACTAGCGAATCAGGCGGAAAACTATGTGCCATAGGAATAATGAGCACCACCTCTGACACGGTTGTTCTTGGAGACTCTTTCCTCCGAGCGGCCTATGTGGTTTACGACCTAGACAACTACGAAATCTCACTTGCGCAGGCATTGTACGGCTCCGAGGACTCAAGTATCTCTGAGATCAGTGAGGGTTCGATTCCTGGAGCTGTCAAGGCGGGTGCATACTACGATGTATACACTGCCAAAGAGCAAAGTCAAAAGTCAAACAAAGCGGGCTCAAACTCAACAAATGGAGCCAGCGGCTCTGCAAGCTCAAAGTCTTCGGATTCGGACTCTGGTGCATCTTCTTTGATCTCGAGAAGCGGTAGTGTCTCCTCACACATTTACACAATCATGTCCTTTATCATGGCTTTCTTTATATTTGCATCGTTCTAAGGGTATTATGGGGTTTTTATTTTTATCTTATCCGATAACACCAAAACGTCCCATGATTTCTTTTTCTTAGGAGAAAAAGAAAAGAAATGTAAGAATAAAAACTAGTGAAATATATGCCCTTTTATCATCATCATCAGAACAAAAAAGAAGATCTATGTGGTTTTATTAATATATATACAAGACACATTTATCTTTTTATGTTGTCTCATTTTGTTTTGTGTTTTTTATTTGTTGTTGTGTATTCATTCCTGATGATGCCTTTTTTCTGCCTTACCTCATACTCTCGTTTCGCCAAGATCTTTATTTTTCTTTTCTTCTCTGGTATAATCTACACATTCATTCATTCATCCATTCAATCACTCATTTATTCATTCGCTTATTTCATATGGCATTTTCATACAGCAAAACGACTAGTTAAGAATCTGAGCCGCAAAGAAAAAAAATTAAAAAATTAAAAATCATGGGGGGCTCCTTTTCCGTCAGTTCTATTCTTATCCTCCCTTTAGTGTTTTAGTTCCTCATCCCCTTTCAGTTTTGTTTCGTTTCATTTCCCTGCGCTGCTCACTCTCAGTTTTCAATCTTGGGCTTTGGAGGATAATTGATGATGGGGATGAGAATAGAATAGATCAAATGTCATGTTGTTGTTCAGATTTACATATACGTATATATACTTTACTTTTCCACAATTACTTTGTTTAGATCAAGAACAAAAAATAGAAAAACAGGACATCTGTTTTGTATTACTTTTCTTTTTTTATGATGAGACTGATTGATGTAGCTTACCAACGAAAAAGCCAACCATTCAATATTCAATATTGATCAAGAAAAAGCTTTAAATATAGAAAAAAACTGTTTGATATTCGTCTTATTAGAACCTTCAGACATTTTTACATCTTCTGCACATGTGATTACCTCAACAGCGATTGATTGTAGTTCGGTCACCAGATTGTTGCAATTTCCGAGCCACCTGCTCATTAGTGTCCCTTTGAAATCTGCTATTTCAAACTCTCCCAGTAAGAGCTTTTTTTTTTTGTGCCTGTCTTCTTAACCCTTCGGCTCTTGAAATGTTTCATTCGCCTTGTCTCAACATGCAGAAAGGTTAACTGGTGCATAAAAGACCGAGTTCCTTTAAAACTCTAGTCAACTCCAGGATAAATTGATGTTGGAGGCATAATATGATGCCGGAAAATTCTATTGCAAGTATAAAAAACACAAGATTGAACTTGTGGTAGAGTCTGTGGTGTTAAGCACATCTCGTGGTTCTTAACCACTAGCGTTTGACGTTCTCTTTAACATCATTATGTTTATCAAAATTGTTCATTCAATCAAAACCAGTAGCATTATCAGCCTATCTAAGCTCAGTAAACTTCACAACCTAGGAAAGTGGTAGATTGCCCTCTGTTAACCTTTTGAGCAGGATATTGACCATAATCTCAATAATAGAGAGAGAGAGAGAGCCAGAGAGCAAAACGCTGTGCATCGAGGTCAAGAATGAACTTTCACTTGAACTTCCTTTTTTGTCCCACTTCAGTCAATTTCTGTAGTGGTATCTGTGTGAGCTGGTCATTGCACTTTTTCTGTCTATTAATGTATTTTACTTTACGAAGAAGATCTAAAAATCCACTTTTGGGATGCCCCCGATTTTTTGTCTGTCCTCTATCACTTGAAATATAAATGATTAAAAGGAGACCTCAAGTAAAGCTACAGAAAGTTGAGCATTCGACGTTAGTTGGACCACGGGCATATGATGCTATGCACAATTCATTGATTATTGATCCATTGATCATTTAACTTGAATGTGCCAAATATTTGACAAATAACCCCAAGTCCTATAATTGTATAAAATGAGTAAACTATTTTCAAATTTTTCTATCAAGTTAATGGTAAGGAAAATGCGAGAGCAATAATTCCTCGAAAGAGATCGTCAAACAATGATAGATGCTCGAGTTTATAACGGATTTTTTCTACAACTGAGAGAAAGAGTTATCATAATGGAGAGATTACTTTAAAACTTTGAAGATAAAGTTGGAAATAGATACTGAACAAAATAGTAAAGCAAAGATATAGTAAATGGTCACGGAATCAAGACGCCGTAACTCTACATAAATTAATTTTAGAGAGTCATTCTAATGTCGGACAATGTGATATTTTATGTAGGTGCACGCAGTTTGGACTTGAAGTATCAAAGGAAATTGAGCATCGAGGGCCTCTTGTAGACGTTAAGCTACATTAGGTATTTGTCCTTTACCAAAAAAATGTTTAAAAAAAATGGTTTATCAAAATCAAGACCAGTAGCATCCATTTTAAGCGGATTGGTTCGCTCAAGAGTAAGGCACTACCCAGTACGTTCTGTTGAGAGTTTAAAAGAAACACCAGAGAGCTTAGGAGTCAAAACCTTGGGTTTCGAGGTTGATAATAGACTTGGTTACTACATTCTCTTCTACAAAGATCAAAATTACCAAACATTAACGATGTAATTGCGTCACCACCATTCGTTCTATGTACTGGTGCATTTCGATTGATAGAGTTTTCAAGTCATGTTTGATAGCTTAGAAAGCAATAAAAAGATTAGTCTCAACTATTCGAAGAAAAAAAATATTGTCTTGTTGGTTCTAAGATTACGAAGCTCAAAAAAAGGTCAACGGGTAAAGGCATGTAGAATGTTGGAGACACGCATATAATGCGCGCTATACATTTTCAATTTCCATTGATTAGTTGATCCATTGATAACTTTACCTCAAGTGTCAATTTGGAATTAGACAGATTTTTAAATTATTACTACAGATGAGAGACAGGTTTTTTTTTTTTTTTGATGTGTTAACACTGATAACAATTTTCCGAGACCGTTTCTGATGCTAAAAGATCCTCTCAAGTCAACGTCCCGTTAGAATGCTTGTCCTTTTCACCTGCAGTATTCCTATCAAAAATTGTTTATCTAGTCAATGGATTAGCCCCATCCATCCCCAGTAGCATTGAATTTTTTCAAAGAACATGGTAGATTTTATTCTGTTACCAGTGGTTCCTGATAAGCCTCATCCTAGATTTCTAAAAAGCTTGGGATCCAAAATCTCATGCATGGAAGATTGATAAAAACCTCGATTAGAACAACAAACTTGTTTACTAGAATCTGCAATAGTATCAGTACGAGCTCGTTTCTTATCCATACTGCCAGTTACTGCATCTCGATCAATCGATAGAGCCGAACAATCTTATACCGAGCTTTTTCCCAGATAACCTGTATCTGGTCCAATTGATAATACGAGAATTTTTGTGGGCCCTGAGATATACAATTTCAAAAGAAGCTTCTGTTTGTGCATTGATAAACTACATCACGTTTTGTCTCAGGCTTCCTTTTTTAGTACCTGTCATGACATGTCAAGATACACACCGGTTTATTATTAACCAGCTAGTTACACATTACACTTGAACGGGGTCAAAGAGTATTTTTTTTTTCGATCAAAATTGATCCAATACAGATGGCATAATCTACTTAACTGGTCATGGAAACACCCAGGGAAGGGAACTTTTGTGCAGTCGACGCTTTTTGCTCCAGTTGAAACTTGTTCAGTTAAGGAAATTCTGGAGGATCCAGTTAAGAACGTTTCTCCAGTTAAAACTGACCTCGTGTTTTAAAATAAATGGTCCAAAATTTACGATTCCCCAGACCGTTTTTAAGGAGATTTTTTTCCCATTTTCTAAAAATATTGATAAAGCTGTTTTCTTTCTACTGGATGCTTTTCATGCATGCGTGCATTATATTTGGGAGGTAGAGGTCCAAACAGATCAATCTCGATAGCCACATGTCATAGGATAATGAATCAAAAGATAATCTTTAGGCATGCAAGGGATTCAAGTGTGAAAATCATCCCCTCCAAAAAAAGCATTTGAATGCATAGATAGATAGAAGCATTCAACTGCGGAGGACAAGAAAGGAGGAGAGGTGGGGAGAAATCGGATTAAAAACCTTGGGGTTTCGTAATCTGCGTTTTTATTCAAGATAAGAATGGAATGAAGACTCACACGAGGTTCATAACGTCCAATGTGGAGTATCAATTTAAACATCGAGCCAGTCCAGTGAGTCCCCCCAAAAAATAAAGGATAAGCGAGGAAAAGGCTTATGTTTCTCGATCGTATCGATTTACGTAAATTTTACCTAGATAGTCCAATCCAGCCCCTTCATAATTGGACCTTTTCTCAGATTTTTTTATTCATCCGATGAAACGAAAAAAAATGGGCAACTGTGTAGATTTTTAATTTTTTTGGGACTTGAGTGGGTTTTAAATGCATGCAATAGATAAAGCAAAACCACCAAAGGAAAAAAAACATGAGGAAGGAAGGGACAAAAAATAACACCAATCTATTACGGATTAGAATCAGTGTTAAGCCCTAGATGATTAAAGAATTCTGAGATTCAGATTCGAGAGGACATGCTATCCCATATATATGTATATTTGAACACCGATTATTCCATACAATGGCCCACTTGTCTTGATGTAGGCAGCATATTCAAGAGCACATAAAACATGATGATGAATTTATATATGCTCTTGATCCTTGACTTGTAGTAATGTACATAACAGATAAAGGGACAATGAATGAATGAATGGCCAAGATGATTGATTCCCTTATGATGGTTCTGTCCTCGTTAGTTGGCTCATCAATGCCCATTTATCTCCTCTATCATTACTACAAGGTATTGATTATCACAGATAAGCAGATTAAGAGAATTATCCCGTCCCCTTTCTTTTCACCCACCCCCTCCCCCTTTAATTTTTATCACAGTTTCTCCACCTTGATTCCAAAAACCCCGAATTTTTGTGTTGAACCAACCAAACGTGGGATGGAGAGAAGGTGTGTATAGTAACAACCAAAAAAAAAAATTCCATTCTTTTATTCCATCATCGATCATCACCACCTGCCGCTTAGTTGTTGTTTTTTATGCCAAATTTTCAATTTTTCTTCCATCCCGCATCCAAAAGTGTTTTATTTTTAATTGATTCTGAAAGCACGTGGCAAACAAACACTCACTCAAGAAGTACCTAGATTCTTTTTTTTTTTGTGTTTTTGGGTTGCTACGCAATCAGAGAAAATGGCAAAAAGCCAAAAAGCCAAAATGCAAGGTGTGAAAAGACAGAGATTCAGTCAAGTTCTAATTGTTGATTCTTGATACTTGGACCAACGCTCCATGTCCACGTCCACGTATTTCGTCCAAGTCTATGTCAACAAACGTGCCTATATCTCTCTATCATCACATCATGTGCCATGCCGTGCCAATCAATCTTGGCTTTTCATTTTATAATGATAATTCCATTAAAAAATACCCGTATTAAGCAAGTTTCGATTTGCTGTTGTATACACCAACAACAAACTCTGTAATAATAATAATAAATTCAGATAGTTAGGTTAAAAAGACTGACTGTTGAATTGCGCCCAATTGGGAAAGATGGAGAAATGAGACGAGTTCCAATTCAATCCCCCCAGAATTCCAAATTCCAAATTCCAAAAGTTTCCAAATCCATTGGATGAGTTTGCCAACACCAAACAAGCAAATATCCCACTAACCAACTAACTGACCAATCCATCAATTTTGAGAATATGCGTTAGAAATGGACAGGACGAGTGAGGATATAAACTTCCCATGCATAAAAAGTTCCTTTCGCATAGATGTCATCCCTCACATCCTCTCTTTCTCTATCATTTAGCTTCCGTGAATTGATCCATTTAGTTATGTGTTTATGTATGTGTGTGGCTTAATATTATTTATTATTATTATTATTATTATCTGTACAATGAAATCCCAAATGACAATCGGAAGAGAAAGGACATTTACAGCAACAGCAGCAACAGCAACAGCAGCAGAAGAAGGCAGCAGGGTGTGATGTATGAATCCCGGATATCAAGTACCATAAGGTAGTAGCATCATCTATATAGAGGGAGGGTCCAAAAGAGAATTAAGAACAGGTTTTAGTTCTTGAATAATGTACATGACATGTCTATGCCATGTTGAAATCAACTATACCTATTCACAAGTAAAGAAATAGATATCTTGCTTACTTAGTAGCCAAAAACCAAACTCACCCATTATATGCTTTTTTTTCTTTGTATGTATTTTTTTTTTTGCTTAATTCTTGCTGATGGTTGGTTTATGCGTGTGCATTGTGAGATAATGGACGCGATTGGTTCGACAACCACCTCATATCTAATCTTTGTTTTACACCAACCAACAGACACACAAAACACAAAAAAAAAAAAAAAATTGGGAATATAACCATGTGGTCTCGCTGTTGCTCATAAATCTCGAATTCTCTTACATTTATATCCCTCATCTCATCCCTTACCTCCTCTCCCTCAATCCCCCTTCATCTTTCAATTTAATCCCTATACCAAGCAAGTTTTCTCTTTCTGGTCCAATCCATCAGATTTTTAATAGAAATGCCTCGTCACGACGCTGAGAATGAAAAGCTTCCTGCGAAGGAGGAAGAAGAGGATGAAGATATTGACGCACTTGTGGATGATCTTCAATCGGATGGTGGTGGAGGAGAAGACTATTTTGAAGAAGAGGCCGCGGCAGCAGGAGCATCAGCGAGACCAATTCCAGAAGAATTGTTACAAACGGATCCAAGGGTTGGACTCACTGCAGATCAAGTTTCACAACGACGGAAGAAATTTGGATTGAATCAGATGAAAGAAGAAGATGAAAATATGATTCTTAAATTCATCATGTTTTTCGTTGGACCTATTCAATTTGTTATGGAGGCCGCGGCGGTTTTAGCAGCAGGATTGGAAGATTGGGTTGATTTTGGAGTTATTTGTGCATTGTTATTGTTGAATGCAGCAGTTGGATTTATTCAAGAATACCAAGCAGGTTCAATTGTTGATGAATTGAAGAAGACTTTGGCACATCAGGCCAATGTTGTAAGGGATGGACATATTGTTGAAATTCCTGCAGCAGAGGTTGTTCCAGGAGATATTTTACAATTGGAGGAAGGTACCGTTATTCCAGCGGATGGTAGACTTGTTTCCGAAGATTGTTTTTTGCAAGTTGATCAATCTGCAATTACTGGAGAATCATTGGCAGTTGACAAGCACTCTGGTGATTCCACATATTCCTCATCAACGGTTAAACGTGGTGAGGCGTTTATGGTTGTGACAGCCACTGGCGATAACACATTTGTTGGACGTGCAGCAGCACTTGTGAACCAAGCGAGTTCAGGAACAGGGCATTTTACAGAGGTATTGAACGGGATTGGGACGATTTTGTTGGTACTTGTCATTGTTACATTGCTTGTTGTTTGGACATCATCTTTCTACCGTTCCAGTCATATTGTTGAGATTATGCGATTCACATTGGCAATCACAATTGTTGGAGTGCCAGTTGGTTTACCAGCGGTTGTTACAACGACAATGGCAGTTGGAGCCGCATATCTTGCCAAGAGACAGGCAATTGTTCAAAAATTGTCTGCTATTGAGTCCCTTGCAGGAGTTGAGATTTTGTGTTCGGATAAGACTGGAACGTTGACCAAGAACAAGTTGTCATTGCATGAACCATATACTGTGGAAGGAGTGGAGGCGGATGATTTGATGTTGACGGCTTGTTTGGCAGCCACCAGAAAGAAGAAAGGGTTGGATGCTATTGACAAGGCATTTCTCAAATCGTTGAAGCAGTATCCTCGTGCTAAAGCCGCACTGTCCAAGTACAAAGTGTTGGAATTCCATCCTTTTGATCCCGTTTCGAAAAAAGTACAGGCAGTTGTCGAGTCCCCGCAGGGAGAACGGATTGTTTGTGTCAAGGGTGCACCACTTTTCGTGTTGAAGACGGTGGAAGACGACCATGAGATTCCCGAAGACGTGCTGGATAATTACAAAAACACGGTTGCAGATTTTGCGTCTCGTGGGTTTCGATCTTTGGGAGTTGCACGTAAGCGCGGTGAAGGAAACTGGGAGATTCTGGGGATTATGCCATGTATGGATCCACCAAGACACGATACGGCCAAGACGGTTCACGAGGCACGGGACCTTGGGTTGTCGATCAAGATGTTGACAGGAGACGCCGTGGGCATTGCACGCGAAACTTCGAAACAACTGGGATTGGGCACGAACATTTACAATGCGGAACGGCTGGGACTTGGAGGAGCTGGAGACATGCCCGGATCCGAGGTTTACGATTTTGTGGAAGCGGCCGACGGGTTTGCCGAGGTGTTCCCGCAGCACAAGTACAATGTCGTCGAGATTCTGCAACAGCGAGGGTATCTGGTTGCGATGACGGGAGATGGAGTCAACGATGCCCCAAGTTTGAAGAAAGCGGACACTGGGATTGCGGTTGAAGGAGCCTCGGATGCTGCTCGTTCAGCGGCGGATATTGTTTTCCTCGCACCTGGTCTGTCTGCGATCATCGACGCGCTCAAGACGTCGCGCCAGATCTTCCACCGGATGTACGCGTATGTGGTGTACCGTATCGCGCTGTCGTTGCACCTTGAGATCTTCTTTGGGCTGTGGATTGCGATTCTGAACCGGTCGCTGGACATTAATCTGGTGGTGTTCATTGCGATTTTCGCGGACGTTGCGACGCTGGCGATCGCTTACGACAATGCGCCGTTCTCGCCCAAGCCGGTCAAGTGGAACCTGCCCACGCTCTGGGGGATGTCGGTGGTGCTGGGCGTGGTGCTGGCGGTCGGGTCGTGGATCACGCTGACGACGATGTTTGTGCGCGGCGGCGGCATCATCCAGAACTATGGGTCCATCGACGGGATCATGTTTCTGCAGATCTCGCTGACGGAGAACTGGCTGATTTTCATCACGCGCGCGAACGGGCCGTTCTGGTCGTCGGTGCCGTCGTGGCAGCTGGCCGGGGCCGTGCTGATCGTGGACATTATCGCTACGTGTTTCTGCGTGTGGGGGTGGTTCTGCCAGTCGGACACGTCGATCGTGGCCGTCGTGCGGTGTTGGATTTTCTCGTTCGGCGTGTTCTGCGTGCTGGGCGGAATGTACTACCTGATGCAGGGCTCGCCGACGTTCGACCGCTGGATGCACGGCCAGCCGCGCAGGCAGAAACAGTCCCAGCGGTCCTTGGAGGACTTTATCGTGTCCATGCAGCGCGTGTCCACCCAGCACGAGAAGTCCGGTTAGCTGGTCCGGCCCGGGGCCGCAAGGCCCGGGACGGGTGGCTAGCCGGGATCTGTCCGGTTCTGTTCTGTTCGGTTCCGGTTCTCGGTATGGCATGGCATGGTATGGGTGCATGGGTGTGTGGGTGTGTGTGCAGTCCCGGGCGGTATGGGTGCACGGATGTCTTTCTTTGCCTTGGCTTGTTAGTTAGTCTATAGCAGTTTTGTTAGCATGCGGAACATGTGTTGATGATACATTCCAATTCCACTTGGACTTTCCCCTAGCGCTTCTTCCCCAGACGCTTTCTTCCCAGTCCTGGTCCCAGTACTATCTCCATCTCCATCTCCATCTCCATCCCTATTCACCTCCACTTCCCCAGTCTGGCCAGACTCTAGCCTCTCTTCTCCTTCTCCTTCTCCTTCTCCTTCTCCCTTCTCCAGGCTCTTCCCTTCTCCTGCCGCCGCTCCCATCCCGGTACTGCCCCTGGTATTAATACCATCATGGACTCGTCCCCTGGCCCGTCAGACTCCCCCACGGCCACAAACCCCTTCCACCACCCGGCCTACAAGCCCATCAGATCCTTCTCCGTAGCTGGGCCCCTGGCCTCCATCTCGTTCGGCTCTCCTGGCCCTGCTGCTTCTGCCCCAGCTCGAAATCCCGCCACGCCGGCCGCCTCTGCCCAATTCAACAGCCTCTACTACTACCACCACCAGCCTTCAACCTCCTCCATACAGCATCCATCTCAACCTCTTCCCCCTTCATCCGCTGCCTCCACCACCCTAAATACTACTACTACTACTAATAATAATACTACTACTGCTGCTACCACCCCTAATACCATGACCCCGTCTCACTCCCTTTCTACCGCTGGTGCTGGTGCTGGTGCTGGTGCTGGTCCCCGTGCTCCTTCCACGGCTACGGGATCCGGACTGCTCCAAGACGATCCTATCCATTCCCTTCAGTCCTCTTTCAACAGATTCTCCATATCCACCGCAACCGCCTCAGACTTTCTAAAATACAGTTCCAGCTCCAGCTCCTCCTCCTCCATTTCCGCAAGAACCCATCCTCTCCCTCTCCCTCTTCCTCATGCACTACCACCGCCTTCCGGAATGTACTTTGATGACTCCAGATTCCAACAACAATCTAGAGCTTTCGCCTCGCCCGTCTCCCTGGACCTCCCGACAAGAAGACATTCCGTCCAACTGTCTTCTCCTCTAGAAAAGCAAAACCGCCCTTTCGAACAACCCCTGATCCACTCCTCGGATTTCTACCAGGGGTTTCAACCCTCTTTTTCAAGACCCCCTGTTCCACAGCCTCAAGCTCAAGCTCAAGCTCAAGCTCAGTCCCAGTCCCAGTCCCAATCCCAATCCCAATCTCTGGGACTGAACTTGCCCTTGAGCAGCCCGCCATTACACCTCCCTTCCGGTCCCCCCAACAACACCGCCAACTATGACCAGTACTCTCCTTCCCCTTACGCCTACAACTTTTTCAGTCCTCCTCCCTCAACAACCACAACTGCAACTGCAACAACAACCGCAGCAAACCAACAAATCAATCCTCTAAGCTTGAATATGAGTCCGCTGCTAAATGACGGAACCATATCCTCAAGATCTTCAACCCCAATCCTGCCCCAGCCTCTTAGCGCAGCCACATTAGGTCCAACCCAAAATATACCTTCCCCTTTTGCCTGGAATGATCAATCCCACCACCACCCTGCAAGGCAAAATCCTGCACTGCAAAGTCCTATTGATCAACTCCAAAATTTTCAACAAATGCAAAGACTTCATTCTTTGAGATTCCAACATGTAATGCCCCAACAACAACAGCAACAACAGCAACAGCAACAGCAGCAGCAACAACAGCAACAGCAACAACAACAGCAACAGCAAAATATAAACAGTCCCACCTCCTCCTCGTTTATGGATCGTAAATCTTCCAAAAAACCAAACAAGTTGAGACATGAACAGGAAATCAACAAATATGCAAAAATCCCATTTGATGAACTGATTAACGATATATACCCCTTGTGTAAAGATCAACATGGTTGTCGTTTTTTACAAAAAAAATTGAGTGAAAACAATCCGGTTATAACAAATCTCATGTTTAAACAAACTTTCCCATTCATTTTGGAATTCATGATTGATCCATTTGGTAATTATTTATGTCAAAAATTGTTTGAATATATTACAGATGATCAAAAAACTGCAATTATTGAAAAAATTTGTGGTAGTGGGGATTTTTTAATCAAAATTGCAATTAATCAACATGGTACAAGATCGTTACAGAAGATGATTGAGTACGTTACTCCAGAACCCGAAAGGGAATCTGCTGGTGCCGGTGCTGTTGTTGTTGAGAATAAAGATGATTCCAATTCTTGTTCCTCTTTTTCATATCTTAAACATCATCACGATCGTCAAATCAAAGCGCTTATTAACTCAGCTTTGAAAACAAATGTTGTGTTTTTGATTAAAGATTTGAATGGTAATCATGTCATTCAAAAATGTCTAAGATGTTTGGATTGTATCAGTTGTCAATTCATATTTGATGAAATTTGTGAAAATTGTTATGATATTGCAACCCATAGACATGGCTGTTGTGTTTTACAAAGATGTATTGATTATTCGAATTTGAGACAAAAATTCCAAATCTTGGATAATCTGATAAATTGTGGCAAGTATACCAACAGCAACAGCAACAGCAACAATGGGTTCCCCAATTTTATTACCTCGCCTCAAAGAATTGGATTTCCTATTGATACGACAAATGGCAATGGGAATAGGAATGGGAATGGGAATGGGAACTCAAGTCCTATTTTCATCAATGAGAAACCCAGTTTCTTCAACCTTGTTAAAGATCCATTTGGTAATTATGTCATTCAATATTTTCTTCAACTTTCGAACTTTTACATTTCGAGAATTTTGATCCATGAAATTGTTAAAACTGGTGAAATCTGCGCATTATCAAAACAGAAATTTTCAAGTAATGTTATTGAAAAATGTATAAAAATCGCCTATACTGTTTCAAAAGATCATATTTTACCAGATAATACAAATGACAACAACAACAGTACCAGTACTGGTACCAGTACTGGTACTCATAACACGGTTTTGGATAATTTTGATACAGAAGAAGGTAGAAAAAATTTCAAACCAAGTACGATTTTCCCATCTTTGGATTTCAATCCCGATTCCTATACTGTTAAACTTGAATCTCAAAGGCAACTTGTTCAAGATAGTGATTCGATAATTTCTCAAATTGTTCATAATTGTCAAGATTTGAGTGAATTGTTGAATGATTCATATGCAAATTACGTGATCCAAACAATTTTGGATTATTATGATCATGATATGCGTCTTAAAAATGAACTTGTTTTGAAAACAAGGGCAATTTTAAATGGTGAGACTATAATCGATCAACAGAATATGTCATCATCTTCAAATTCAGCATCTGCAGTAACACCTACATCTTCTTCATCTTCATCATCGGGGTTGGGTATTGGTATAGGAGGAATTCATCATAATCCTCATAATCCTCATCCTCATCCTCATCATCAACGTATTCATTCAAATTCGGGCGTTTCAACAATTGGTGGTGGGAACCCGACAAATGGATTGAAAAGTACAAGTTATGGTAGAAGAATTCAAGCAAAGATTAACAGCATTTCAATTACAATTTGAAAGAAAAAAGAAAAAAAAAATATAAAGTCGCTTTTTTAACTTAACCAGCATTGCCTATTGTTTTGTTTTTTTGTTCTTAACTTATTATTATACACTTTTGTCTTGCTGATCTCATATTCTATATAACATTTTCACATTACATGGGATAGTATATCTTGTTGCTCTATTCATCCAACCAAAAAAAACACACCAAAAAAAAAAAAAAATCATGTCTTTTTTTGATTTTTATTACTTGTCGAGATTGAAGAGGGAGATCATTGCAGTATTCGAAGCCATGAAAAGTCATAAGGGTATTACTATTTTTTGATTGATTGATTGATTGATTGATTGTTTTTTGATTGATGGCTTTTTCCATTTATCTCCCCCCACATTCCGATATACTTATTTTCATTTGTTACATTCTCATTATTTTCTACATTATATGTTGATACTCCATTTCCATTTCCATTTCTAACAACAACAACAACAACAAAATAAACTAACTAACTAACCTTTTAAAAACCCCCAGAGAGAGAGAGAAAAAAAAAAAAGCAGAAAATTATTCCTTATTCTATTGTTTGAAATTCACTTGAAAAAACATCAAAAACATCAAAAAAATTGTTTTGCATCATTTTGTCAAATAATCTTATTGTTGCTTGCACATAACATACATACATTATTATTATTTTTTTTCCCCTTTTCTTTCTTTCATACTTTTTAACAAAAAACAGAAACACACGCCTTCTTACTTGGCTTTTTTTATTCCCCAATTGTTTCGTCTTTTTTTTTTTATTTTTATTTTTGAGATCTAAAATAAAGATAATATGATTCACAAATTAATAAAAGATTTCGAATGTTGTTATCTTCAATTACTACTGATTCTGGGTGTTTGAGTAACGTAAGTATACAAAAAATAAAATTTATTTATTCAGTTCGATTTGAATAAACAAAAAGATGAGATTAGATGAGAAAGAAAGTATATATTTTGATCCCTCTATAGGTCTATTTTTGTAGTTATCGATTTTTGGAGAATACGGTACAAAATGATCATTAGATCAAGGAGTTTTTTTTGATTGTATAATCATTGATTGATTGTGTGTGTGTGCGTGTGTTTCCTGTTTGAGTGGGATTTCATGTTTCTAACTAGTACATTTGTTACTTGGGTTAAACCTACTGTTGAACTTTTCAATCGGTTCATGATCTTAGCTTGACTGTGGCTTTTTATGTGTCTTGCTTGTTTGAGTAATTATTTTTTATCATATTTGAGAAAATGTTAACTAGAATTGATGAAAAGTCGTCATTGCCATTTTCTGTTAGTTGGTGAGTTTCTTAACTATTACCTTATGCTACATGAGAACGAACCATCTTTCACAACTTCACCTGATATCTTTTAAAAGATATTGGTTCCCGCTATTCAACAAGTTTCATCAAATTGTAAAGTTCATATTAATCCATCCTTCCCTAAACCATCTACCAAGACCCCCCAAACTTCAGTGTTCGATATTCGATGACTGAAGAAATCCATCTCTATCAATTGAACCAGTTTAAGAGGTATACTCCTCCAGAGCCTATTTGAAGAAATTGACTACAAAAGTATTTTACTCGAGTTCATTCTACACTGCTTTCTGATGGAGGATATGGCCTTTGGAGGTACCACCAAGCACTGGAAAGCGGTACAAAATACAGTATATCTCGTTTTTGGCGTTATCCAGTGCCCATTCAAAAAGGATAATTCTGTTACTGATCTTTCACTGAATTTAGCATTTCGATGCCATGTTTATGGACAAGTCCAAAAGAACAAATATCGCAGGCTAGTGATTGAGAAGACTGTTCTGTTCTTGGATCTATTTGATCTATCATTGCCGTTCTACAATAAAGTAAAATCACGTCAATTTACTGGCAAGATTGCTCTCTATGAAAATCCAATCTTGTGTACGTCGTGCTTGACAAGAGCAAATCAATTTGCCAGGGCAATTGAGAGATGTTGCAAACACCACAGATACATAAAAAAAAAAGTTCCTACTTTAAGGAATACCCTAGAATGGCGACAATAGCCAGACTTGTCAAAACGGCTTATTGTGGCTATTCATATTTGTCAAAAATCTAGAGTGTAATAACTTCTGGACATGTACCAGGAGATACCCTAAATGTCTGAAGATTTTGGCGAGACCAATAATGAATAGGCTTTTTGCAAATGTCCATCTGCTACTTCCCCAGTACTTTCTTGACATTGGCTTGTAATCAGGTTACGTTCTGAGCCGCGAACTCTGGTATCACAAACCTCTTTTCCAATTCAACTGAGCCCATTTCATCAGATGCCACAGTAGATCGTTGCCAAAGACATATAAACAAGTTATGACAACGGGCAAAATAGACAGAAGCCTGTGTGAAGTTGAATTTGAAGCCAATCTTGAAAACGAAACCTGAGGGCTGGCTCATCATTCGAGTGGCAGAAAACAGAAGGATGTTTGCAGGGACAAAAAAAAGGACTAACAAGGGCAAGACTAGTGCCTCAGGTCTATACTCAACAACACTCTAGTTTGTGATGAAAAAAGTGTTGTCTCGAAACTTGAAGTTTGACTAAAGACTCCAGCCACGGTGACTGAGGATGTGTGGGGTATACAGTAGAGATTTCAATCTTGAGGGTAAACGAGAGGTGGCTCCACGCATATAAAGTACGTTATTACCACTCGGGGGGATGTGAAATTCTGCGTTCGTTTTCACATTTGTGGTAATCAGCATCATCATCATACATGTACATACATTCCACTGTTTATTACTGATGAAAACGAATGGGTGGTTTCAAGAAATAAGCCCCCATGTGGACGTTGCGGAGGAAAGGATAGGCAAAAACAAAACAAAAAAAAGGAGCGTTTTATTCACCTTATCGATAAAACTAGAGAACAAAGTACGTACACCTTGACGTGCTCCCGTATATGCCAGAAAGAGCAGGATCCCCCGTATCTGCCATTTCCGGCCAATGGACATTTGCCATGCCTCCTACATCAGCCACATCAACAAACAGCGTAATCGCATACCTCCATTTTTTGTAGTTACTCCTTCAACATGGCGCTTTTGAATTGGCTTCTAGATAAGCCAGTTATTATTGTGGTAGTAAGTATTTAATCAGCAACTGGGGTTCAGTACATAGTATATTCAACCGAGTTTTTTTTTTGAACAATTGGCCTTCCTTCTCTTGCATTCGGATAAACGGTAGTATATATACGTGTTTTGGCGTTTTCATGCAAGTAAGGGGAGAATCGGAATTGCTGTTTCCAAAAAATATTAACAACACACTCAAAACATTGACCGAACAACTATTTTCACTTTACTGGAGATGATGTCAATTGCTTAAACCCCGGACTTTCTCTGATCAGAGTCTCATCATCATCATCATCGTCATTGTTAATCAAACGAAAGCAATCATTTTGTTTTGTTTTCATATTACATCAGCAATCTACTCTCATTTTTTTTTTTTTTTTCAGATTGAGATTGATTGTCTAAGCTGTGTTTTGCTTATTGGTATATACCATCACCTCCATATATCCGAACAATTTAAACATACTGGACAACGGCATAATCGATGCTTATGAAACTCCGATGATCTTTTTTTATAATTTTGATCCAATAAAAACCATAACCTTAAACTGGTGCGTTGCAAACTCCAACCGCATATCATCATCTTCCTGGCTCTAGGCAAAAACCAAACCACATAAAAAGAAGAGGAAAACCAATTTATTTCAGGTTTCTTTTTTTTTTTTTTGCTTTCTCTGGCTCTCTTGATTCTTACCCATTGGCATGGCTTTTGTTTCCAATTTGAACCATAGGTTTCTCCAAAAGCATGCTGTTCCTGTCGTTTCTTCTTCACTACCCAGACATGCCATTAGGCACCACAGCATCTTACTACATATGAACTCCGATTATCATAGCAATCACCTTTTTTTAACAAACAGACCTCACATTGTAACAAGAAACATATCGGCAAGCACATCTTCAAACCTCAAGCTCAAGCTCAAACCCCCAGTTCCTCCAAAGTCCTTAGAGTATAACCATCGGACTTTGAGAAAAGCAGGGTTCTTGAGAAACTTTGTTACTGGAGTTTCTGCCGTTTTGGTCGGTGGCATTGGCTATTTGGTTTATAAGGTTGTTGTTTCCAGATTTCCTGTAGATCAGATTCAACCAGATCCTTCCAAGAAAAAATTGATCATATTGGGAACAGGTTGGGGTGCAATGACTCTTTTAAAAAAAATTGATACTTCAAATTATAATGTTACAATTGTATCACCACGAAACTTTTTCTTGTTTACGCCGTTGCTTCCATCATGTCCTACCGGAACAATTGAACATCATTCAATCATGGAACCTGTTCGTAGCATTATACGACAAAAAAGGGCAATTGCAAATTATTACGAAGCTGAGGCTACAGAAATTGACCCAGGGGCTAAAAAAATCGTGATTCGGGCTAATGAGTATCCAGGTACTGATAGTGGGTTCACAACAAAGACTCTCGATTATGATTACCTGATATATGGAGTTGGCGCTCAAACTTCCACTTTTGATATCCCCGGGGTCAAAGAGCACGCCTGTTTTTTGAAAGAAATTCAGGACTCGGTAGATGTGCGTAGAAAGTTGATGGATTGCGTCGAGGCTGCAATGTTGAGACCCAAGGGCGACCCTGAACGGAAAAAGCTCCTCAGTATGGTTGTGGTAGGTGGAGGTCCCACAGGTGTGGAAATTGCCGGTAGTTTGCAAGATCTTTTCGATAAAGATTTGGGGAAATGGATCCCTGAAATAAAGGATGATCTCAAGGTGACATTGATCGAAGCGCTCCCGAACGTTTTACCATCTTTTAGTAAAAAATTGGTCGAATACACCGAATATGTATTCCAACAGGGCAATATTAATACCAAGACCAAAACCTATGTAAACAAGGTGACGAACAAAACTGTTTTTGCCAAACAGCATAACAAAGATGGAAGTACAGAATTACATGAAATCCCCTTTGGATTACTTGTTTGGGCCACTGGTAATACTGCTCGACCTATAACCAAAAATCTCATGTCCAAGATTCCGGAACAACAAGAATCTCAAAGAGGTGTATTGATAAACGAGCATCTTGTTGTGAAAGGAGCAGATGACATTTTTGCACTTGGAGATGCAACTGCTACAGATTACGCTGCCACTGCTCAAGTTGCAGCTCAACAGGGTTCATATCTTGCCCATATTTTGAATACTTTGGCGAAAGATGAAGATGTGGTCGCAGGTTCGCAACTGGCAAACCTGCCACAGACATTGGCTAAAACAGAGAGATTACAGCATAAACTGGACCGTTTAAAACTCAAATCCTTCCAATATACACACCAGGGTTCTCTGGCCTATATTGGCCGAGATATTGCAGTTGCAGACTTGTCTTGGGGCAAATGGTCCAACATTGCTATTGGGGGAACCCTGACCTATCTGTTTTGGAGATCAGCCTACGTTTCCATGTGTTTTGGAGTCAGAAACAAGATTCTTGTAGTTCTAGATTGGGTCAAGGTCAGTTTATTCGGGAGAGACTTTACCCGAGAGTGATAGACAATATATATAGGATACAATACATATTGAAGCCACCGACAGTATTCCGTAATGTTTGGGTCGAAACTTCCGGGGGAGGGAGCAAACACGGGAGGTTACCCTCCCTCGAGCGCATTTTTTTTTTTTCTTGTTTCGCCCTCACCCATCCAAACACACTTTTTTTCGTCTCTTACACCCACTTGTTGCTGCGAGTCTACATTATCGAAACAAAACAAAACAAAACAAAACTATGTCGAACGAAGTTGAAGAAGAACTCTTGGACTACTCAGATTCTGAGGAAATCACAGTCCCAACCTCCAAGCCCGAAGCAACCGATGGCAATGGCGCTGCTGCTGCCGATGAAAATGGTGATAAAAAGGGCAGCTACGTTGGTATCCACTCTACAGGTTTCCGCGATTTTCTTTTGAAGCCTGAATTGCTACGGGCTATTGTCGACTGTGGTTTTGAGCATCCATCAGAGGGTTAGTTGAAATTACTTGCTTTTGCCTTTCATCCTCATCCCCCCTTCATTCAGTATCAACCAACGGAACGAGTCGACGCTTGTGTGTGTGTATTGCTACTGTGCCGTGTCAATAACGCAACGAAGGTAATCTCGAGCCCAAAAATGGCACACCTTATTTTTTATCGTCTTTCAAACGCGTCATTTCGGATCGCTAGTTCCCTCATGGATGATCGATCCAATCAAATGGCTTCCTAAGCACTGGCTGTTTAATTTTTTTTTTTTATTATTTTCTTTGTTCATAAAAAAAAGAAATTTAAGGCCAATGTCGGCAAGAGGAATGAGAAGGTAACCAAGATTCAATTACAATTGCAATTGCAATTTCAATTGCTTCTTCTGGAAATTTCATTGCTTTTACTGTCAAGAGGTTTAAATCGAGCCATCGATTTCTCATTCCCAGACCAGTTTTGTTTTTGGTCTACTACCCAAAGCAGGAAAAAAAGAAGGATCTATTTGGGGAAACGCGGCTGTTTAAAAAAATTGAGACACACTAGCGGTTTTATTTACTGCTCAAGATGGAAGTGGGACTAAATTTCCAATTGACATGATTTGTAATGCCTTTGTTTATGGACTTGAAAGACGATAAAATTTAAGAGGCACAGTGTGCAAGTTTCAGGAATATTTTCTGGATTGGGGAGGGGGGTTTGGATAATTTAGATGAAAGACTATAGAAGCAACCAAGATCGAGAAAAGACTAACCTATTTTTGACAACCCATCAATAGTTCAGCAAGTTTGCATTCCTCAATCCATTTTGGGGACGGATGTTTTATGTCAGGCGAAATCCGGTCTTGGTAAAACAGCGGTTTTTGTTTTGTCAACTCTTCAACAGTTGGATCCAGTACCTGGTGAAGTGTCTGTTGTTGTTGTTTGTCATACACGTGAGTTGGCATATCAGATTCGAAACGAATACGCGAGATTTTCGAAATACATGCCAGATGTCCGTACAGCTGTTTTCTACGGAGGTACATCGATTCAAAAGGATATAGAGTTGATCAAGGATAAGAATACTGCCCCCCATATTGTGGTTGCCACACCCGGTCGATTAAACGCCTTGGTTCGAGACAAGTATCTTCGATTGAACAATGTTAAAACGTTTGTGATTGATGAATGTGACAAGGTTTTGGATCAACTTGATATGCGCCGAGATGTTCAGGAGGTGTTTCGGGCAACACCTCATCAGAAACAAGTTATGATGTTTTCAGCCACCTTGTCACAAGACATTCGTCCAGTTTGTAAAAAATTCATGCAGAATCCTTTGGAGATTTATGTCGATGATGAGGCCAAGTTGACATTGCATGGATTACAACAGTATTACATGAAACTTGCGGAACGTGAGAAGAACCGACGTTTATCGGAATTACTTGATTCATTGGAATTCAACCAAGTTATTATTTTTGTGAAATCGACAGCAAGAGCTGATGAACTGAATCGTTTGTTATGCGATTGTAACTTTCCCTCGATTGCGGTTCATTCGGGGATTCCTCAAGAGGAGAGAATTGCGCGTTACAAGTTGTTTAAAGAGTTTAACAAGCGAATTTGTGTTTCAACCGATGTTTTCGGAAGAGGTATAGATATCGAGCGTATTAATCTGGCGATTAATTATGATTTACCAAGTGAAGCAGACCAATATTTGCATCGAGTGGGTAGAGCGGGAAGATTCGGTACGAAAGGTTTGGCAGTGTCATTTGTTTCGAGTGAGGAGGACGAAAAGGTGTTGGCTCAGATACAGGAAAGGTTTGAGGTCAACATTTCCGAGTTCCCTGAAGAAGGAGTTGATCCTTCTACTTACATGAACACTTGAAGAAAAGGCAACCCAGGGGGGCTAAATAATGATGTGTCACTGGTCTTTTTGTACTATGGAAGAAAAAAGAAAAAGAAAAAGAACGAACTTGATTAGTCTGAAGTATAGTAGATATGTATAAGAAATATGAAAACGTGTTTAATTTTTTCTTCTCCTTTATGAGATAAGGTAAGCAGTTTGAGATTGCTCCTGGTTCCCTTGAAATGTGATCACATTGTAATGTGGATTTTTTTTACCCGGAGCATTCGCATTTCACCAGCTCAGTTCGGATTTAACATTTCTCTTGGCCGCCACAAGATTTAAAAGCCATTTGCATTTGCATTTGCATTCGCTTTGCTCCATTCATTCATTATTATTGTTCATTTTTCATCCGTCCTATGCCCTTTGACTTTACACTCAGACCGCACAAGGTGTCGGAGATTCCTCGAGATATCGATGCACTGATTGAAGACGCTAACGAGCTGCTTAACGGGGTCGAGAAAGGTGTAGATGGGTGGGACTCCGGGAAACAGTTTAATTACAACTTTCACACGGCGGAAAAGAGGAATGTTAAGGAACAAGTGATGCTTTATACGCGGCATTACAAGGGCGAATACTGGATATCTAGAATTAGTGTTCATGAACCAGCAGAGAGTGGAATCACATTTGATGATTTTATAGCTGGTCTGCTCGGAGCGGAAAAGAAGGAAAGGGAGAAGGAGAAGGAGAAGGAGAAACATGATGATGGACATGGCGAGTCAGATGGATCTGTTTCTCCAACATGTGTCTCTACGGATTCTTCCAAAGTCGATGAGGATACAATAGTGGTGCGAGATACGCCCAAGGAAGAGGCTGCTGCCGCGGAGGAGTCTCTCGATGGCAGCCAGTTTGAGGATAGCGAATGGAGTCTGACGGACCGACTCAAACACCAGGTGCACGAGGCAAGCTACGTGGATCCGCTCAACAAATGGCGGCCCATCGAGCTTCGTGAAGGCGAGACGCTGCCTCCCGGGTGGGTCGGGAACACGATGGAGTACGAGCTGGGATATCCGTTCACGACGAGGGTGTTCAACCAGTTCTGCTTCATGGCGCCGCCGCGGTTCCATCACCGGCAAGCGAGGGCTGGAGAACAGGACGAAGACCTTTCGGAGGCAGCGTTTGTGATTTCGATCGTGGCCGACCACCCCGTCCGCAACCCCAAACACACCCATGCCCAGTACTGCTCCGTGGAGAGAATCAAAAGGCTCCGGGACGGGCGAATCCACTGGAGCGTGGCCACTTGCTCGGAGCCCCATGTTACGTGTCCCAAGTGGCTCCAGCACAAGGTGACGGTGCGAAACATCGCGTACAACATCCCCCAGTACTTCAAGTGGGTGGCCAGCAACCGGGACCTGATCTATAGCGGCCGGCGGGAGTAGCAGTAGCCAGATTACATAGAGGTTGGACTGTGGACTGTAATTGCATAGTGGACTAGAGATAGAATGCCTGTCTGGTTTTCTTCTGAGATTAGCTTAATATTATCATTTGATACTGGTTTTGGTCCACGATGAGGTGGATGGACAGTCTCCAGCTTCCAGCTTCCAGCTCCAGTTTTCCACGGACCAAAACCAGAACCAGGAGTCCGCTAGGACTAGGACTCCTGGAGGACTGCTAGAGACCTTCCGTCTCGCGTCTCTCGTCTCTCGTTCCTCGAGCCTCTTCCCTCGAGCCTCTTCCCTCGTTCCTCGTCTCCAAGATGAAACCGGGTTCTGCAGGGGTGAGTCTAAAACGACGCGCTGGGAAAAGCGAGCGTGGACCGAAAGTGCAGCCTCCCTCTCTTCTCTTCTCTTCTCTTCTCTCACCCCCCAGCTCCAGCACCAAGCCCATGTCCCCAGACCTCGTCCACGGCCTCGGCCACGGCCACGGCCACCACCGGTCGGCGTCGGCCACGAGCATCACGTCGCCGGGCAAGGACTCCCTCAGAGAGCTGGACGCAGACTCGTCGGGCCCCAAAATTTGCAAGAGGTGCCAACTCGTACGTGCTCCTATTTTTGGATCTCCTTCTATTTGTGTCTGCTAACCCATCCCTTCGTACCTCTCTTTCTTTCTGGGAGAGGGGGCTTTATGGATTTGATTAGACCCTGGAAGGCCCTGCTTATGAACTAGGTAAGCTTCCAGCTTCGTGATGGCGGGACAGTGGGCCAGTGGGCCAGTGGGACCATACACTAACACACTCCACGCCCGATAACAATAATAGGAGGCTACAGATGGCACATGGAGTGCTTCTTCTGCTACAGATGCAGCAAGCCATTGGATTGCAATTCCTCATTTCTCGTCCTTGGCGACGGCTCTTTAATGTGCGATGCGTGTTCTTATAGATGCCAGGTGTGTCACAAGAAAATTGACGAGCTTGCGATACTGACCGGCGAGAACAAGGCTTTTTGCACGGATTGTTTTAAATGCCAGAACTGCCACCAGAGAATCGAGGATCTGAGATACGTACGCACCTCAAAGGGATTGATATGTTTAGAATGCCACGACAAGATTCTGGTGAAAAAGCGGCGACACCAAGAACGGAAAGCGAGGGAACGAGATCGAGAGCGAGATCGCAAGGAGAAGGAGAAGGAGAAGGAGAAAGAGCCCACGCCGGGACCAAACACCAGCGACGACGACAAAGACAAAGAAAAAGACAAAGAAAAAGACCTGTCGCTGCTCTCGCGATCTCGATCTCGATCCAGGTCCAAATTCTCCTCGCTCCGGCGTCGCATGTCGACAAAACGTCGAGGTCCCGAGAGCACTCCTCCGCTGGGACAGGCTCAAGCTCAAGCTCAAGCTCAAGCTCAGACTCAGACTCAGACTCAGACTCAGGCTTCTCGACCGGACCTGTCCCAGACCCTCGATCCCAAGACGGCTTCTTCCAAGCAGACAGCAAGCGACAAGGTCGGTCTCGGTCTGGGGCTGGGTGCCGGCCTCGACGGGCTGTCGCTCCAAGACGCTCTGGAAGAGAGCCCCTTCACCGTGGACTTCAGCACCTCTCTTCCCTCGGGCCCGCCCAGTTCTTCGCCTGCCACCGCCGAACGCGACGGCTCTACGGACCCTACGGACCCAGCTCCAACAGACCCTACGGAACCCAGGCCCGCCAGCCACAGACCGCGGCCGCTCGATCTCTCGCCGCTGCGCTCGTTCAACATGTCGCAAACGCAAGATGAGCCCTCCTCGACTTTAGCCTCCACGCTAGGCTTTGCGTCCATCCGACACTCTTCTCCTTCTCCCCAGCCCCAAGGTACGACGAAGCCCACTCTCCGGGCTCCAGGGTCCCAAAGCCCAATGGCCGCTCTGAACCGGAAGGCAAAAGTCATCCAGTACGACGACCAGAACTCGCAAATCGCCGACACGCCGGATTTCCTCCGCTCCACGGGCGAAGCAAACCTAAAAGTCCACCACCACCTGCTATCGACGACTCCTGATCCCTCGAATAGCAACTCTACTAGCGCCGATCGGATGCAATCGACGATATCTCGCGAGAAGACGGAAATAAACAGCACCAGCAGAAAGGACCATGCCCAATGGCATCAGAGTCCCGGATATCGATCCGATGAAGTGAATCGGCCCCCTCTCATAAGCTCGACTCCAGACCACCAACAGCATCGGGAAGACGACGTTTTCCTCCAGCGAACACTAAACAGCTCGACAAAGTTGATGATGAGCACTGGAATGCCCCATCGTCGTTCAACCTCCCAGTCTTCTCCCGTGTTCACGAATTCTCCTACCATTGGAGGTACGAAACAAGGACACCACTACTCCCATTCCCACAGTGAGGTGGAAATGGACCCTCACTCTCACGGTAACTCCACCACCAGGACTGCCAGAACCAGATACGACGGGAGTGAAAATCAAGAGACAGCAACAGCAACAACAATGTCGGTGGGCTTGACTCCAAGAACCCCCAAACAAGTCAGTTTTATGACAAATTCAAATTCAAATTCAAATTTAAATTCAGGATCAATTTCAATTTCGTCTCCACATTCCTCTTCCCACAGACGAAATTTGAGTGGGAGTTTAGGGTCTATTGGCGAATTGTATCATAGAATTCGAAGTGGCTCGACAAATGGCAAAGAAACGTCGACGTCGACGACGACGACCACGACGCCTACTTTCCAGACTCCACCAACAACCCCTGGCGGGATGGTTGGAACTGCAAGTACAAATGGACTAGGACTCACAATGAATAATAATCGCAATCACAATGGTAACAACAACAATAACAGTAGCAGTGGTGGTAAAGGACATGCGAGAATTCTCTCTAGCGAGTCAATCAGTAATCCCATTCTTCAAAGTAGTAGCATTCCTGTTTTACCTGCCCAAATCGACTCATCTCAACAACAAATTGGAGGTGCTTTTCCTTCTTCCCAAAGTGTCAATTCTCGAGATGCGCAATTGAAAGGTTACAAGGCTTCTCCAATTTCAGGTTCTATTTCTTCTTCTCTGAAGGACTCAACAGAACACTTTCCTATCGGATCCATATTAAGTGGTGGTTCTTCAAATCGGTCAATTACTGCTGCCTCTGCACGTACCTCAACATCGTCATCTTCTCCACCACCACTCTACAATGATGCACAAACCAGTACCGACACTCTACTGCAGGCTTCGTCTGATGATACCAAAGATTTGCACCAGACTTTTGATGAATTGTTATCCGAAGTAGAAGCGTTGAGATTGGAGAAGGCGAATCTACAACTGGAAATTCGAGCATTGAAAGGGGAAAGAGAACTTTTGGATGAAATCAAGGAGAAAAAGAAAGATGGAAAAAGTGATAAAAATGATAGACAAGTGGAAAATCATACCTCTCCCAAAGAAAAGAAAAAGAAAAAGAGTTTGGATATTACTACTCCTCCAACTCCAGAGTCTGGGAACGACGCAGTAACGAAGGAGGACGACGACGCCATTCCAGATCAAACAACAAGTCCAGCCTCGGTCCCTTCATTCAAAAAACCAAGCATCTATGATAAAACTGAAAGTTTTGAAAAATCCCTTCTATTGTCTAAAAAGCCTTTATCCCTCTCAACGCATGTCTCTGGTTTGGTCAATCCACTACAAACGATCCCCCAATCGCCGTTCTCGGTTGTTCCAAGTCCCTCATCACTCCATCCTGGAAAGTCAGAACCACAAAAGGAAGAGGAAGAGGAAGAGGAAGAGGAAGAATCGGTCAAAGAAGCTTTTTCCAATGATGAGGAAGACACCACCAGTAGTAAAAATGATAACCTTGTGGTTCCTGCTGAATCTCCTCGATTATCAACTGAATCCGATGTTTCTTTGACCACTTCCTCAAACACCAATAGCGGAAGCAAACTTGAATTGAAAGAAGATTTAAACAACAGCCATCTTTTTTCATCCTCATCTCCTTCTGTTGATCATAGTATTCTAACTGAAAGATCGAAAATAAACACAGCAGCAGATCATAATAATACCACTGCACCAATACCCATTGAAATGACCCCAACTGTAACAATTCTTGATAATTCCCAGAATCAGAATACACCATCCCAACAACAATCGAGTAGACATAATTTTTGGAGACGTCGTGGAGCAAATGTGGTTAAAGGGCTTAATAAAGTGTTTGCAAATGAATCATCATCATCATCACCTTCTGTACATCATCGTCCATATCACAATGTTTTGGGAATTCCAAACAGTTTTACAACCTCAAATTTGAAAAAATATAGTGCTGATGATTTATCATTGTCCAATCATGGTCGAAACTCAAAGTCTCGACCACAATCATCACTTTTAACCGTTTCTTCTTCTTTGAATACTATTGAATCCCTGACCACTTCTTCAAATGTGGGAAAAGGAAGACCGAAACTTGGAGGTTCCGCACTTGCCATTTCGAATGATGGAATCAACAGACAACAATTACATCCTGTAAACAGTGATTCGCAGAGCGCTGGTGGCGGTGGTGGGAATGATTATCTCATGAATGGGAAATCCACAATTCAGAAACGTTCTTTCTCATTAGCCGATCCGATTAAAGCATCTTCCCCCAATTCAATATTTGGATCGAACCTTGTAGAAAGGTGCAAATTTGAAGAAGGATCGAAAGAAAATAATGGTGGACAACAACATGTTTTTGTTCCATTTTTGGTCCGCAAATGTGTTGAATGCGTCGAGTTACAAGGTCTTGATGAAGAAGGCATTTATAGGAAAAGTGGGAGTAAATCTCAAGTGGAACAAGTTGAAAAAGCTTTTGCAAGTGTGAAATTTCAACAAGGTAAAGAACCCGATTCTAAAGAATTGGATTCTTTGATTATGAACGATAACAAGGTTGAAATCCATGCAATCACGAGCGTTTTGAAAAAATATTTGAGAAATTTACCAGAACCTTTAATTACCAGTGAAACCTATAACGATTTCATCACTGCCTGTATACCAATTTCTCCTGCCTCTTCTAATGTTGATGATGATTTGGCTTTTGAAAATTTTTCAACGATTTTGTCCAAGCTTCCTAAACCACATTATGAAACCCTTTTTTTCTTAATAAAACACCTTTCGAAAGTCGAATCCCATTCTTCAACAAATCTTATGAATTCAAGAAATTTGGCAGTTGTATTTGCACCTGCTTTGGCAAGATATGATGGCGAGGATGCAAATCAAAGAGAGGTGGCGGATATGAAGAGTAAAAATGAATCTGTCAAGTTTATGGTTGAAAATTCAACACAAATATTTTAGATGAATTTTCAATATCTATTATATATATGTGATAATAGTTTTTCCCTTAATAATCATTATGGCCTCCATCATCAATAGAGCACCTTCTTTTTTTTTTGTTTTTTGTTGGTGGATTTTTTTTTTTTTTTTTGTGGTATGAAATTTTTATCTTTTGGTTTGTAAAATGAATAGGAATGTGATTGGTATGTGTGCTCTTTTTTTATTTTTTTTATTATTATTTTTATATTCAAAGTTTTAAAACAAGACTTTTAAGTAAAATTTGACAAGTCCAGTGACTATACTTTTAGATTTGATCAATATATACACATCTATCATGATACATACTCCATAATCATTTTTCTATGTTTTTCAAAGATTCTCAAAATAGATAATAAAAGATTTGAGCACAGCAATTACAAAAACCATGTTCCATTCTTTTGGTTTTCTAGACAAGTTTATCAGATCGTATCAACAATATATCATTCATGAAACGCAAATTTTTTTTTCCTACAGATTTCCCAACTTATTTTGATCCTATTTGAGTATAATATTCTTTTCCAGTCTTCTAAAGTCCGGTCTTATCTTCTATTTCAACATTTAAACTACTACAACAGTTCAGATTGAATACTACATAATCTTACAGTAATGGCGTCTTTTTTTTTTGAAAAGAATTTCTTTTATTTGGAATAGCCTGACTAGGAATGAAATGCCAAGCTGCCATTGCCATTGCCATTGTCACTGCCACTTCAAGTATTTGTTCACGTTTATAATACTTTTACTGGATTATGTTATGGGAAATAAAACATTAAAGCTTAGAAACGAATATTATATCTGATTTTTGAATCATATGATTATGGGTAAGCTTGGACCGGCTCGGTTTAAAGTCAGTACACTACAACAACAACAACAGAAGTAAGACTGTTAGAGGATGGGTTAACCTCATCAATTCAAAATCTTCTGGAAAAAAAATCAACGCACTCATGTTTCAATTGGAATTGTTGTTTAAATCTACCTACAACACTTGATTTGGATAGTAGCATCTATGTCAGAAAAAGAAAATAGAACAATGAGAAATAGTGTCAAAAATTGAATCATCTGTCAATTTGCTTGAATACTTCATTCACATCCTAGAGATATAAATCCTGCCAAGATCTGGATACATTTTCAACAACAACAAAACCTACTTTTTCCTTTTGGTATTGTCTTTATTATCTATGACGGGGCTATAATGTAGTGCTTTTTTTTTTAGTGGTTCGTTTCTAGAAGCTTTAAGAAATTGATGCACAATTTGTTTTCTTTCTTCGAGAAAAATAAACTTGATATTCTTGACAGTTTATCTATTCCTAGAACGTCCCAAAAATAGATTTACTGATTTTGACATTTATACAAATAATCAAAAAGATAATGTAATTGTTGAGAGAAAGAATATACTGTTTATTATACTTTGCAAATAGATCAAAATAATCGAGCAAGGGATATATTAGTAGGACCCTAAACTCAGTTTTTAAAACCGAGAAATTTTTTTCTCAAGAGTTCGGAGCACCATACTTCTCGAATGAAAATCCCTATTAAGAATACAACAAATAGTGGCCATAGTTTTCACAAACACTGGAACAATGTATATAGTACTTTAAGAGCTAGATAAGCATCTACAAGAACAGTTAGCTCAAAAACTGCAAGCTAAGCGATCGAGCCTTTTCCAAAATCATGAGATTCGATAGCAGTCAAAACTGTATTTGGGCTTGTCCTCTAGGAGTTTTTTTTTTTCTAGACCCAACAATGATGTTCAATCTTTCATGTAAGTTCGTATCAGCCGAAATAGCTTCACACCTATTAAAAGCAGGGTAAGCTACACTATCCTGCTTGAAGAATGGGATTTCCATGTTGCAGAACGAAATGTTACACTCCAAAAGCTATACAACTCGTACACATGACGACTCATTCACAGACCGCCTTATTCTCTGTACATTTGCTGTGCTGCATCTGATCTCAACTACTCATGATTATTGCATACCGTCTCTAACAGGGTAATATCCGAATGTTTCCAGAGGAAGGGGTAAAGGAGAGGTTTTAAGAAAGTGGCTGATTAGTTTGACAACAATCTGAAATCAAGAAAACTCCTTGGAAATTGAGTGTATAGCAGAAACATGTTTTGCCACTTTTGCCATACCCAGAGGGCAGAAATAGATCAATTCTTTTTATCAGGGCGTTTTATAATACCATAATACGGCTTTCCCTTTCGTTTCTATTTTGGCTTTCTCTTTTCTTTTCTTTGTTTGAAAGAGAAACAAATGTCATCGTATACTCCAGGGCCCAAAACTCGAAATGAAAAAGCTGAGACGGTTTGCTATCAACGACGGACTTTTACTTGTTACAGAAGCAAGGGATTCAATTAAATCAAATGTTTGGTTTCACCTTTTACAGATCCATTTTGGTTCACATTCTATAAGTATCTCGCCAATTCTTCTCGACAAGAACTTTTTCCTCTTTCCATTCAACCTCGAAGGTCATAACTTTTTGGTCTGGAACTAAATCGTTCATTTCTTCAAACCACACTCTTTGGGTCAACTCCAGTCTTTCATTGTCTCATAGTAACTTGAAGTTATTATATCACATTCGTTAAACTGAAGAATGAAGTTTTCAATTTTCGCGGCACTTGCCTTTGCAAATTATGCCGTTTCGCATTTTCTTCCCCAACTTAACGCAACAACTTCATCATTTCTCGCTGGCGAGAGTGCAACAACTAGCTTAGATTCAAATGTTGACTTGTCATCTGGTGTTAGTACCACAGTCACAAGCTCTTTGTCTACTGGAACCACAATTTCCACATTTACGACAACATCTCATGGATCTCTGATCACCACATCTTCAGAAGTTGAGACCGTCCGAACAGTTATTGTCACAATCACGTCTTGTGCACCAGATGTCACTGACTGTCCAGCATCTTCTACTGAACCAGCTACTGTTTCATCCAACCTGCTTGGATCATCCAGCGTTCTTTCTGGATCTCCATCTAGTGGAGCATTTGTTGCATCCAACTCAATTAGCTCTCTTTCGTCGGGCGTGAGTACCACTGTGACTAGTTCACTTTCCACCGGAACCACAGTTTCCACATTTACGACAACATCTCATGGATCTCTGATCACCACATCTTCAGAAGTTGAGACCGTCCGAACAGTTATTGTTACAATCACGTCTTGTGCACCAGATGTTACAGATTGTCCAGCATCTTCTACTGAGCCAGCTACTGTTACCTCCAACTTACTTGGATCATCCAGCGTTCTTTCTGGTTCACCATCCAGTGGAGCATTTGTTGCATCCAACTCAATTAGCTCTCTTTCGTCGGGTGTTAGTACCACTGTGACTAGTTCACTTTCCACTGGAACAACAGTTTCGACATTCACGACAACGTCTGCTGGATCTCTGATCACCACATCTTCAGAGGTTGAGACCGTCCGAACAGTTATCGTCACAATCACATCCTGTGCACCAGATGTTACTGACTGTCCAGTATCTTCTACTGAACCAGCTACTGTTACCTCCAATTTGCTTGGATCATCCAGCGTTCTTTCTGGATCTCCATCTAGTGGAGCATTTGTTGCATCCAACTCGATTAGCTCTCTTTCGTCGGGTGTTAGTACCACTGTGACTAGTTCACTTTCCACTGGAACAACAGTTTCCACATTTACGACAACGTCTGCTGGATCTTTGATCACCACATCTTCAGAAGTTGAGACCGTCCGAACAGTTATTGTCACAATCACGTCTTGTGCACCAGATGTCACCGACTGTCCAGCATCTTCTACTGAACCAGCCACTGTTTCATCCAACCTGCTTGGATCCTCAAGCGTTCTTTCTGGTTCACCATCCAGCGGAGCTTTTGTTGCATCCAACTCGATTCCTTCTGGTTCTCTTTCTTCGGGAATTTCGACCACAGTTACAAGCTCTTTGTCTACTGGAACCACAGTTTCGACATTCACGACAACATCTCATGGATCTTTGATCACTACATCTTCAGAGGTTGAGACCGTCCGAACAGTTATCGTCACAATCACATCCTGTGCACCAGATGTTACTGACTGTCCAGTATCTTCTACTGAACCAGCTACTGTTACCTCCAATTTGCTTGGATCATCCAGCGTTCTTTCTGGATCTCCATCTAGTGGAGCATTTGTTGCATCCAACTCAATTTCCTCATCTAGTCCATCGAATTCTGTTGGTCTGTCTTCCAGTGTTTACAATGCTACAATCCCAGCTTCGTCTGCATCCAGCGCTTTGTCTGGTTCACCATCCAGCGGAGCTTTTGTTGCATCCAACTCGGTTTCTTCCCTATCATCTGGTGTTAGTACCACTGTGACTAGTTCACTTTCCACCGGAACCACAGTTTCCACATTTACGACAACGTCTGCTGGATCTTTGATCACCACATCTTCAGAAGTTGAGACCGTCCGAACAGTTATTGTCACAATCACGTCTTGTGCACCAGATGTCACTGACTGTCCAGCATCTTCTACTGAACCAGCTACTGTTTCATCCAACCTGCTTGGATCATCCAGCGTTCTTTCTGGATCTCCATCCAGTGGAGCATTTGTTGCATCCAACTCAATTAGCTCTCTTTCGTCGGGCGTTAGTACCACTGTGACTAGTTCACTTTCCACTGGAACAACAGTTTCCACATTTACGACAACGTCTGCTGGATCTTTGATCACCACATCTTCAGAAGTTGAGACCGTCCGAACAGTTATTGTCACAATCACGTCTTGTGCACCAGATGTCACTGACTGTCCAGCATCTTCTACTGAACCAGCCACTGTTACCTCCAACTTACTTGGATCATCCAGTGTTCTCTCTGGTTCACCATCCAGCGGAGCATTTGTTGCATCCAACTCGGTTCCTTCTGGTTCTTCTCTTTCATCTGGTGTTAGCACCACAGTCACAAGCTCTTTGTCTACTGGAACCACAATTTCCACTTTCACGACAACATCTCATGGATCTCTGATCACCACATCTTCAGAAGTTGAGACCGTCCGAACAGTTATTGTCACAATCACGTCTTGCGCACCAGATGTTACAGATTGTCCAGTATCTTCTACTGAGCCAGCTACTGTTACCTCCAACTTACTTGGATCATCCAGTGTTCTTTCTGGTTCACCATCCAGCGGAGCATTTGTTGCATCCAACTCAATTTCCTCATCTAGTCCATCGAATTCTGTTGGTCTATCTTCCAGTGCTTCCAATGCTACAATTCCAGCTTCTTCTGCATCAAGTGTTCTTTCTGGATCTCCATCTAGTGGAGCTTTTGTTGCATCTAACTCGATTCCTTCTGGTTCTTCTCTATCATCTGGTGTTAGCACTACAGTCACAAGCTCTTTGTCTACTGGAACCACAGTTTCCACATTCACGACAACGTCTGCTGGATCTTTGATCACTACATCTTCAGAGGTTGAGACCGTCCGAACAGTTATTGTCACAATCACGTCTTGCGCACCAGATGTTACAGATTGTCCAGTATCTTCTACTGAGCCAGCTACTGTTACCTCCAACTTACTTGGATCATCCAGTGTTCTTTCTGGTTCACCATCCAGCGGAGCTTTTGTTGCATCCAACTCAATTTCCTCATCTAGTCCATCGAATTCTGTTGGTCTATCTTCCAGTGCTTCCAATGCTACAATCCCAGCTTCATCTGCATCTAGTGCTTTGTCTGGTTCTCCATCTAGTGGAGCTTTTGTTGCATCCAACTCGGTTTCTTCCCTATCATCTGGTGTTAGTACCACTGTGACTAGTTCACTTTCCACTGGAACAACAGTCTCGACATTCACGACAACATCTGCTGGATCTCTGATCACTACATCATCAGAGGTTGAGACCATCCAGACAGTTATTGTCACAATCACATCCTGTGCACCAGATGTCACTGACTGTCCAATATCTTCTACTGAACCAGCCACCGTTTCATCCAACCTCCTTGGATCCTCCAGTGTTCTCTCTGGATCTCCATCCAGCGGAGCTTTTGTTGCATCTAACTCAATTCCTTCTGGTTCAGGAGCATCATCTTCGTTAGTTATTTCGACCTCTTATGCTACCCCATCGGCTTCATCAAATTCTGTTGGTCTGTCTTCTAGTGCTTACAATGCCACAATCCCAGCTTCATCTGTGTCCAGCGCTTTGTCTGGTTCTCCATCCAGCGGAGCTTTTGTTGCATCTAACTCGGTTTCTAGTGTCTCATCCAGTATTCAGCTTCCGGTAAATGACTCTTCTTCTGGTGTTCTAAGCACTAGAACGGTAAGACCATCGTCTTCTATTGAACCTACCTCAATCGTATCTTCTTCCATTGTCATCAGTTCCGAAAGTACCTCGGTTTCACTTGTTCCAAGTTCTGTTCTGACCACATCTGTTGAAAAGGTTGTTACTGTTTTTACAACCTACTGCCCTGAGGCTACTACCCTAAGTTACGATGGCACTACATTATCTGTGAGTGGGCCAACAACCTTGACAGTTTCTCAAACTTCTTATCACACAATTGTTGAATCTGAAGTTACAAGCGTCCCAGTTACCAGTGTATCTACTGTTCTTGTTACTCTCACTGGAGACAAATCCTCTCTTGAGGCCACTGCAGTATCTTCAGAACCTGCCAAGTCTTCAGAGATCCTGATATCTGTTTCGGAGGTAACATCTGTTTCTCTTGCATCAAGCTCTTTTGTGACCACTTCAGTTGAACAGATCGTGACAGTCTTCACTACATATTGTCCTGAAGCAACAACCATTGCACATAACAATACGATCTTATCTGTATCTGGACCCTCTACGTTAGTGCTTGAAACTACATCTTATTCAACTGCAGTCTCATCTGTCACTTCCAGTGCTCCAATTACTTTTGTGTCCACTGTCTATGTTACAGTTACTGGCTCCGAAGCAGAACCCACCTCAACAGCCTCCAAGTCACTAGCTGGAGAAGGTGAGACAGCTCCCTCTTCTGCCTCTACTTCTGCCCATGCAGTAGTTTCCCAGTCTGAATCTACTTTTGTTTCTACTGCATCTACCGGTTATGAGAGCACAACTGTCGAGAAAGTGGTCACTCTCTTCACTACTTACTGTCCTGAAGCGACAACCATTAGTGTTGACAACAAGGAGATTTCTGTTAGCGGACCAACACTCTTGACCTTGCCCACAACCGTCTACTCCACTTCTGTTGTATCAGTTAGCGCAAACCAAGAAGTAACAGCCGTTTCAACTGTTTTTGTCACTGAAACTGCATCTTCTGAAGCGAAGGAATCCAGCTCGACATCTGATGAAGGTACATCAAAAGATGGCGACGACAAGACCGTCATTGCTCACATCGGAATTGTTAGAGTGACAGTAACCGAAGCTACTACGTTGACTTCTGCATCTTCTACAGTCACTGTCTCTGGCCCATCCACCGTTGAGTTGAGAACTACCAGCTATTCTACTTTTGGAGAAGGCTCCGAGTCTGTGACATCTGCTCCAGGATCAACTGACGGATTTTCTGTTAGCACCGAAGCAAAAGCTGTTTCGATTTCCTCTTCCTTCAATGGCTATTCGAATGGAACATCTACCGTTTTGTATCCAACCAGTGGATTCAACACTTCATCAATCTTCTATGGCAATCTGTCTACCGTTTTGACAACTGCAACAAGCAACCTTACGAGACCCTTCCCTACCGACTTGATTGAGTTCAATTTGACAAATGCGTCTGCGTCGGCCTCAACCTCGAACTACATTACATTGGAGCGCAGATCTGTGCACGAGCACGAGGACAAGGGAGAGAAATTATCTCTTTCTTTTGGAATCTTGACCGCCATTGTGGCTCTTGGTGCTTGTCTTGTTTGAGCGTAGATTTTGTTATTTTTATTTCATTTTTTTAAAACCTTCACTTGTCAGACATGACATTTTTTAAATGGAAAAACGAAAAAAAAAAAAAGTGATAAAAGCGAATTTTTGCCGTTTCCTTGAGGTTCTGTATTGGCAATGGTATGGTTTGATTTCTGCTTTCTATGAATCATCTTTTTGAGAACATCTATCGTTAGAAGTATATGGCATTTTATTTATTTTCATTTTCAATTAGGTATTACGAATATAAAGTTTTAGTAGCAACTTCAATTCTTTCTGGATGGTAGAAGACCTCTCTTTGTATGTGGTCTGAAAAATGGTGGGTACGTAGACGCGAAGAAAGGTTGTTCTCATGCTTCTCTCGTAAGCAAAAGGTGGTCCCGTATTGTCTGAACACTCTCTTCAAACAAGGCACCCTCCACACTTCCTTTTTTGGGCCTTTCTGGTTGTTTTTGTTAATCAAATTTGGGGGTTCTAATCAAGTATTGCCGATTTTGGACTTCATTACGTTTTGCTTTGCCGGAGTGGAAAAGTTCAAGCTCGAGATACCAGGCACAGGCACTTCCAGTAGATGACCTCAATTACTTCACTAAGCTGCGCCCTTTGGCTCTGTTTTGTGTCTTCCGGACAGACCGAGAACATTTCTCACTCTTCAGCGGCCGGAATCACCGACTCAAGCACCGGAGAATTGGATTTTGAGAGTGCACATGGTGGCCAGACACAATCAAGAGGGGCATTATTCCGTTGGTTTGCCATACTCATCTTTATATGGTACGCAGTTGTAGTTCTCGTTGCCAGCGTTGGAACATGGCAAATGTATGTGATTTACTCTTTAATTGTGCCATCTGGTATATTCTTTCTACTGACAACGATGGCTCACCAGTGCCACTAAATATACAAAATTGAAACCTTCCAAAGCGGGCCTGCAGAGTAGCCCTACCGGAGTGACAATACTCCGACCAGTGAAGGGAATAGATCCAGAGATGGAGCACTGTCTGGAGAGTGCTTTTCTACAGGACTATCCTACGTCTAGCTTTGAGATCATCTTCTGTGTGGAGGAGTCGGATGACCCAGCAGTCTCCTTGATTCACCGGCTTCAGGAACGCTATCCACACGTGGACTCGACTCTGTTGGTGGGATCAGGCAGCTACGGTCCCAATCCGAAGATCAACAATCTCGCCAAGGGATATGAAACCGCAAAGTATGACCTGATTTGGGCACTGGATTCAAATGCTTGGGTGGCCGAAGGGACGCTGGGCAGGTCTGTCGATGTTTTCGAGGAAAACGTTTCCAGGGAAAGAAGAGGGAAGCACCCCATCAAACTGCTGCACCATCTGCCGTTGGCAACGTCGATTGCTCCATTTTCAAGAGAAAGCCTGGGTGCGAAGCTGGATGAGATGTTCATGCTAACGGCGCATTGCAAATTCTACGCGGCCATCAACTACGTTGCCATTGCGCCCTGTGTCATGGGAAAGTCGAATCTCTACAGAAGGAGCGAACTCGATGAAGCAGTCGCGAGTTTAAGTGACGCGGATGCCAAAATATACGGCTTGCCCGGAAAGGGAATCCGGTTCTTTGCAAGATATATTGGCGAAGATCATATGATTGCAGAGGCGCTATGGAAAAGCGGTGGAAGAACAGCACTCTCGTGCGACTCCGTGGTTCAGCCAACTGGCCTTTTACGAATAACCGGCTATCTTGATAGAAGAGTTCGATGGCTGAGAGTCAGAAAGTACATGGTTACAGCCGCAACTCTGGTAGAGCCCACTACCGAATGTCTTTTGAATGGAGCTATGGGCGCTTTTTCAACCTCGGCTTTGTTCTGGGGTGGAAGCTGGAGCTGGAGCTATTTTCTACTACAAGTTTTTATATGGTGTCTTGTAGATTATGCCCTTTTCAATTCACTAATCTGCTACGCAAATGTTGAGAATTCAAAGAACAAGCCCTATTTTATGGCAAAGCACTTTGACTCCAACAAGCCTAGACTTCAAGTTGATGTGCGGATCGCAGATTATAGACTGCGGACGTTTCCTATCTGGTTCATTACATGGATACAACGAGAGGTCCTGGCTCTTCCTATATGGCTGTGTTCAATGCTGGGCCCAAGCACTGTTTGGTGGCGGAACCGGCCGTTTAAAATAATGCCTGATATGCGTGCAATAGAGTTAACAGACAATGATCTGTAAAACTTGTGCCAAAAAGTCTTTCTGGATGGTTCAGAATGTGATGGTCGAGAAACAAGTAAGCCTTGATCTCGCTATAGGGAAGACCTCTAAAAGCTGAATCGATGCCTAGGACGAAATGCCATAGATTTATTCATAAACACATGTCTGAATTCTAATCTACATCGGTTTGTACGATTCAATTCGAAGAAAACACTATTCTATGCTCCCATCATAGGCGTTTAAACGGTTTACTATTAATTTTGCCTCCACGCTCTTTCATCTCCTCGTAGCCTACTTGGTACCCTCTTGCACGAGGCAACCTGGTCTTGTCTTTAAATCTGTCGCGTAGCTCAATAGCATCGTCAGATGTTCCATACGTCTCTATAAATGTCGCAACGTCGGCTTCAAACGTACCTCTTTCAATAGAGCTCTGAATGCCTACCACAAATCGTTCACATACATGTTCGTTATGCAATTGGAGCAAGAGCCATCCGGTCATCTCATGTGCATCTAGAAGATGGTGGACATATGCTTTTGTGTGTGGTTCTGTAACATTTTTATCTTGATGGAGCCCCAGTGGCTCCATTTTAGTCGTAAACTCTTGATCCCAAAGATTGGAGCCTAATGGAATCCGCTGCCCACCTTCTGTTGTTGTCTTTTGAGACTCATCAACGGGAAATGAAAAGTCAAGGGCAACTCCCGCGTCTGTGAATCTTACTAGGAAGTCGTTATTGAAGAGATCTATACCCTTGTGAATTTGTATGAGCAGTTCCTGAGGTGTTGAAATAGGATATGCTTGGTATCTAACAAGACTTTCAAGAACCGTATTATCAGTGATATCGGCAAAAGTTAGAAAATCTTCTACTCCATCTTCACTCCCAGTTACTGCCCTGGTTTCTTCTTCATCGTTATTCCTGTGACGGGTTACTTCTGTGTTCGCAAGGCTTTGCCGTTTTCGTCCTCCTTGCAAGCTCCAGAAAGTAAGCCCGGTAACGAAGCCTTGTTCTACCCAAGCTTTCAAATGGTCAAGGTACTGGTCCTGTCTCCATATTTCAACTTTCGGCAAGATTGGTGCAAACAGATATGGAACATATGTGTCATTATCGCTGTCGATTTTTTGCACAGTATAGTCCAGCCAGTCTTCAGCCCTTGTCAACATTTTACGAACTCTATTTGAGCCCGGCTTCCCATTTGGGGACAGATTTGGAATATCAACTGGAGTGAATATGATCTCAGGCCCCAAGGATCTAGCAAATTCGATATACTGTTCTAACTGTAGACTTCGGAATCCTTCTGCTGTCATGATTGTTATCGAAGTGTTTGTGTTTGACTGGGGCGATTCCACAGGTGAAGACCGTCGCACAGAGGCTATTAGCGGGGCTTCTTCGGGGATTGCCAATAATTTGCGTATCTTGTCATGAAACTTCTGGAAAGGAGAAGGCTGGGGGGTCTTTTCCAAAACTTTTGAAAAGAAACGGTCTATGATTAGTACTTAATGAAAGGCTAATAGTGTTCACACCAACTTACAGTCTTCAGCAGCAACGTAGTAAGCATTTATATTTGTATATTTTGATATATTATCTGGTGTCAAGTGTGGTACCACCCCTCTTGAAGTGGGGAAAATCAAGTTTGGAGTTTTCATTTCGTAGACTTTATCTGTCTTCATACTGGATTTGATTCTAAGACATCCCAATCTTGCATGGCCCACGGCTCCATTACTCGAGATTGCAGAGATAGAAAATGGATTCCTTGGAGGTATCTTTAGCTTTGGTGCTTTAACCAGTGGCATTGAGTCTGTGGTGTTGAGTTCCCTGCTCGACTTTTTCGTCATGATGGCGATGATGTGAAGAGCGAGAGAACTTTTGCGTGGTTAGTGCACACCCACTGAAATTTTTCACTCACTTTGGGTGCCAAAACCTTCTTTCTTTTACCACTTCATGCTACATAAAGAAACGCAGAATCCTGAAGACTAATAAACTGGAAACTAATATCAATTGAATTTTATTCCAAAAAAAAAGAAAATAAGAGTCATCATTCACTATTTATCGCACTTTTTTCAACAGTTCTATCTTTTGCAAGAGAGGAAATGCACGGGTCTCGTCCTTTCTTATCTATTTCATATTTGGATAGTAGAATTTTAAACATGTACAGCTACTCTACTCAGCTGAGCTCCAGTCAAAATTGGAGTAAACAATTGCACTAAACTCCGCCAGTTCATTAACATCATCCATCGCATTAACAAATTCGTTATGCGAGTTACGGGTGATGAGATTAGCCTGTCGTGTAGTAGATGCCAAAATGCTTGCCAGCTTCAATTTAACTTGAAGTTTGGACTCGTCATGTAAGGTTTCAATCGAAGTATTGCCCTTTGGACTAGTGCTGTTGGCAAGCAGCTCCAAAAACTTTGAAATCCCCGCGAAAACGAGCTTGTTTATTACAACACCGGCCGAAGGTAACTCTAGATATCGGCGGGTCTCATCCAATAAAATCCTCAGTTGGGGTGTGATTTCTGGTGGATCTCGACTAGAGCTGGGAGACATAAAGCTTTGCTTCAGTACAAACGACTCTAACTCGTCTGAAGGGAGTAAAGTAGATGCAAAAAACTCTGCTGAATCTTCAGGATTTGAACCCTCAACAATTACCTGAACCCTTGAGATTAGAATCGCAAATTCGTCAAGGGTTAACTCTGTTCTGGGTGTTATTCCTCCAAACACATTCTCCACGGCTTCTTTCACCTTCTCACGAAGCTCAATCCAACCACGATTTAGCAGCCACCAGCTGTATGAAAGATACATTTGCTCCAACGCATATTCATCTTCATTTTCATTACCATCATTAAAGTCTTTTTCATTCCCAAATGCAGATGGATTTTTCTTTTCCGTAAGCTCGATTGCAGATTCAAGGTAAGATTTTCGAGATAATAAGTTGATCTGTAATCGTGTAAACAAAACTAAAAGAGAGGCACCGTATATCAAAGTTATCAGTCTAGTAATGCTTAAAATCTTTAACTCCGACCACAATTGGCTTCTTGTCTTGGTTGCATTGAAAGAATTAACAGAACCCGGGGTAGCAATTCCAGAGTCTGTTGCCCCGTTCCCGCCTTCAGAGACAGCGACAGTGGCTGTATCTCCAGATCTCAGCGAAATATCGTCAGACACGCCGCTAGGCTGAGAGCCCGCTGTTGAGCTGTTCTTCAATGCTTTTTCGAGTCTTTTCGCTTGGAGCTCCTGCGTTATCTGTTCAACAGGAAGACTTTCCACAATAGGTTTTGATAATGATGGAAGTAGAGCCAAAATTGTATAGAGCGAGTCTTTCTGGTTTTGTTCGAATCTTCTTCGTATTCTAAAAAGACGTGTTAAAATCTTGTACCATAACAAACAGAAAGATACCTGGGCCATTGTCAGCCATTCCCAATCAAAATAATTACTTACTGGTCCCTAGTGTAAATCTCCTCAGCCAGCCTATCCTGAATAGCTATCACTTTGTTCTTCACATATTGAACGGCAAGAAATCCAGCAGTAACAACGCCACCGGTAATCAGCAGTTTCTTCCGGTGCCGTCTTGTAAAGCCAGTTATTGATGAGAGCATTCTAGTTGTTTCTTTTGGTCTCTATAATTGTCATATAGTGCGAACCACCTCTCGAAAAGATACTGTTTTGTCCCCGCCTTGCGAGTTACTACGAGTATTCTTGCACGTAAAAGGAGATTGGTCAAGATAGCAAGAATTTCGAGCTTTCTGCTTCTCTCGCAACCGGGCTTTCAAAATAGTTTTCAGAAAGCAGAGTACTCAGCAGACTGTTGGAGATGTGAAAACATGGGCCAATGTTGATTACGGCGGGATAAAACCATGGTGAGTGTACGGGTGTTATCACCACGCACATCACGTGGTATTCTAGGGCGGGCTGCAAAAAGTCCGAGATGCCAGGGGTCCTGTTCGATTTTGAGGTTTATTTTGTCTGTCGATGTTTCCAAATCCTGCTTTTGTTAAGAATCCGAGCAAGATTGAAATAATATGCCGTGGAGCCACAAACATTATCAAGTCGTCATAGCCCGACTTGGCAACTTCGATGCTTCAATAATAAAATATACTGACTTCATTTCCATACTCAACTTTTCCATGTTTTATAAGAACCATTGAGCACAGTAATCCTGTTTCTCCACGGCACTTGTTTAGAACGAAAAGCTCGGGATGTGTTGTGACGAAATCGAAAATCCCAGCAGGGGCTTAAGGTTTGGCTCTTCTGTTGGGAGGCAGATTAAACGCAACTCTATCAATCATCGGTCTTTATCAGCCATACTGAGACCTGGAGAGAGCTCAATTACCCAGGATTTACCAGAACAACGTACCCTTCCATTCAAAAACATACGTCAAAGGCGTTTCTCACTTAGAAGCCATACCAAGCCGTGGAAACGATGGTCTAAATCAAGGTCCAGCACTTCTTTTAGACCAGAGAGTTCAACATGTGACAGAGAAGCTAAAACGTCTGGTACGAGGGATTCTTCGCGGGTTATTGAAGAGCATGTGTTCGACGAGCCGTATACCAGCATGAGGTCCAAATCGCTGTCCAAATGGTCAATGGAATCTTATGGTAGCACAATACAAGCAGATCGCTCAACAAGCATCTCTACAGAAAAAAACGTTTGCAAATGCTCTCTGGTAAGCGAAGTAAGGCAGGACTCAAAGTGTATTACACCAGCAAACTCGTGTGACAATAAAAAACTCTTGGCAGCAGTTCTTCCCGCGTATCATCCAAAGCGTCTTCATTTGAGGCCAAAAACAATCGTATCTAGAGCAGTTGATTCCGACTCTGAGAAAGAAAAGGAAAACGCTCGAGTTTCCGGTCTTATGACAATTGCGCACGGCGTTTCAAAAGTACTCTATAATATGTTTTCCGGAATAGCGCCCAAGACAGAGAAAAACGAAGACACAGATCCAAATACGCTGGCACAGCATGATCATCGCAACAGTTTTGCTTCCCCTGTGGGCGGAATTTCCTTTTTACCAGTAAAGATGGCACCGACCGAAACGATTGGTAAGGGTGAGCTTACACTGGCAAGTCTAGGTTTGACACCAGAGTCAAGTGGCACATCTCCAAGACTTGGCGCTGGACATGGCGATGAGATTGAGTTTTGCGGAAGTCCACGGATGTCATTGCCTAGTCCTGCCCCAGGAACATCTTCTATAACCACGATGGGCTCCCTGATATATCCATCTTCACCCTCTCTTTCTTCTTCTAGTTTGTCTGAGTTTCGCACTTCAACCCCATCTTTTCCTAATTTCAACAACGACTATAGCACTGGCATTTTCTCCTCGCCTTTTATGAATCAGATATCGATGTGTTCTGAGTGGAACAATAATACCGAATTATTGACACAACTTCCTACTATTGATATTGCTAGTACTGAGACAATGGCTTTTGAACAGCCCAGTATTGGCAATGAAAAGACCACAAAAGCGCCTGTGGCTGGAATGCAATTTGCCAAAGAGAAAAGAAATAAGGAGTTTCATACTCTATTTAAAAACATTCCTTCACAGGAAAAGCTCTTGAATGAGTTCTCCTGTGCCCTACACAAGGAAATATTACTACAAGGGAGACTTTATGTTTCTGCGAATTTTGTTTCATTTTACTCAAATATTTTCGGATATATCACTACCATGGTGATTCCACTTGAAAATCTCCTTCAGGTACAAAAGAAACTGACATATGGGATTTTCCCAAATGGAATAACTTTCAAAAGTTTGCACAAAACTTATGTATTTGCCAGCTTCCTTTCCAGAGATTCGGCTTTTGATTATATAACAGATGTCTGGAGAGGAGCTATCGATGATAGTCTCCGCAATTTTCCTGCTCAAGAATCCACAATAGCAGACAATAAGTATAGCTTAATGCAGAGTGACTTTTCCGATTCAGAGGATGATGGCTATAACGAAAACTATTTCCTGACAAATGACGAGGAATTATCTGACAGTAATGAAAGCTACAAAGAAATGCATGCAAGTCTTGAGTTTGAACCCGAAATGCACGATAGTACCCCAATACTGGAAATCATGGCAGGATGTAAATGGCCAGAAACGCATGCTCCAACTACTATACCTTTCAGGATTCTTTCTTCAACGAATGGACGACAGTTGTGTGATGAACTGATAGAAGCGCCCCTTGGAATGGTGTTTAACCTTGTGTTTGGACTTGACGTCTCATTTAGGAATCAGTATTTTGATCAGTTGAAAAGATACACTTTGCCGGAGATTTCAGAATATGCAATTAACGAGAAGGGCAAGTTGAGCAGGGAGTATCGATTTTCCAAACTCTGCCCCTTTTTTGAGTCAAAAGCTTTTGCAAAATTCCAAGTATTTGAGCATATTGAGACTCAAGACTTCAATGACCACTGTCATGTTATTGTTCGTACAAAAGTTAAAGAAGCTGGCACGAAAGGATTCTTAAGAGCTCATGAAGATTTCTACTTTAGTTGGGGAGCAAACAACAGCACACGATTGATATCCTATTGTTCGATAGAGGGGTCCCACCAAATTAACGAAAACGAGTTTATGGATGAACAGTTGGAAAACACGAACCTCTTGTTGAAAATGCTTCGCAGCCATGAAACAATTCTTAAAAGAAAAAGCGAAAGAATTTCATACGGGAGAATGAAATACATTCCTACACGAATGCTACAAACTATACAGAATATTTCTTCCTTACACCAACAACTCTGTTCACTTTTAGTATACACGCTTGTGATGGTTTTTGTTAGCACACTACTTTTGATCTCATTTGAACTTCTATTTTCAACCTCTGAACTGTCTCTAGCGAAGCAGGAAGGGCAAGCACCCAAAATGCTCGATGGTAATGCTGCTTCTTTGCGCACTTCCATTTCCAAGGCAGATAGCTATTGCTTGGGAAATAGAAGGCGACACAGAACACAGACCAGTGATCGAGAGAGCCCGTACGAGGAAATCTTTAAGAAATATACCCTCTGGGAGCTTGACAAGTACATCAATCTGTACCAGACGAGGCTAGATGTGCTGAGAACGGCACTAGAACTACAGCCCTCATAAGTCGAAACCACGAATTGGCTGAGCAGTATGGGTGTAGCAATACAACATCGGTTGAGCCAGGAGGACTAGAGTGCCATCGCAAACACAATGTACCGCAGCAGAACGCCCAGTGCTTTGAAACAGAACCCTGTAAGAGAATAATACGCTGGGGAAGGGGACGCTGTGCGTTGGCAGTTTGTTAACAACAATGTTCAGGAGACCATAAAGAAAAGAATAGACAGAAAGACTGCGAGGTTGGAAGAGCTGAAGAAAGAACGCGAAGAGCGCAAAAAAGATTTGGGGTGCGGCCAAAACCTACTTCTTATTTAGACATGCCTCAATGGACTAACCATCGTAGATTGAAATAGAGACGTTGATGAAGCAGAGATTGTGAAAAGACATGTAAAGCTTCTACATGAATACAATGAGATCAAAGACGTGGCGATGGGAATGATCAATATGATTGCAGACCAGCGGAAGATACGAATGCAGGACGTGATGGAGGAAATGGGCATCGACCCCGAAGACCAGTGACCAGTGACCAGTGACCAGTTTGAGTATCAATATCAGTATCCATAACAGACCTAGTGCTAGAAAAGTTAGCTGTGTTTATTTGTGCTATTTGCTGCCAGAAGTGACGAAAACGCTAATGGACCCGCTTGAGGGATGGTTGTAACTCCCACCGCACTTTAAAATTGCCACTCTACGTTCTTTCTTCTCCATATATATCCAGATCACCATCATCGCACAACTCGCAATTCGAGCACGGCTCTTCTAAGACAGCATGGAGGAGCGTATTGACAACTTTCTGTCGATCACGAGTACAACCGACCGTGACAATGCAAAGCAGTATTTGGAGGTCGCTAATGATAATCTAGAGACGGCCCTGACTCTATTCTTTGAAAACGATGGAAAGTCTCTTACGGGGTCTGGTCTCGGAAGCTCCTCGGCCCAACCCCACGGAATCGCAACCGACGAAACTGAAGACGCAGAGTTAGCTGCCAGACTTCAAAATGAAGCTTACAATGAAGGTGGAGCAGACGATCATGTTCGTGAACGTATTGCCCCTGTTAGAGAAACCCTGATCGACAGCATGCCTGTTTTTGGAGGTTATAATCATCAGCCAGCCCCAATAGCTCGTAATCCTATTTTCAATCAGGACCCAATGGAACTATTAAGAAACAACACTAGAACCCAGCTGCGGGCGAGGCAGCTGCAACAGGAGCGACACCAAAATGAAATGAGGTGGAGTTCGAATGACCATGGGGGAGAAGAAGACGAGGACGAGGACGATGACGACGCATTAGAAGAAACAGATTTATATCCAGAAGAGGAAGAGGAAGACGATTACGAATACAGTGGATTATCAGCGGCGCAAGAGCGGCTGGCTAGAATATTTAGACCGCCGCTTGATCTCATCACGAGTGCTGACTTGGTATCGGCAAAGAGCATTGCGAGAAGACAAAAGAAGTGGATTTTGATAAATTTACAGGACCCAACAGAATTTCAGTGTCAAGTACTAAACCGAGATTTTTGGTCAGACCAAGAGGTGAAAGGGGTTGTTAGGGAAAATTTCATCTTTTTACAGTACACAAGACACACCGAGCTTGGATCAAGTTATGAGAACTTTTATCCACTGGAGAAGATGCCTCATATTGCCATCTTGGATCCTATCACAGGAGAACGACTGAAAATTTGGAGTAAAGTGCCAGATGTTGCTGGTTGGATGGAAGAAGTTTTTGACTTTTTGGCAAGATTCAGCCTAGAGCAGGGAAGCAAAAACCCAATAGTGTCCCACAAATCCAAACCAAAGATTGATTCCCTAACAGAGGAACAACAAATTGACATGGCAATAAGACAATCCCTTAAAGGAAAAGATCAAGATGAATCGGACGATGAAGACGTTATAATTCATGATACTAATGGGTCAAAGTCAGGTCAAGTTGCGGGCACTTCTTCCGCACACGCCATTGCCGTAGACTCAGATCTTGAAGAAGAGGAAGAGGAAGAGGAGGATACTGCAGATACCTCTCAGGTAGACGAAGAGGATCTTTCACAAGAAGATATCTTTGCATCGATTCTAGCTATTGATCACCCTGAACCTGCACATGATCCAAAAACCACAACGCGAATTCAGATTCGCTTGGGAGATGGTACCAGAATTGTGAGACGGATATCTCTATCAGATACAGTACGGTCCATATATGAAACGATCAAAGCAAACGTGGAGCAAGTGAAGAACAACAAATATTTCATCCTAACAAGTGAAAGAAAGAAACTTATCGATATATTGGATCAAACTGTTCTAGAAGCGGGACTAAAGAATTCTGTGATTTTACTGGAGCTTATGGATTAGTCAAACTGAACCGCAATGTACTGCTTTATGGATTATAAAGCTTAATGATGATCACGACAGATACATATCTGGATGTCCTAAGTCATCAACCCCAGGGTGTCAATATCCCTTATAATGTGTTTATCAATCTGATTTATTTTCGTTTAGTCAATAGCTCCAGATGGTCACAGTACAAAATACTAAGATTTGAAGTATCATATCACACGTGATGAATCTTTTCGTATCGTATCGTATCGAATAGTAATTCTACAATTGCACTCCTTTTTTTCTTCATATTTTCAGGGCAGATCATTGACTATCATTTCATCTTTTGAATGAATATCCCGACTTGTAGCACGGCCATTGACTATGTTTTCATCCCAGTCGGAAATCAATTCAAAGACATCATACCACAGCTGCTATATTCCCAACTTTAGCAGCCAAACTCAGCATGATCGTTACCCAACATCAGCCCTTGAAACCAAAGAAAATAAAATGCAATTCCTTCACGCTAGAATCCAGGAGTCCTATGCGTTTTCAGATCAATTTGAAAGTAAGAGAATTACTGGGAAAACCAATTTTTAGAGTATTAACTCCAACATAGCTATTCACCTGGCAAAGCTTAGACTGTTGTTCAATAAACCGCTTCACAGCCACTGCCAGTCTCAACGACATGACTATCACCGATCTTTTCACTTCCAAAGAAGAGGTTTCGACAACCATTCTAGAGTTGAACGTAACAACAACCACTCTCTTTCCTCCTTCAAACATTTAAATCGCAATTACAATCACCCCCAGTTTTGTTTGAATGACACAGGTTTGCTTACATCTTACTGCGCAAGTGAAGAGAGTAAGTGGCCTTCAACCAGAACTACAAATGACAGAACAGCATTCACAAATGTCCCTGAGCTTTTTCCCCCTAACTCAGAAGGGATACCAACTAGTGCAGAGAGTTCCCTTACAAACACAACAACTATTAATAGCGGCAATTGTGGCAATCTCCACTACCAATCATTCAACATTTTACAATGATATCTTGCACAAGTTTAACCCCAATAATTGTTTTAGGCTTGTTACGAAAAATATGAATGCTGTGTACAGAGCCTTCTCGCTCAGGTTTTTCTGACATCGTCATCATCTACGAATTCTTCATTTATTATTTTTATCTTGGCAAAGATGGTCATTTTGGGAAACTGATTTCTGTGTGACTGCTAGAAGTATACTTTGATCTCTTTGTTCATCTATGCATTGGGGTTCACTTTTTGGTTGGCTTTTTCAAATGAAATGCTCTTTAAGCAAGCTTGTTTTTTGTTTTTTTTTGATTTCAGGAAATATTATTGGATTTTGAAGTCAGGAGAACTTGAATGTAAATGGAAAATAATGCAGACAATTGGTTACATAGTGATCATCAAAACATGAAATACATCATGTAAACCTATTATTGTTGGGTTTAAGTACAATCGAGATCTTTCATATTGATCAGCTAACTTATTCGTACCTTCTAGAGCACTTAAAACCTATGATGGCAATCTATTTACATGAGTTTTGCAAAACGGTCAGCTATTTATCAGCATGTATAAGCTCCAACAACCGCTTCTCAAATAATGAAGCATCGATCTTTCCTTCACTCGCCTTCATTGCCCTTCCAATTAACGATTTTATAGCATTTGGACGTTTTCCACTTTTAATTTGAGAAACGATAGACTCATTATTCTCCAGTATCTCTTTACATATCTCTGTGATCTTTGAAGCCAGTTCTTCAGAGTCCTCAACTGCACCACTTTCGAGGCCGTATTCTAAGATCAGGTCTGAGATTGGCTTTTCCAAATCCTCTGGCGTGTTCAAAAGATGCGTTAAAAGAAGTTTGGCAGTCGTTATTGTTATTGCTTTTTGATGGACTTGAATGATCAAGTCGCCTAGTTTGGTAGCGGGTATAATGTCTGGATGAAACTTTGTGTTAATTTTTGTTAAACTTCCAAGAAGTTCATGAACGACCCAGTTACCTGGCGCCTTTGGTGCTACGCCGTGTTTATCTACTGTATAATCATAAAGATGAAAGTAGTAAGACACAAGATCGGGGGTTTGCATCAGAGTTCTGGCATCTTTCAGACGTAATGAGTAAGGTTTCGTAAGCAGTCTTCTGAGAATTGAGTCTGGCAACTCGGGAAGTCCAGCTCGAACCTGGTCTATTGCTCCTGGATCGAGTACAATTGGCTCTAACTCTGGATCTGGCATGTACCGGTAATCTACAGCGTCCTCTTTCCCTCTTAGCTTCGATGTAGTCTTTTTAATTGCGTCCCACCCTCGTGTTTCTCGTTCAATCGTTACGCCGTCTTCCATTAATCGGGCCTGGCGCTTGAACTCGTATTTTATGGCGTTTGAAACTGCACTTGTACTAGAAATGTTTTTGATCTCACATCGTTCTCCATCATTTACGGAAACGTTAACATCAACTCTCATTGCACCGGTTTCAAGGTCACCAGAGCAAACACCTAGATGACGCAAAAGAGTCTGTAGCTTTTTAACAAACTGCTTAGCACCTTCGGCATCTGGGATATCTGGACTCGTAACAATTTCAATCAAGGGGGTATTTGTTCGATTCAAATCTATCTTGGAAAGCTCCTGCTGGCCCTGATTAGCACTACTATTCTCAGCCTCAAAGTAGGTAGACTTGCCAGTATCCTGCTCTATTTGTACCTGTATAATATGAACACCAAATGGCTTCTTTACACCGTCATGCTCAAACAACTCAAGCTTCCCGTTTGTAGCTACAGGCTGATAATGTTGTGTAATTTGATACCCAGCTGGCTGATCACCATAAAAATAATGCTTTCGATCAAAAGTTGAAAAGGGATGAATTGTGCAATCAAGAGAGGCACAAGCTCTTAGAGCATAGAGAAGGGCTTCATTATTTAACTTTGGTTGGGTTCCCGGCAGTGCAACATCATAAAAGGAGACTTGAGAATTGGGAATTTCGTGAAACGATGTGTTTGAGCCAGAGAACAGTTTTGCATTGGTCTTCAGTTGGGCATGGATCTCAAGTCCGCACTTTAGTTTGTAATTGCCAAAATCGACGGAAGCTTTGGAATTGCTTTTTGACTTGGCAGCCAAGCTTCTATAAGTAGAAAAAAGTTTAGAATGATGTTTTGGCCGCGCCCAGAGCCAATTTCGAGATAAATGTCCCAGCATGAGGGGAGTGAGTATAATGGCAAGCCATCTTCAAAAGCCTAAACATGCTGACATTGTTCAGAACACTCCCTTGAGGAAACCATTATTACTAGTACCACCTAGCTAAGCGATACATCTACTCTAAGATTACAGTATAAACGTTTTATAAAAAACAATGCTTTAAATAAACCTTTGTAACTCTTTTTCTGTCTCTACTCAAGAGAATACAGGTTCTTCTCCTACTATGCCCGTGCCACAATGTACGGGAATGGCGTAAAACACGGGCCGCTCTCTCTTTCATTTTTCGTCCAACATAACATAAACATTGAAAATCTCCAAACCTACTTGTACCACCATTCTTTGGGAATTTTTGCCATAAGAGCAGGTCAGCCCCATCACCACATCCTCGTGTAAATTGGTTTGCTCAAACGCGTTTCAATTTTTTTTGATAGCATCTATTGGTAGGCGGTCACGGCATTGATACATTACCGTTCCCCAATTACCCTGGACCTGCAATGAGCTATCCTACTACACAAGCTACACAGAGCACTGCAGCTCTTGAAAACATGGGAGAAGTGAAGCTGGCTTCAGATAGTTCACGGCCTTGGACTAAAAGCCCGTTTTATTCAAGGCCTGGCGATGGTTCTCAACTTCCATCTTCCATAAAGCCCCCGCTCTCTGGTGAAGTTACAATCACGAATGACCAATCCAAAGATCTAACTACTCTTCCTCCTCTGAAGCTAGCAGGAAAATACATTGACAGTTTCCAGAGCAAAGATGAGAGATATCCTGAACTGGACCAGTTAATACAACAGGCTCAGCTCTCAAATTACATATTCTCGCAGTCAACTCCAAACAACCTTGGCCCTCTCAACCCTTTTGAAAAGACACACATTATTGATATTCCGGATGAAGTATTTGAACAATACAACCGAACCCAATGTCACACTCAACTTGGACTTTTACCCGAGATTGAACGAGGCTACGCGACCATTGATAGCAAGATATTTTTCTGGAAGTATTCAAACAATTCGGATTATTACTCATTTGAAGCGATTCAGCATACAATTCTTTCAGTGAAACTGGTAAAACCCAAACCACAGACGTTTATCGACTCTGTGAGCCATGTTTTACTGGTCACAACTCCCTATGACATCTACATTCTTGCACTGTCCTACAAAGATGGCGTTCTGGAGATATATGATACGGAAATGGTTGTTTCCATCCGTGGTATTAGCGTCGATAATCTAGTCTCAAGCGACAAAACGGGGAGAATTTATTTCTCTGGGGCTGATGGGATTAACATTTGGGAGCTACAGTATTCAAACTCAGAATCGTGGTTTAGAGGAAAATGTGGTAAAATTTGCAGAACGCGAAGTCGGCTTTCTTCGTTAGCTCCAAGTGGATCTTTACTTTCATTAGTACCTGGCAGTGGCATTGCTACAAGCATGGTAAGTTCAATGTTTACCCCCGAGTTGCCTGAAACTATTGTGGAAATGACGTTGGACGATTCACGCCAATTGCTCTACACACTCTCGACAAAATCCACTATACGCGCGTACTTTGTCCAAAGCGATGGCTCGTTGCAACTGTCTATCGAATACTCCTATCCAATGATAGCGTCTCACCTTCAAATGATAAATGCCTCGACCAAATTGCTAGATGCAAAGAAGAAGGTCAAGATTGTACATCTACATGCTGTTCCTAAGCAAGAAAGCAACCAAATTCACCTCATTGCTGTCACCTCCACTGGATGCAGATTGTATATTCGGGCAGTTCGAAGCTTGGGCTTTGGAGCATCAGATAGATCCGTGTCACCTCCAACAGTGATGCAGGTTGTGCAAGTTCGCTTCCCTCCCCAAACTGACACGAACGTTCCAGCTCAAGAGTCATCTGTGTTGTTTGGAACAACAAACAAATCTAAAATATACGCTCCGGGGTACTACTTCGCAGTGATTAATGCAAGCGAGGCAGCCGTACTGGCGCCTAAGGGGAAAACAAAAACAGACCAAGACAAATATGAACCTGATAGACTTTTTCTCTCTGCTATAGATTCTGGATTCGTTTTGAATCAGAATGGCCAAGTTCCACCAATGTTTGTTGAAGAAGCAATCTTCCTAGATGTGGAGGGTTTTATACAGGCAATTGACATTATATCACCACCTTTCATAGCTTCAAACCAACCCATTGGCTATGGCAATGAATTTGCTGCCCAATACAGCTTGCCCGCAACAATAATATCAGTGTTAACTAGCACAGGAATCCATATTTTCCAAAGGAAACGGCCTGCCGAAGTTTTCAAATCATATGGCCCCGATATTCGAGGCTTTTACGAGATGTATGGCCGAACTGAGACCTGTTCCACGGCTTTATACGTTGCCTGCAAATCTGGAAGCTCTCAAGATGAAAAAGAGTTTGCGCGAAAGGTCTTTATTGAACTTGGAGGTAAGGCTCATCTTAATGACGATGCCTTCAGTCTCGACGAAAAATTCCCTGTCTCTCTAGACAGTGTTCGTTTATCGGGCAGATTTTATGGTTTAGGCACTTATATAAGCCGAATTTCTAAACAGCTGTGGAGCGCACTGATTTTCAAGCAAACGACACGATCTAAACAGAAAGATGCAGCAAACTCAACGGAGCCAATAATTGAATCTTTTAATGTCAAGTATCAGAGCATTGAAGATTTGCTAGTGGCCATGCACGAGATTGGCGAGTTTTTGGAACAAAACAGACCCTTTATTGATGGTCTCAGTGGTCCTGACCATGTCATAGGAATGGGATCTCGTAGTGATGAAATATCGCTCCAGGCAGAACATCGTGCTTTGACATCGTTGGTGAAGCTTATAACTGCTATGAGAGAGGCGCTCTCTTTTTTACTTTTGTTCAGCGAAGAGGGATCCCGTATTGGACCGATCACGAATACTAGCGGCGGAGATTCTGGTGCTTCGATGCCCCTGACGTTAAAGAAAGATGGTTCCTTATCTGCTGTTATGAGATACGTTCCTTTAGACTTGCAGAAACAGTTGGTGAGTTTAAAGTTTAAAGACTTGTTCACCTCCGAGTCTGGAAATGACCTGGTGAAGGGCTTGGTTGCATCCATTGTCAACAAAAACATAAGTGAAGGTGGGTCAGTCGATGTTATTGCCAAAAATTTGCAAGAAAGATGTGGCAGTTTCTGTTCAGCTGGTGATGTCATTATATTCAAGGCTATTGAGCATTTGAGAAAGGCTAAAGCTATTGGGTCCAAGGACCCTGATATGAAAGCTAGACATCTGTCAAGTGCTGTTAAATTATATCAGAAAACTGCATCCACTATAAGTGACGATAATCTCAAATTTGCCATTAACCTTATGATTGAATTGGAGTACTACATGGGCGGAATTGAACTGGCCTTGTCGATTGCTTCTGGCATAGACCGCGGTAATGCAGCTTTAGGCTATGTTGCGGACGGAAAGGACTCTAATGATTCTAGAGTAGCCATTTATAACAGACGAATGAACTGCTACCAAACGGTCTTTTCTATTCTTGAGATTATTGGGAAAAAAGCTGTTGATAGTGTAGCTGCACTTGAGACGGTCCCAGTTGGGGACGAGGCTGCGGCTAAAAATGTGACGCAAACATCAAACATTCGTGATGAAACCTATAGAATAGCGTTTAACAGCAATGACGAGTTGTTCCACTACAGCTTTTACGATTGGTTTGTCGAGCAGGGTGTCAGCGAAAGGCTTTTAGATATCGAGACTCCCTTCATTCTCTCCTACCTGGATGACAGAAGCAAAACTTCTATTGAGATTGCCGATCTATTATGGGTTTACCATAGCAAGCGAGAGAATTATTTCTATGCTGCCCAAGTTCTCTATTCTTTAAGTACGAGCGATTTTGATCTGACTCTGGCCCAGCGCATAGAGTATCTATCTCGTGCAAATGGATTTTGCAATTGTGTTTGCCCGCCGCCTCTTAGACAGCAAATGTCCCAGCTTGCATCGATGATTCAAGAGCTCGTGGATGTTGCAAGCATTCAAGATGAAATTCTCCAGAATATATCCAAAGATGCTCGTTTTGAGAGTGAGGAGAAGCGCGAAGAAGCAATGACAGAACTTAATGGGAAAATCTTAAACATCAGCGACCTCTTCAACAACTATGCCGACCCCTTGAGTTATTATGAAATATGCCTAATGATTTTTAAAGTTTCTGACTTTAGGGGGACGGATGAGATTATGAGATGCTGGGAAAAGCTGACACTATCTACCTACACCAACTCTAAGAATTCAGATCAGGACGGCTCTGGTGGATACGGATCTTTCGAAGCGGTTGCAAACGTTATCCAAAGACTCGGGCGGTATTTCAGAACTGCGGAGTTTGCATTCCCCGTTGACCAATTGGTCCCACTTTTTGAATCGTTTATTCTTGAGAATGATTCGTCTCCCGCTGGCAAGCACGCAGTGCCTCCGGGGTTGGTAGTAGAAACTTTTCTCAATGCAGGTGTTCCTCATGACATCTTGTGTCAAGTTCTAAACAACCTGCTGGAGCAACGCGAATATCCGTTTGATGACGAGAGCAATTTACGAAGGTTAGCAAACGATATCGTTTATCTCTGTGAGCGATGGTGGCAGGATAACAAGGATATTAAGTATATCCTTAGAGTCCAGGATCTGCAGAAGCTGGAAAGCTACGTTGGAAAAGCACAAATTTCAACTCTGATCAAACGAATTTTTCGATGACTTGTGTCTCTGGAATATATAGAGAATGCTAGTAACTTGAACAGATATAAAAGCAAATAATAGAATCTTCATGGTACGCGACTGGCGTGGGTCTTTGGATTTTTTTTCCAGATGGCTTCCTCCGTACATCCTCTCTTCCACTAGCTTCTTTTCGCCGGCGCATTTCTTCACCAAGCGAGTTAAGCCTGATGATGGTAGGCTCTCTGTTAGCGGCTGCTCTCGCCATTCTCTGGCTGGTGCATAGGGTGTCATCCCTTCTCAAGATATCAGTGCCTACCCTGATACACTCCCTAGGAATAGAGGTCCCTCTTACCCCAGTGGTCTCTGTTGACGCAGTCACATCAAGCTCAATAGCTTTACACTGGGATACACCAAAAAAAGCAGGCTCAGTTGCACGCTACAGTGTGCTTTTAAATGGACTACAGGGTAGGTTACGCAAAGTTGTTAACTCTCTTTTCTGTATTGTTTTGTTTTTGTGTATGGGTTCTAATTTGTTATTCTAGCGGGCTTGCTGGATGGTTCGGAGGTATCTTTGTCGCTTTACAATCTCAAACCTGATACAAGGTACCAGATAGACCTCATTGCTGTAAGTTCATGAACATTTTGGTTTTTTGAAGATATCTTCTAATTGGCCATGTCTTAGATTAATGCGGGCAACTTTAGATCGAAAAGTTGTGTCTTGCGATTTCACACGAGGACTGATACAGATCCTGTATTGGATTCTAAATCTTCACCTTCAAATCTGGCGCTAATTTCGTTGTCCCAGCAAGATCCAGAAGCCGTCCTTGCTCTGCTAATGCGAGCTCATCTTCAACCACCATTCGATGACAATGCAGAGTTATCAGCAAAAGATTCGTTCATTTTCAGTTCTGGCGCTCCTCAAAATACCAATAGCTTACTCACGGTCCCATCCACCACGACAAGATTAAGACAAAGAGCCAATAGTAGCCTCCGAGTTAATGATACCTTTAGCGGCATGAAATACGAAGGCGATGAAGACCAATCTGAAGTTGAAGAGTATAGAGACAAGTTGGAAGCTGTTCAGCAGGAATTAAAACAAGTAATAAACCAACAGATACATGCTGAAAAGGTTTTTGTTGATCTAAGAGATAGTCTAACTTTGGACAGGGATAAGCTGAGAGAACAGAAGAAAGCGGAGGATGCAAACCGTCAATCTTCAAAACAGCAAGTGAAACTTTGGGATGAAACAAGATTCCAGGCTGAAGCCAAGAAAAACACTGCGTCTGGCAAGTTAAGCGAGAAAAAGGATACAGTTAAAAAAATGCAAGATGAAATCGAAAAATGGAAAGCCTTGAGCGAGAAGGCTCAAAAAAGAATGGAAGATATCATTGAGTTGAAGGAGAAAGCAGAACTCGACACAGCTACATTAATTTCCGACCTAAAAACGAAAACCTCCGAGACGCAATCTGAGATCAGCAATATTGAAGATACCAATAAAGGGCTGTCCCACAGAAAGAAGCGGCTTGATCATGCTAAAAATTCAGCCATCAAAATTTTGGATAATATTTCCAAAAACACCGATCACCAGACAGGAGTAGCAAAAGAAAACAGTATTCAATCGTTGAAGGATTTAGATAAGATCCCTGATGATTGGATGAATCCACTGCTACAGAATTTACAGGAAGATATAGATCTTGAAAACGAATGGTTAAAGCAACAAGAAGCAGACTGCGCACATTGCCGAGAGGCGTCCGAACAGTTAGAGGTGGCAGTTGATGAGAACACGAAAGCTAAACAGACGTATAATCAGCTGTATCACAAGGCTAAAAGTGAAATAAGCCTCTCTCGTGATGCTGCCAAGAAAGCAATGGCAAGCATAGGCAACAGTTTTAATAGTCTCGTATCGTCAACAACAACAAATATCAACCCAAACGGTAGCAACAATTTTTTTTCAAGAGACAAGCTTTTTGGAGCAAGAGGGCGGACACTTTCTATTCCACAACCTCCGTTATCACAACATTCTCAAAATGATCTCCGTCAAAGTGGCTTTACGATTCATGCTTTGAATAAAAACAACAAGAGCTTAGGCTCTATTTCCTCGGCTGATATAGCCGCTGCAAATGATATTTATACTATCCCATCATTTTATGCCCCATCTGCTCAGTCAAGTACAGGAAACTTGGCTGTTTTAGGACAAGGATATAGTCCTATTCAGTCTTCAGTACCATCTCTCCACCATCATTTTTCGGAGGAAGCAATCCATCCCCACAGAAAATCAACTGACATCCAACTACCATCGCAAATGTCACAGCTGAGTCGTCCAATGGAAGACAATTCCCTGAACCGGTCGGTAGACATGCTCCTACCGTCAAGTCTTATACATTCGGAAGACTTATCTGAATCCATGCTCTCTGAAATGAAAGATTCACACTCTGGATATAATGATCCAGCATCCAATAAAAGTATCAGAATCGGCTTCCCCTCATCTCCACATTACCCGTCTTCGATTACAAGCTCTGCAAATCTTGGCTTGTTCCAGACTGAAGATGTGTTGAACATGAACATCACTGATTCTTCTTTTAGCGGCATAAGCGGTGCAAATGATGTCCGATCTGTTACATCTGCACCCAGAAACTCTGTGGAAAGCAACAGTGTTTTCCGAAGTCGTTCTTTTCTCAATGACGTTAGCCTCACTTCATCGTTCTTGCCTGAACCAAATGGCTCTAATACCAATGGAAACGGTGATTTATTGTCTCAATTTCGGAATGTTGGCAGCGGGACTGGCTTATTAGCGAATAGTTCCCCTAACAGTGTCAAGTCGGATGTGCTACCTTTTCCAGGTGACACTGGCTTAAATGCGGCGACTAGAGAACACACAGCGAGCAGTAGGTTTTCTAGCATGCTGGGGCTTGGAAGAATGCGAAATGCCAGACATAGTAACAATAACCCCAATGACAATGATCTAGCACCAACTGGGCCAATGACTACAGAAGACCACAAAAGCAGGCGTAGCGGAAGCAGATTTGATTTCAAAAAGTACAATCCAACAAAAGCACTCGATCATCGAAGCAGCTTTGGAACATCATTAGTTACTCCTGATCCCAGTTCACTATTTAATGATATGAATGAACGAACAAGAAGTGGGAGCTATTCTGACGCTTTCAGTGCTGCTAGACTGCGATATGGCGTCGCAGGAACTTCACAAACCTCCGTTTTAGACCCTACTTTGGACATTTGGAATAATAACAATGTCTCATTTGATCGAAAGTTTGGAATTGAAACAGAAGCAATACCCACCACAAGAAACGCCCACCACAATAGCATAAGCCTGCTGGCTTCAATTGATCCACCTTCTACATCGTCACTTTTCCCCAACCTGTTTAGCAATCTGCCTTCTACCGCACCTTCTGAAGCATACCCCCCACCTCAAGGGGATCTTTCCCATTCATCTAGTTGGTTTTCTAAAGGCAATAACAGTCAAATGAAAACTTCGACTCTTGAAAAGGAGAAGGAATTGCAGGCTTCCCAGGATGAGCGCTACAGGTCAACCGATCTGCTAACAGATGCTCCAAATATCAACGTTAATCCCAAGCCGTCAATAGAGTCTGATGGGGATATAAACAACAAGTCTCATTCAATGGGTCACTCCTCAAAGCCGAGTCTCAATTCTTCTGTATCGGAAGAAATTGGCTTGCTTCCAGCAACTATGCCTGTTTCTACATCATCCAGTGACGCCACAGGTGGAAACGGATCTGCATACGGATCTGGCGGCTCTGCAAGTGGTTCAGCTGCTGCTTTGGAGTTGCAGAGAACAACAACTCCAAAGAAGCTTCGGGGTAACTCTTCAGCTTCAAGCAGTCCGCTTTTCTTTAAGAAAGGCTTTTTTTCATTTTCGTCTTCTACCAGCTTGAAGAATGGATCTGGTAAAAATGGAGGTCCTGCTCCTTCGCCTACTCGAGATGACGCGCCTGTGAATTTGACGGATGAAGAAAGACAAATCTATTCCAATATGGATTATCTCAGTGATGATCACCATGAAGGGGATTTTCATGACTTGTCACAGCAAGAAACAGGTCATGAAAGCAGCACTAGCGATACTGGATCTGGTAAATCTTCGATTTTTCAGAAAGGCATGCGGTCGTTTAGTCTTTCCAGGAAATCAAGTTCCTCAAAATTTAAATCAATGAAAAGCATTTTTAGGAAAAGCGACCAAAAAGCTGGTGGGGATGATCGTGGCACTATTAGTGAAGATGAACGCGAAGATGATGATGAAAGTAGCGACAGAATAGATCTAGGTGACCAAGAATCAGGAGTTGATTTAAATACTAGAGTTGGAATTGATTCTGTTGACAACTTAGGAAAATGAGGAAAAGCTAGCAAGTGATCTAATCACCCCAAATGCTATGACCAATAATATAGTAGCAAACATCAGCTATTGACATACTCTAGGTTCATCAATAAATTATCTATTAGAACAGTTGGCAGTATTGACTATGTCGTCAAATACTACCGACATGTTTTATGAAAGGCAAAAACTGGTACATGTTCCATCCTCTAACTACTACACTAATTTGATTCCGGTCTAGCAACAATCTTCATTTCTCCACGCATAAATTATGATTAATGTACAACTGTACATTTTTTTTGAAGATGCAATTAAAAAAAATTCATGATACACCCTAAACATCTCTAATCTACAAAGATCTCAAGTCCAATCTAGCCTTATATTTCGGGAACCTACAAACCCTTTTATCCTACTTTTCTCCATAGACCAGTCCTCGTTCATGTCGTCAAAACACCTCTCCCAAGATATCTCGTAAAGATTCTTCTCCATCGCTTCCTTCCTTTCTCGCTCCTCCCCCTCGGCAAGCCATGCCATGTGCTCTAAATCTTCCAAAGAAGGCTCGTAGATGTGCCATATTGTGTAGTGAGGCAATCCGAAAACGGAAAGACCCATTGCTTTGCATATTTTTCCGAACCCCTCGGTTTCTGCGTGATTGCGGAAGGAAAATGCAGGGAAGTGTGCACCGTATCTGAAGGTTCTTGCCCGAGATAAAATGGAAACACCGCCAACACCATCAAGTTCATACTCCATTTCAGGATCGCCATATGGATCTCGAAGATAGGCAAGGTGAGGCCTCCAGGTGCTGTATTCTGGATATCCTTCCACGATTACTTCGTCTTCGTTCATTGTTGTGGCCAGCTCGATTGCAGAGGCACTTTCTCTCCACGAGTTAAGATCATACGGCTGCTCGTTTCCCAGCCAGACTGGAAGCGGCCTCCAGACGTTTGGCACGATTACATCTTTTCCATGGTGCATTAGGTCCTCTATGATTGTCGCCGGAATATTCTCGACGTCAATATCTCTCCAATAAACCCATGAGTGGTCAGGCCGTAGCGCTACGCTCCAAAGCCAATTTCTTGCCCTTGCCATCAGCTTTCGTCTGGATCCTTGAGCGCCAAAACTGTGTCTATCGGAAAAGGACTGGCCAACTTGTGGACCAAAGTCTTTTTCGAATATTTCTATTCTCCCAAACCTCATCGTCTGGTCAGTATCCTTTTCGAGTTCAGCTAGATGCCGTTTCAGGCTCACGACAGTATCATCAGTTGTATCAGATACCAAAAACGCCAGGTCTATCAGATTGTGGGGATAAGTGAGGTTTTTCATATGCCCAAAAAATAATTGCAGATGATCTGTAGCGTCTCGTAAAGGAAGACAGAATAGAACTCTTTCATTCTTGTCCCACCCATCATCTGAACCATGATAACTTCCCAAGTCGTAATATTCAACGCCTGGAATAGCATTAAAAAGAGATTTATAATTTTTGGACCGTGAAAAATTTATTATTGACATAAAAAGACCATATTCGCCGATGCTGGTGTGTTGTCTTAGGTAGAACAACAGTGGAATGAGGATTACTAGAAGAACCAACGTGTAAGTTCGTGATATGTAGGGTCTCTTCGGTCTCCTAGAGTGGGCACCACACATTTACGTCTTTGTTAGTTCAGAAAAAGCCAAAATCTAAAGGTAGTGCTTTACTAACCTTGATTTTCTATATGATTGAGGTATCAGATCCTGATATGGAATATATGGGACACTCATTTTCAAGCAGGAGAGAAAGAGAAAGAGAACAAGAGGTTGGAAGCGCAATGCAATAAGACAAATCTAGTCTTGTGGATGAATATGTTTTAAGTTCATCACTGGAGATTGAGCATGTGCTAATACGGAAATAAAGATGCTTCTTTTGTTTTTCCCGAAGAACACCTATTAGAAGATTATCTAGAGATTGCAATCACTTTGAGGGCGGTCAATAAAGAGATGAGGACTAGAAATGGCATCTCAAGTGCTTCACGCTTGGATCTAAGCAACAGAAGCCATACTTTTGGTTCCTTTTTTCTAATAACAAACAAGCAAACAGCAAATGACCGCTATGGGTTGACTTGCAGCGTGTGCTACATTATCTACCCGACAGAGTGTTTGCTGAGCTTTTATCACAATCAAGAGATGAGGGAAAAAGTGCGAGGGGTGTATTCCCAGGGTTTGGTTCCTACTTTCATTAGGCTGTCTTCTACAAGTGAGAACGGCATGTGAATCATAACTGGTTTCATGTTTCAACAATCAAGTATTGAAGTAAGCTATAATGTAAGAGGAAATAAAACTGAATTTAAAGCTGGGTTCTTCAAAAAGTAGTCTTTTAATGTCAATTCGTCTTGCTCCAACAGTAACCATTCGCGAAAAAGGGATTCTAATAAATCCCCTACTTGCCAGAAACTGTAAAATCAAATAGGTTGAAAGAGTAGCAAAATACAAAATACCACTCAGTTTCGCTGTCAAGATCCCAAGGAATAAGCCTCCAAAGCTTCCATAAGCCAATTGCTCATAGTTCAGCTTTCCGCCAAACCTTGTCTTCTTGGTCGATTGAAGTTTCGCTTGCTCTTCAGCATAGACCTCACGGGCACCTGCTGCTGCATCATTCAATGTTCCAAGACCCAAAGAAGACAGGCCGGTGGCATCTGAATCGTTCAGGATTAGCGACTTGTTCTGAATGAGAAAACCATAACCACAAAGTCCAATTAAAATTCCAAGATTGATCGATGATCTTTGATACCTTGTTCCTTTCGAGTGACAAGGTATGCCTCTTAGAATGCCTTGGGTTTGCTTAAAAGGAGCCCAATAACTGTGCCTACAGGTTCCGCTTATCCTAAGATTTTTCGACAGTTTTGGCGATTGTAATGGTGTTGCGACGAAGGATCTCCAGAAGCTCTTTGAGCTGGAGCTAGCGAGCCGAGGTGCAATGGTGCCTGGCGCCCACAATGATAGAGACATCAACCGGGAACCCAGAATTGTAGAATTGAGTTTAATACTCGGCCTGAAAAGCATTGTGCCAGTTTTAAGTCGATGCTTATGATAGAGAACTTCTGGGAATCCAGTGCTGTTGTTGAATGAGTTAGGTTGGGTGTTTGTGTCAAATCTTAAGTGGAGGGACACAAAGAGAGCAACTAAAACACATCTATACTTCAAGTTTTCTATTAGGTCCATTCACAATGCTTCTTTCTACATACACAAAAAGGGAGAAATTACGCACAAGGCATCTTAGCAAGAACATCAAATGAACCTGTGCCGACTTCGGCTACCTTTCCCAGCACAATCTTCGCACTTGGAGACTCAAGCTCGTCTCTATTACCATCCAAAACAGCATTTGTAAGGAAACCACAGGTAGTTTCAAAACTCATCTTCATCAGAGAAGAAGTACAACTATCAATACCTTGTCTGTTGAAAGGTGTGAAGGCTCCTACTCTTGTCATCATATCTGCAATAAGATCCAGATGTCGTAGGTTAACAGTGATAGCATAACGACCGAAAACGTTGTTCACTTCGTTAACTATCGTGTTCCTTGCGGCTTCCACGCCGTATGTTCGTAGCAGAGCAGCAATATCGTTAGAACCAATAGCGTTAACATCGATAAAGTCATCATGCTCCCAGAGCGCATTGAAATTGACACCCTCAGTCACCAACTCTCGTTTGCTCTTATCGGGATAAACGCATCTTCCTATATTTGGGACCTCTCGAACAACTGTAGTTCTGCAAATATCTTCCACAATGTTCACCATAAGCAGTTTCTTCTTGTCTCCACTGAGTTCGATTTCAAACTCACACCATTCCCCATTTTCGTAATCAAAAGCGAATTTAGTCACAAAAGAATGTGTAGTAATCACGTCTTGTTCAATGTCTCGAGCCTCTTTAGTGGATGCTTTTGAACTATCTTCCATATCCACATCCGAGTCGGAATCAGTGTCAGAATCATCCTCCGCCTCAGAACCTGACTCAACATCTTCTTCTGATGTTCTACCAGCCTCATCGAGAGCTTCAATTTCTTCTTCATCAGGATCGTCATATGACACAGCTTGTTTGCCTTTGCCCCGGCTTTTTTCGTCATCGTAGTCGTCTTCGCCAGCGTTACCATGAGCAGCATGGCTTGATGCTTTCTTAACTGGCTTTCCAACTTGCACGTTTTCTCGGCTGTGTTTTCTAAGCTCTTTCTTTAAGGCGCTCTCTAGTATATGTAAAAATCTGGCCCTAATAACGTTCAGAAGTTGTCCTTGGGCGATGTCGTACTCTTGTTCATATTCTTCTTTGGCGTAAAACTTCAAATGGACCTGATAAGATCTTGCAGGGTCCCCATCCGCGCCAATGAATGTTTTTTCCACAACAGTGACATTGTCGACCAATTCGGAGAACATGATCCGGGCAATGCTTTTACTGAAATTGGTAGCTTGCTCATCGGAAACATCAGACAATAAGGGAAGCGTCATCTGTGGAGTTTGAATTGCCGCGCTAGCTGCCATAATAATTTCCCTCATTCTGGGAATACCAAGTGTGACGTTGGCGGCACCATGCCCTGCAAAATGGAAAGTATTTAGAGTCATCTGTGTCGAAGGTTCACCAATTGACTGTGCAGCAATGATACCAACAGACTCGCCAGGGTCAACCAGAGATTTCATATACTTCAATTGCATTAGCGCCTGGAACTTCTTCTCCGTCAATGCTCCATCAGCCTTGCTTTTCTTGTCCTTCTTGTTCGTGAAAAGATTTGAGTTTTTCTTGACAAATGCCTCCAAATCAGCTTGAAACTTTTCTGACACGCTTCCAAGATACTTGGCTGGGTTGAAAAGAGCGGTTGTTGGTAAATATTCTCCAGAATCTTCCCAGTGATGATCATGTTTATGCTTCTTTGCGTGCTTTCGCAGCTTTTTGGAATATTTGAAAGCTTTTTCAGTATCCAATTTGTCAATTGATAGGACTGGGTTGTATTTGGCTAACAATGCCTGGTAATTCTCTGTGCAGAACTTGAATTGCTCCAAGTGTGATTCCTTAGTGACATCAATCGAGTCGCCACCATACAGGAACTGAATTAGTTGGCCATCATTGTCCCTGACAGTGTTATCGTATGCTATGTGAATACCTTCCAGCTGCTTTGTTAAACACCTCTGTAAATAACCAGATCTGGAGGTTTTGACAGCAGTATCAATCAACCCTTCTCTGCCAGCCATACAATGGAAATAATACTCTTGAGGTTTAATACCAGAGAAAAATCGCCCTTTGATATATCCTCCGGCTCTAGCATCAGTGTCGAGTGGCTTGAAAGATGGTAGAGTTTTGCCGCTAACCATGACAGGCACTCTTCTTCCCTCCAATGCCTGCTGTCCCAATAAACACATGATTTGGGAGACATTAACATTTGAACCCTTAGCACCTGAAAGAGCCATGGACTGCATAGCGTTTTTAGGGAACCGCTTCAAAGTACCACCAGGAACACATGTAGAAACAACTTGACTTGTAATGCTATTCACCTTAGACTGAGAAATAGCATCAAGAATTCCAAGCTTTGAATCATCACGTAGAATTTCTTCCAATCTCTTTCTGAGCTCAGGGTCGTTTTCCTTGGTAGTCTTGGGGTCCAGATTTGTCACTTCACAAGCTGCCACACGTCCAATTTCAAGGGACTGTTCCAACAATTTCTTCCTATTAATGTCACCTTCGGCAGTCAATAACAGATCATCCATTCCACACGTCAAGGCGTGTGCTTCGTTGTATTTCGTAAACAACCTGCCTAATATGCTCAATGCTTGGCCAGCAATATGCGGTCCATAGATTTCATGAACAGAGTGAACCATACCATAATCTGAGGCACCATATTGAGATTTATCAAGTATGCCATACACAAGCTCGCCATTACGGAAGAGTACTTCGTTCTCTAAAGAACCTTCACCCCAATAATCATTCTTGATTTTATTTTTAGACAATAAGTTCAAACCTGGACGACCAACGGGGGTAATGTTCAACAAAATTGTAGATATTATTTGTTTTCCAGTCCACAAAGGCACAGGCTTCAATACTGCAGGTGGCAAAGTTTTGATTCTCTGCTCAGTTGTGTGCCCATCTTCTGGCCTCAAACTGCCATAAATGAGTTGTTGGTACTGATCCCGAGTAAAGAAAGAGTCTTTACTTGTGAGCCAAACACCAGCACTAATATGATCTTGGATAAGACCACGGAGAGGTTTTCCAGAGGTTGGCGTCAAGTACTGGGAATCTGTGTTGGCAATAAACATAGCTTCAGCTCTGGCATTTTCATTCTGTGGGAAATGCATGTTCATCTCATCTCCATCAAAATCTGCGTTATAGGCATTCGTGTTTGCGTAATGCAATCGTAGAGTCCTTTCTCTTGGTAAGACTCGAACCTTGTGACACATCATGGAGGCCTTATGTAGAGAAGGTTGTCGATTCATAATGACAATGTCGTGGGTCTTGATATGTCTGTACACTTTCTTATTAACAATTCCACTGCTTCCACTAGTGGGAGTCAACAAAAGATTAGCAATAGCTGTTCTCTCTTCAGCAGTCATAGTGAGAAGAGAAATCAAGCGTCCGTCTTCATTCTGTACCTGGGTGGCGCCTGGCCATCGGTTTGGGCCATTTATAACTGCTTGTCGCAATTCTTTAATGTTATAAGGTGTGACAGGTTCTGGATATGTAAGCTTTACAGCAAACACCGGGGGAATGCCAACTTCATTTGTTTCAAGATTTGGATCTGGTGAAATAACTGAACGAGCAGCATAATTAACCCGTTTTCCCATCATGTGCTTTCGGAACAGACCTTCTTTTTTCTCCAGAGCTTGCTTGATACCAGGAGTAGGCATTTTCCCAGAAGTAACGTTCTGAGCTTTTGTGCTGTCGATATATGCGTTAACGTCACCTTGGAGAGTGACAAAAGAGTTCATCAAGTGATTGAATGTGAGTCTTTTCACTTCTGCTTGACCCTTTTGAAAGCGAATCTCTTCAAGTTTCTCATTGGTATCCCTGATTCTTAACGAAGTTGTAAGAATCTTAGAAAGCAATTCATTTTGGAAGTTTTCATGAACCTCTTCGCCCAGTTTAGACGGTAATCGAAACCTTGTTGGCGGTACAACCAAAGTTTGAAAGAAAAACATGTCTGCAGAAGCTTCCTCTGTAGAGGCTGGCCTAGACTTGTACACCAATTGCAATATATCACGCTCTTTAGCAAATAGAGCCTTCAAGATGTTGCGTACTTCCGTTGACAAAACATATTTGCTAAGCTTTTTGGTTTTCAGTTCACTCTGGGGAGCAGGAGTAGGAGTACCATCAACCTCCATGTCGTTATTGCTTTCCGTTGATATCATGTTCCCTCTCATATGGCCCAGGGCCCGATTACTAGCCATCTGCTTATCAGACAAAGGGGTTTCAAAAATCTTTATAAACCCATCTTTTCTAAAACGAGGTGAATACATGTCACAGTTATCGCATTTTCCTCTCGACACAAGAATCTTATAAAGCTCCTGAATGACCTTCTTCCTTCCTTGCAAAGCAAGCGCTGTGAAACTACCCTCTGCTGTAGTCCTACCTTCTTCAATTGCTCTCTTAATAGATTTCAGAACAAAGTCTTCACGACGTTTTTTCAACGCTGACTTCTGACCAGAAATATTCTCCTTTTCAGTTTTCTTTTCATTTGTGTCGTCAACAGCGCTATATTCAAGGTGAAAATCATCTATGCTGCTCGCTTCTACAATTAAGCCGTATTGTAGCAACTTTAGCTTGCAGCTGTATCGGTGAACTTCGAGGCTGCTTAATCTAAAGCGATGACAATACAAACAAGTAGAGCGTAACAGTTGATACATTTGGGCAAAAAACATTGGGTTGTAAGCTGGTACTGGTAATTCTATATGCCCAATATGTCCAGGACAGTCTCTATCATTCAAACCGCAAGTTGAACACCTAAACAATACTCACATGTAAGTAAACATGAAAAATTCTACAGCTTCAGAACAGGTTTTCCTTACAAGTTTCTCAAAAAGGCGCCAAGAGAAAGATCATATAAACCGCCAACAATAGGATGTCCCATGTTATCAAACACCTGGGGTGTAGTAATTTGTGTAACAGAGAGTTTCCTAATATCCTCTGGCTTGAGAAAATTGAAATCGACCGAGGATATCTCGGTGCCAACTGGCTTTGCGATATCCATTGTCAAAGGTTAGAGCGCGATAACGTTTCAAAGCCCAGTTTGAGAAGATTGAAAAAAAAATTAGATTTTTTTCATTTTCAGATGAGTAGTATTACCCGCACTATCAGTTCTGAAAATCTACATAAGTGTGGTGGACTGCATGTGCATATAAGTTTGTTTTCTAGATTTTTAGTTACAGTGCTACTTCTCCTTTACCAGCCAGCCAGTACTATCTAATAACTAAGGCTTACAGCGCCTTTTTTGGGAATTGGGTGAAAGCAGAGTAAGCTTTGATTGACGTTTCTATGGGTTCACCAGGCAAACTGTTCTGTTTGAATTGCAATTTTGAACTAGTTTAATACAAGTTTTCAAGAGTACATTGCCTCGCGAGTACTCCATTTTTCCTAGTATTGACTGCTAACTTTTTTTTCAGTCCTCAAGTTAAGAGTTAGATGGCATTCAATTTCGGTACAACCAGCAATACAGCTCCCAGTATTGGTGGATCTAATCCATCTGGCGGGTTTTCCTTTGGAGCGAATAATAACACAACTGGCAGTGTCAAACTTCCTTCGTTCTCCACGACTCTCGCAAATGACAATAACAAGAGAGGTGCTTTTGGAACAGGCACTTCAACAGGAACTTCATTATTTGGACAAAAGAAACCGGCCACAACTGGATTCTCCTTTGGCGGCAATAATGCTCAAACACAGCCAAGCACGTCGTTGTTTGGGAATGGTGCGACTAAGGCCACTACTGGCTTCTCATTTGGCTCAAGCAATAACAATCAGAACAATAACGGATCTACTGGATTTTCTTTTGGTCAGAACAACAACTCCCAGCCAAATGCCACTGGAACTGGAGGAACTTCGATGTTCAGCAATGCAAACAACGCTAATACATCGTTGTTTGCAAACAACGGTTCAGCTTCAAATTCTTCCTTATTTGGAAACAATTCAACAGGAACAGGCAACACCAATACTCTTTTTGGAAATAACAATAATACAGCATCTGGAAATAACTTTTCTCTTGGAAAGCCATCATTCACAACTAACAATTCAAACAACTCCGCTGGATTAAACTTTAATACTAACAAATACACGTTTAACGCTCCTAATTCTTTCCAATCTAATGGCCAGGGCAGCACGTTTTCACAACCTCAGACATATAGCGGTCAAAGCATTTACCCTATGATATCACTTTCACAGGGGGAAGTGATCGATCCTTTAACTCCTCCTCCTCCAACTGCTTCCATATCAAATATATTCAAGCCAGAGAAGAAGCGCCAAAGGTCCACATCTTCTTCTCCAGCATCTTTGCTTTTGGGCAAATTTGCTAACAGCAGCGGCACCTCCTCTTCCGGATCCAACATTTTTCAACCCTCCCAAGGCCAGTTTGAGCTTAGTTTCAGGTCCAAGAAGCCTGAACCTCGAGGAACGTTGGATTCCAATAGCGATAATCAGAAATCCGACATTGCACAGTCCAGTAGTTGGTTCAACAGTTCCCAGCCAACATTATGGCACAACCCAACTGGTGGGATGAGACTTTTTTCTGGTTTCAATGGTGTTACAGGACTACGCCGACTAGTTATAGACAGGAAAGTGACTGAAGAGGATATTTTGAGAGGTAAAGACAAGATCAAACGAGTGAAGCTATCTGACGGGTCAGAACCTTTACTAAATAATACAAGCAAGCCTTTCACCCCAAAGAAAAAGCAACATTCTATTCTACTGAAACAAGCCGATCAGAGAAAAGTTGAAGATAGTTCTAGTCTTGGGCAGAAAGAAAATGGCATTGAAGAAGCATCATTGGAGCAGCAAGTTGAGTCCGTTGCAGAGCCAAAGCCGACTGAGAGCATTGCAGAGGAATATTGGAGCTCGCCATCTATTGAAGTGCTTCAAGCAATGTCTCATGATCAACTAACTGCTCTTGAGAATTTTATTATTGGAAGAAAAGGATATGGGCAAATTGCATTTGATTACCCAGTTGACTTGACTGAGTTTGAAATGGATATTAAAAAGTACTTGTTTGGAAATACCATTTCTTTTCAAGGGTTAACTGTAACTGTGTATCCAGATCCAGACACGAAGCCACCGATGGGCTTAGGAATGAATGTCCCCGCAACAATAACAATCGAACAATGCTTTCCAGTAGACAAATCTACTAAAGAACCAATCAAAGATCCCTCAAGCTCGAAAGTTCCATCTCACGTCCGAAAGCTTAAACGACAAAAAGGCGCTGAATTCGTCACTTATGATCCTGTATTTGGGAATTGGGTATTCAGAGTCAAGCATTTCAGCATTTGGGGATTAGTTGACGATAGTAGCTCTGATGACGAAGAAGAAATGGCTGAACCAGAAATGAGAGAAGTGTCCCTTCCCAATGCAAATGACAGAGCACTACAGGTGACACATGAAATACGGGACTCTGGCAGTATGGGAAACTCTAAGGAACTTGAGAATGAGAACATGTCCTCGAAACCATATACGGCGATAGGATCGGTGAAGACTATCGAGTACCCTCAAATTTCCAGAAGCTTGGAGGATAAATTTGCTTATAAGCAGGGTCAATCTATTAATGTTCAAAGCCAAGCTATGGGATTAACCTTTGGTTCCGGGATGCCAGGCGGATGGATCTTTGTTGAGGAAACAAAATCGGTATCGCCAATAAAAAGACGAGAAATGACCCAACTCGGTCAGAGATATAGAGAGGGTCTAGATGCTCAGCCGAATGAGATCTCTTCATCTGCTCTAGTTTCCAAGGATGAAGCACCTTTGAGTGTTGTCCACGGTCTGAGAGATGAGGATAATGAAGATGATGAATTGGAAGATGCTAGTGAGGATGAAGATGTTGGTGAGTGGGGCCTAACTATCAGAAGAAGCAGCGAACAAAGTCAAGAATCGCCATCTCTTGATGACACGGCATCAGAGGCGTCAACCAAACCATCAGAGGGTTACCTAATAACTAGGGAACTTCCATCTCCTACAGATTGGGACGCCCATCTTTCATGTGCGGAAAGGCCTGATTCAATATTTGCAAAAGCCCGTGGTGTCGTTACTATGGATTCGTATTTTGATGAGAGCGAGGAAAATGAAGAAATGGATGAACTGGAATTAAAGGTTTCCGATTTGAGCAAAGCTATTTTTGGTGATGATACAGAATCATTGCTAATGCATAAAGAAGCTCAGAAAAACCTTCGATTATCAAGTAAATCTTTTGGAAAATGGACTTCTGGTGGGAAGTTATTATACAAAGGGAAACTTATTGGAACCCAAACTTCTATTGATTCATCATTCACTGCTTCATCTGTTAATTCAACCCCTAACGAAAACGACTTCGGATCAGAATCACTAGTAACGCAAGATCTACAAAACCTCTTCAAGACCCAAATTTCCTACACTCCAATTAGAAGCAGGGTTAATGGTTTCCCAAGTGCTCAACCATCAAATGATCTGACCTTCGAAGCGATCTCAAGTAGCTTTACTGACAGCAATTTGGCAGATGAAAAGTCGTATTGGGATTTGGCGTCTAGATTATTTGATGAATCTCGTGTGAATAACTATGAATACCAGCATTTAGATGAAGCAGTGATCCCAAAGCTCCAGGAAAGAGCTCGGCGGAAGCTCGTATCTTCCTGGATCGAAGAACAGGTCAATGATGAAATTAATCAAAAATTAGCCAAGGCAGAGAGTCCTCTTGAAAAAATATTTTTGAACGTTGCTGGTCACCGTCTTGAACAAGCTGTTAAGCTTGCGACTGAAAGTAGGAACATTCATTTAGCAACTACTATTCCCCTTCTTGGCAGCGATGATGAAGGAATCAGATTAGATGCCAGGGCCCAACTAGAAGATTGGGCTTTAAAAAACTCGATCGATAAGATCCCCTTGCATATTCTTAAAATCTACGAACTAATAGCAGGAAATACCGAAAAGTCTTTGGTATCGAGCTACAATGTTAGCGAAGGCTTTTCTTGGAAAGTTGCTTTAGGGTTGAAACTTTGGTATGAATGTACTGTTCGTGATCCCGTGGCGAAAGCAATCTCTTCATATGAGGAAGGCTATCAAATGGGTCTTGTTGCAGCTCCATATGATGGAAAGGCCCGTAACATTAGTGTGTATTTTGTTTTGATGTGGCTATTTTGTCTCATTAAATGTCAGAGACCATACAACTTATCAGAAAGCCTATATCTACTACAAAAAGAGTCTTCTATCTTTGACTACAGAATTGCATGGTTAACTTTTGTTGTTTTGAAGAATGTTAAAAACTTGTTTTCTGACAGAGAGCGACACCAGACCGACTTGTATGGCGACAAATTGACAGTCGCTTATGCTCAACAACTGATTGTTCTGGGATATTGGCAGGAAGCTGTGTTTGTTTTCTGTCATCTCTCAGATGACATTCGATGTTCTTTTTTCATATCGAATGTTGTCTCTTCTCATGCTGAATATACATTGAAGGATAAACAGACTCCGACAATGTTGATCAAAAAGTTCAAAGTGCCAAGCACAGTGGTTTATGAATCGCAAGCTCTTTATTACCGTTACAAGCATTTGCCTTGGGAGGAAGTGGATGCTCTTTTACAAGCGGAAAACTGGTCTGAGGCACACAACACAGTGTTGTATAACGTGGGCCCTTCGGCGATCATTAGCAAAGAGTTGCAAAAGCTCCGGACGGTTCTGGATCAATTCAGAAACACAGAGCAGATACAGGGTTGGCAGTTAGGAGGGCAAATACTTTCTGATTTTGTTGACCTCTCCGTCTCAGTTAAAGGCGATCACCATGTACAGGGCCCTATCGATAACTCGAAAGCAAAAAATCTGTCTACAAGGCTCATGAAATCTCTGTCTGAAATTCAAATTCCTGCAAACCAATTCCAGCTGAAGGTTGCTGTTTCCCTGATGTCCGAATTTGTTGCTAAAGTCATTCTGAATCATTCAAAGCATGGCACTTACGATAAGAGGTTTGATCTTACTGATATTCTGAAGATGAAGATGGGATCGAGTGAATACACCAGAATCACTCTCGGTCTTTCGGTGCAGGAGTTTCGAAACAGTTAACATAATAAGTCAATCTATTAAAACGATTTGTAACTAAAAGTCTGAAAAATATAGTCATGATAGCGCTTTGTAACATACCTAAAAATTGCTGATTATTTCTTACTTCCAACTAAGCATCAGGATTCCGAGTCTGGTAAATATTGATAAATTGCGTAGAACTTTAATGCAACTTTTCTCGAACTATGCAATTGTACGAAAGTTGATGGAGCTTCGGAAATAATTGATATGAGCACTTTCTACTATAGTTTTAGTTTTTTTTTTCTAGTGCTGATGTGCGCACATTTTGCGTCTTCTGGTTGACCAACACTGGATGGAACGTTCTGCAGAAAGTGCGCACTTTTCGCGAGCTCTGGTTCAACATTAGAAAAAACTACATTTTAACATCGCCACAACACTTGAAACAACGCAAAAATAGCTCAATTGAAAATGATATAAAAGGAGATGTTCATCTCCCATTGCTCAGCAGTCTCCAGCCTTCTCAGCCCAACTTTATTATTTCTCTTAAACGAAAAAGCCATTTCTAGTTTCATCCACTTTCAACATGTCTTCCTGCTGCTCTTCTGACAAAACAAAGACCATCTGCACCTGTGAAAACTGCTCTCACAATACAGAGACTTGTCCCTGTGTCACCAAATGTGAATGTGCAACAAAATGCGAATGCCCTGATGCCAAAAACTAAGCTGGCGGTCACACCCAGAGGGTGTTTATCGAAGAATGTATTGCAACAACATGCAAAAGCAAAGTTAGTTTACGCCTATTGAAGTTGTATTTAAGCTATTTGTAATTTTTTGATTGAAAACTGTTTAATTGAGATTGTTCTAGTGTTTGTTTCCCTCTGTAGTTCAAGAGCTTATCTTTTACTGTTCATAACTAATTTACAAGACAAGAGAGTTTTTCCAATGATATCTGTTAAAACAGTATTCGTAAGGGTAACAATCCACTCTTTTCTAAATCACCTAAAGTTTCCAAAGTGAATCATTGCCTATATGCTCCGATACTTAAGAGAGTGAAAAAGAGCAGTATTGTAAAATCTAATCGATCGTAAATTAAAGACCTCAGAAGTAAATATACTAAAACAAAGATCAATTTGATAAATGCAAGTCTTACAATGTTCGTTTCATGTGTCAATTTAATATGTTAGTTTTGTTTTGTTTGTAAAATGTTCTTTTGACGAAGTTTTCAGTTGCTGGCAGAGAAATGCAGATCTGACAAGTTCTAGAAATATTTCATCAGCTCCTCATAAACAGTAAAGAAAATCATGCTCATCATGGCTGTTCTTGTCATTGATATCCTATGATTAAAATAAAACTGAATGTTAGAAAAGTCTCGTGCTTGGTGTCAATCGCAACCAACACATGGATAAACTGGTTCTTTCCTAAAGTTAAATTCATCAAAGTCATACCCCAATCCTCGATATGAACTCCGACTAGACATGGAAAACTTTCGCTGTGGTAATTCTTCCGTTCCTGATAAAATACCAGCTGATCGGTTTTGAATTAACGAGACCATATCTCTCTGTATTAACGCTTTCATTGTGTCGATTGGAAAAACCTGTTATCGATCCCAGACATTAGTATCCTCCCCATGCTTTTCTGTGGTGTAGAATACTCACAACTATCCAGTTAAATGCACCCGCTATACCGCCGGCAAGTGCAACAGATTCAGGTCCAATTTCCCTATGCGCAAAAAAGGTCTTTGCGATTGTCATTTTTAACGTTTCATAACAACAAAAGTATACACCTGTGCCAATTGAATCGCGGACTGTGCTACAGCGTTAGCTTTTGGGAAGTATAGGAAAAGAATTCTTTTTCTCAAAACAAGCACTTACGCAAGTGCCATTTGTAACCCGAATACAGTCCTTTCAGTCCTCTTGTTTCTATTATTCGTTTGGCAACCTCCGAAGTCGTGGATGTTTTGCACTTACCCACCGAGTTCTTCGCAGTTGCATTACGTATGCTTCTCGTTCCTGGTGTCAGTCCTCTTTTGGTTGTGTGCTCTGGTGGATACTTCCTGCTGTCTCGAAATACAAGTTGCTCGACTTGAGAATACAGTTTTATAAACTCGAATGGACAAGCAAAAACACTGACACAAGCACCACTGATAAATCCAGATCCCAGCGCAACAGGCATGTTCTTAACGATAGACTCCGTTGACACTTGCTTTCCCTCATAAATAACTGTGGTGTCGTAGAACCTCTCCATTATGCGATTAACTTTGGGTTTCCCTGCTGTATAAATAGAAAGAGACGCCGAACGGGACACTGACGTCGATAAAATAGGCGCCAGAACTCCACGGAAAAAGCCTCTTATTCCTTCATTAGAAATGGTATCCTTTATGCACTCTCTATACGTCCGGTAATTGTGTGTTTGTTGGCGGGTTTTGATAGAGTCCAAGGGGAACCCTAAAAACACAGAGATCAGAGCACTACCGTAAGATATGATGGTAGGCTTATAAGGCTGGAGCCATGGGGGGAATTGTACAAGCTTGTGATCGTAAACGGCCACCGATTCAGAACCAGCTATGGTGGAAAAAGACTGTGTCGTTGAAGGATCATTTGAAGACATTTGTCTAGGGGCAAGTTCAGCTGGCTGAGAACTGGTGATGAGGGACGAGAACAGCCAGCGTGAGATATTCTGCTAACGTTAATAGGTACTGGTTATGCGTCAGGGGATACCGCCAGTTTTCAGTCTGGCTGGCTCTGTGCTATGAACAGAAGGACAGATGGTGAAAGGATTTAAACGATATGGAAGAGAGGAGTGGAGCCCACGAGGGCCGCACGCCGAGGCTTCTGGGAAGGCCTGGGCTGGTTCAACGATGATCCAATAGGTACTGACGTAACATAAGCATTAATCTAAGACTAGGTGGACTCCGACAGAGCCCGGGATTCTTCTTCTTCTACATGTCGATCTGGTCGCGGAAATGGAGCAGGCCTCCAGATCTCACGCCGTTCACTCCGTTCACGTCTCCGTCCTCAGCATCTTGGCGGGCTCCACAGCAGGGCTCTTCTTCTGCCACATTTTCCTCGCTGTCAGATCTTACTAGCACCAGCCCGTAGGAGCGAATCGTGCCGACCAGAGAGGGAACGATATCCAGCACGGGAGCAGGCACGATGAGTCCCAGAAAGTTGTTGCTCGCCGCAAATTTCGTAGCCTCTTTGAGAGACCAGCTGGTTTTATCTCCGTTAACCGGAGTGTTGCCCAGCCCATTGCACTCCTCCTTGAGCATCCGATTCGCGGCATCCATACTGTAAAAGACGGGGAAATTCGGTTGCTTCCAGTTTAGTACCGTGCAAACGTCCGAATCCCCAGACGAAAATATCAGCTGCCTAGATTTTACATGGTCATTATTGTTAAATGAGTGTTCGCGAATTCTGCGGACACTTTGGAATAAGGTAGTGAGAACAAGGTCTGCGAAGGAATTTAAATCCTCCACTTTGGTGGTTTTTGAGCGGGAATTCTTCTTTGTCAAGGCTGTATTTCCCCGATCTGCTGAAGGGTAGTGGATGTCTAACTCCAAGCTAATTGAAAGCGGTAAAAAGTCCAGCACTTCCTGTAGAGTAGCATACAGTCGTTCGAGCAATTCTTTCGCTTCCACAACTGAGCTGACAGATTTCAAAAGTTCCTCTACATTTGCGTCCCCCCTCGCGGTAGTAAAGTCTGAAAGCGATAGATCGCGTAGATTTAGTTGCAGACCGCTAATGTTGATGACAGAGAAGGGCGCGATAACCGGCGTATCATCTCTCAATCGGTAAATTGATGCAATCACATAATCTCCTGTTAAAGAAGAGGCATTGACAAAGGAGAGAGCCTGTGAGTGCATTGTCAAATTGTAGATCGCAGGAACAGCAGTTGTGGCACCATAGCTTGAAGCCATGTTTCCAGCCCCTACTCCAGCGAGTGTGTTTCCAACAGTTGCTTGTTTTGCAAGATTTGCCCCTCCGCTCCTTTCCCCTTCTCCAGCTGGAGTTGTTGACTTCCAGTAGGTGTCGTACTTGGAAACATCTAAGAGTTTTCCAGAGTATGGCTTCACGACCTGAAAAGAAACCCGTAATTCGCCAATTGCTCGAAGCCTCATATCGAACAATGGAAGCACGCTAAAGCCACTAACACCATTCGTCGTTTGCGAATTGAACACATGAGAAAGAGCAGTTGCCTTTGCATTCACGCGTGTTCCAAATGTGGAAAACAGCTCAAAATCGATAAGACAATCATCCAGATTATCTAGTTTGAAAGAAACCACATGCTCGGTGTCCTGGATTGGATACACCAAACTTCTTGGTATTATATCATTGCCTGATCCTCTAGATGAGACTGTTATACGGCTGCCCATTACCGCATTATCAGAATAAAACTTGATCGCAGAAGAACCTGGTTGAAAAAAGATTTGAAGAAATATTTTTTGGTCCAAGAAATTGTGCCCATATCTTCGTAGAGGAATCAGAGGTGGTGGAAGTTCCAAATCAGGTATTAAGTCTAGAGAATCGACGGTAGAGCCTGCTGGCAGGTCTAGCGTACTTGATACTCTACTTTGAACATCAGAACTTGGTAGCGCCACAGATGTAGTTGGCGAAGTAGAGAAACCAACAGAATAAGAATCTTTTGTCATTCCTGAACTTTCACTAAAAGGCATGTTTTTGCTTGCTCTTGAAAGTAAGTAAAGACAGTCAAAATGGCCTTCCCAAGCAGCGTAATAAATTGGTGAGTGGCCGTCTTCATCCACATAGTTTGGATCAGCTCCCGCTTCAAGTAAAGCCTGTACGGTTTTCGCACTTCCTTCCACGGAGGCGTAAAAAAGGGCAGTCCATTGGTTTAATTTATCAACCTCGTTAACATCGATGTTGTAAAGTTTTAGAAGGCTCACAAGCCTATAATTGCCTGCTCTTGCAGCCAGATGAATCGGCAATAATCCCTCAATGTCAGGCAAGATTTTGATATTTGGCCTCTTCAGCAAAACTTCGCACGCTTCATAGGAGCCATACTGACAAGCTAGATTTAGAGGCACATACCCCTTTGCAAAACATGGATTTATAGAAGCTCCTTCCTCAACAAGAGTTGAAACAAGGCCGATCGATTTGTTTTTAATAGCAATCAAAAGCGGAGAAAAGTTGTCTTCATCGAAAACATCCACTTGTGCCCCAGCTTGGATTAGCAGCTTTACCATTTCTTTCCTGTTATGAATACAAGCATAGTGCAGAGGCGTTCTCCCAACTGCATCCCTTTCGTTTGTGTCTACACCAGGAGCTTGTAATAGCAAGTCAAGGACGGTTTTTCGTCCAACAATGGCAACCACATGTAAAGCAGTACGTCCATTGATTTCATCTTTATAAGAAAAGTCAACAAGACCAGAGCCAAGCAACTCAAGGATAGCTTCATCTGATGCTTTTGAGGAAAGGGACAGATAGAATATCTTGGTCATTTGGGTTTTCGAGTCTTTTGTGTGCATTAACCGTTCAACCCATTCTTTAATAGAACAATCTGAGCTATTTTTTGTTTTAACAGACACTGCAATCCCAGGCGATGAAGCAGCCTTCACAAACTCATAGTATAAATCATCGGTTGCCTTGTCTGAGTCCGGAATAGAATTTTGCAAAGGGACAGACGATCTTCTTTCATACACAGTTCCACTCTGTCCTTCTGCGTATTCTTCAAGCTCAAGGATACACGAGTTTGCGAAATCTGAGAGCTGTGCGATTTCAGAACTGTGAAAAACTGGTTGCACTTCTACTGCGGTTGTGAGGTATATTTCTTTTGTGTGGGATTTCGATCTTTTGTCCCATTTTTTTAAAACTTTGGAAAATCCTGTTTCGTTAAGCTCGATATATTGCTAAAAATACAATGGTTAATTGGATTGTATCATTATACTGTCAATAAAATACTCACTTCTAGCTTCTCCAGGTCTCTTCTGAACCGCTGAAAGCCTTCATAAATTGAAATATATGCCACAGAACTCTTTGACTCAAGTCGTCCTCTTTGGATCGCTTCCTCTTTCTTCGTATTCAAAATGTCAATACGGACTTTTAACTACAGGTTTGGCACATTAGTATTAAGCGATTTATTCTGCATTCTTATGTTCAGCGCATACCTCTGCTTCCTTTTCCAGGTAGAATGTGTTAATCTTTTCTAATTCCCTCTCCTTTAAATTCTAGTTAGTTGCTTCCGAAACTAATCCTAGATGTTATTTGATAAAAATCATACTAATCGGAAGAAAAATGTTGATTTATTCTCTTGTAAAGCTCTTTCTCGAGATACAGTACCAGACGAAGGCGCTGCCAATGATTTTATCAGCTACTCATAATCATCAACCAGTTAGTTTTCTCAATCTCGGAGGCAAACAAGGGTACAGATCAATACCTTTTTCAAAGATTTGTAGTTGATAAAATAATCTGCGTACTCAGGCAGTTCCAGCTGTCTGGACACTAGGTACTTGCCAAACTTCCTAAGATCAGCAGTCTAATCAGTATTCAAACGAGCAATCTAACAAATCAACATGTTGCTTGGGTTGCTGGGCTTGTGGCTTACATCGAGAAGGCGACTTGAACTGAAGAATAGAGAGAACACCGGGGAAGATGGCGGGACGTGGGGAAATATGGACTGAAGGAATTGCTGTTTGGAAACGGTCTGCGCATACGCGCGTACATTTGGTACGCAACCCTCACAACTCTACGCCCCTGTCAAATTCCTACCCAAGAGCCGAAGCTGAACGGAACGGAACGACCACAGCTGCCATAGGACTCAAATGCTACATCTACTTGTATTCATCGCCATTCTGGTCACCTTCATCCTCCTTTCTCGTCCTCAGTTCCAGCGACGTTGTCCTTCTCCAGCTGTCCATCCTAGAACGGACTGTAATTTACGCCGTGCCCGAGGCCTTAGAGTTAGCCAATTGTATGGAGCACTATTCCACGATTCTGTTTAGAAAACTCTATTTACACAAGTAGAAACGTATAAGAGGTTATGTATAATGTTCTGTTCACTTTAATTGTTGCTTTTCTTGATCGCATCCTGAACTTTGATGTATGATCCGGTAGGTCCAGCCACAGGTCCTTTAACCAAAATGATTCCATGCTCGGCATCAATCTTTATTGCCTGTGCATTCTGAATTGTGACTTGGTGTCCGCCCATTCTACCAGGCATCTTCTTGCCAGGCAAGACTCGTCCTGGTGTTTGGTTTTGACCATAAGAGCCACCAATTCTGTGACTTTTCGAAGCACCATGTGAAGCATTTCCTCCCTTGAATCCGTATCTTTTCATCACACCTTGAAATCCCTTTCCCTTACAAGTCGATTTTAGATCCAGGTATTGTCCCTCTTTGAAATGGTCTGCTGTGAGATGAGTCCCTAGCGGTAACAGTCCGTTTTCATCTTTAACCTGAAACTCGACCACTTTCTCCTTTGGCGAAACGGTAGCACGGGCATAATGTCCCAGCATAGGCTTTGTTTGCTTTGCCCTAAATCCGTATCCGAGCTGAACAGCCCAATATCCATCTTTTTCTTTCGTCTTGACGTGTGTAACCTCGACTTGGTCAACCTCAAGGACGGTGCACGCAAACCTCTCTCCGGTTTCCGTAAAAAATGGAACCATGCCCCGCTTGACGGCGATTAGCCCTGTTCTTTTCAGTAAGTTTCTTCGCTGATGTGCCTTCTCAGCTGAATGTTCTGTTATCCATTCTTCAGTCTCGACGGATGGGATTGCATGGATAGATGTCAACGACGCTTTGGTCCGGATCTGTCCCCCAAATGCGCAAATTGCGGATCTCCGCCACAGCTCAGGTGATTGAAGAGGCTGTCTAAGAAGCGACCTCCCAACAGAGATAGACTGTATGGCGCGTTGAAAGTTCATGCTATACCCTTCAGTGAGTCCAGTAGTAATTTGCTTTTGATGTTGAAAAATTGGGCATAACTGCAGTGACGTAGTGTTATGCACACGTGATTATTCTGAATTAGGAAACTCTGAAAAATGCCACAATAGTATGAGAAGCTGGATTATTACTAGTCTCTAGGTTATTCCACGATCTTTATTTTTTATGACGTTTCCAATGGATACAAAATATTATATTCGAATAGCACAGTTTTTACTTTACTCTGTGAATCTACCTAGGTTTTCTGATAGCCTGAGAGAATTTATTGTATTGATACTATTTACAAATTCCAGGCAATCACAACTGAATAAGGAAGAGAAAATATCATGAGTATATACAAAATCAATGTTCATTTGATCTTCTTAGCCTTGAGCTTTATTGTTTCCTCGTCAACATAGATACCCTAGAGTTTCGATTGATGTTAGTACGAAAAGATAGATCTGGTAAACAGAGTAACAATTCTGAAGCATACCTTTCCTTTGTAAGGCTCTGGAGGATGGATCCTTCTCAGTATAGCAGCATACAGCTTCACCTGTTGCTTATCTGGACCTTCCAGAATTACCCTCGTCTGATTGGGGACTTTGGCAGTAATACCTTCTGGGATGGGAATCAGTTCAGGGAAAGATCTACCGGCTTTTATGCTGACACAGTCAACCCCTTCTTGGTTTTTCTCTAGTTGTGCTCGATAACCTGTTCCCACTAATCTTAAGATGGCAATATGCCCTTCTGTAACGCCAGTAACATTGTTACTCAATATTGAACGAACTGTGCCCCACATCGACCGTTGTGTTTTGTCCGTAGAATCTGGAACAGAGATTGTAACGTGCGATCCATCCTCTGACCTGCTCACTTGAATAAAATCTGGAACTTCAAAATTCAGTTTCCCCAAAGGACCGTTCACTGTGACAGCTTGAGACAATGTAATCGTAATTCGACCCTTAGTTATTACTTTGGGAATCGCCATGGGCGAGACCTCAAACTTGACCTGCTCTGGCAAGATAATCGGTAAGCTGCCAATGTTGGATCTGTGGACTGATGTCGTTGAAAATAACGATTGTGAATGAGTAGGCTGTAAAAGTTTACTGGGTCTGGGAGAGAGTCTCCATTGAAGCCCGGCAAAAGACCTTAAGACAGTACAAGAACCAGAATTTGTTGCAACGCCTTTCCACATCGTTTTTTGTTCTTTTGGTGAATTTGAAGCTCCTCCAAGGCACCAATAGTTGGAAGGTGAGAAAAATCAAACCAAGCACTTGGTTACCCGGACTCACACACCGTTGGTGGTTAAGTCTTCCAACTATTGGTAGAAACAAAATATAAAAAGAACTCGTAATCACTCTTATTTATTTATCTATCTGGATAAAGAGGTATGATATAGCTAGTACTTTAAACTTTTTGAAAATTTCTTTGTTATGGTATAAATGCTCTGTTTCGATTTTTTTTGCTTTTTACTGTTCGTGGTTGGTTAATCTGCGCCACTATTTAAATGTCTGAATTCGTTGTTGGACGCTCCTGAATACATGGGAATGCCATTTGAGAAAGATGAACTGTCTGATGATACTGTTGACGCATCCCCGTTTACCAGCCTAAGCTTGGGCTTGGGCTTGGATTTCAGGACTTTGAGCTCGTCATCATGTTCAAACGAGAGAGAATTCTCCTCATCTTCATCGCTTTCAGAGCACTGGGCTGAAGATTCGTTGTTTGCTGTTTGAAGTATTAACGAATTTGTTTCTGAAATTGTAAGCATCTCGTTGGAAACTTGTGATAATTTGCTTCCTGTTGGTAGCAACCCCGCTGATTTTGAATCCAACAAAAGATTTTGATCTTCCTCTCCAAAAGAGGCATCTCGATCTTGCTTTTTCTCTAAATCGACGGATTTTTCAGAAGAATGGTCTAAGAGTTTTAAAGCATATATTTCCCTAGATTCTTGGGAGCCAATGCCTGTGTAATTGTTGGTTGTGTAAATCTCTGGGGCATTATTTGTAACCTCGTTTTTGTTATAGGTAGTCGGCTGGTATGATTGCGTTGGCACTTTTAGGATGGGAATGTCTCTTGACACTGTTGAGTTAGACCGCGAACGATAAGATGAATCAAAATTGTCTAATTGTTGTTGCTGAGTGTCAAAAAGGTTGTTTCTATTTGCATTGTGAAACGAAACATCAGATTCCAAATGAGTTTTACCATGAAACTGATAAACTGGAGTTGGTGGAGTCGGTATTCTCCCATTTATAGGAAAGTCACTAGGCGTGATGCTGGTATGATTTGAGTAGACGAGTGATGGGGAATATGGGTACTTCGCTGGTCCATTCTCTGGGTACGACATGTATGGGGCTCTCAATCCATTAGGCCCATCATTAGAATGAATGCTGTTTCCCAGGTGAACTGTAGAAGAGGAAATGCTTGCAGGGTAGCGTATGGAGGGTTCAAAATCTGAAAATATATTTGAGCGTGAGAAAAAAGGGTTTGTTGGATTGTAACTCATGCCCAAAATGTTTTCAATATCATCCCCTAGAGTTGACCCAGAACCAGAAGCTAAGGTTTTCTGTTTATTGCTCATATTTGGCACAAAATATTGGGCCGATAATTCGCTTTCAGTATTGTAAGGCATGCTTTTTTTGTCATAACCAAAGTGAGTATTCTCATTAATTGTCGTTTCTCGATTATTGAACTCTTCGAAAGCCTTTAATTCCTTTTTGTCCCTTCTATAACTGCGAACCCAAAATGCAAATAAAACAACCAAGATCACAAACATCGGTACTCCAACTGCCACTCCCACTGTAAAGCTAGTGTCACTAACTGGTTTCATGCAACTATCTGATTCCTCTGATTTTGTACAGTTTTTATTGCTCTGGTCTCGTGGTAGAATCGATAGGAGTCTCGAAGACCCTTCGATTAGTATCTTATTCGTAGTTATCATTTCTATATGCTTTGGAAATGATAATTAGAAATGGAAGCAACAACTTGTATACATAAACAAGTGGTTGTTGTTTCCGTGCGAAGTCAATTATCGCTCTACCCGAAGATTAGTATTGTGAGAGATCTGTTCAGTCTACTTGAGACGGTAAAGTTTGGAAGTGCCCGCAGTCCAAGTGTATAGATATCTCGCTATGACTTTCGCAACTATGTCGAAAAAAACAAAAAGTAAATTGCGGGTCTAGTGAATAATGGTGTCCTTAGAGTAGAAATAATTGTACAGCCGAGAATATTTCGAAGAAGAAAAAATGGCAAGGGATTAGATAGTACACCATCCCTCTTGTTTACATTACAGAAAAGTTTATTTCTGTTATTGGTGAAGAGTAAACTTTATGATATGCCTTCAAAGCTTAAACTGCATAGCTGTGATACTACTCCAACCCACCTCTAAGAAATGATGTTGGCAAATAATTGTAAAGCAAGTGATACAGCGCTAGTATAAGAAATACTTTTCTGTCAATTTTTTAGTAATACTGTTTCCTTTGTCGCAGCCATTAATGTTACCAACTATACAAGGTTCCACGGTTCGACGCGTCCCTGTTAGACCTTGGCGGGGATTAATCCGCACTCGTAAATTTTGATTTTATTCGGCATTATATCCACTGTTCAAAAATACGCTAATTCTTCTACGGTCAGCTATTTATGTGGCCCACCGTCTTTCTTCAGATTCCCAAGTTCTATAAAGTCGTTCTGGATCCCTGTTCCCACGTTAAAAGACAGGCCCAAAGTAAAGTTAGAATGTTTAGATTCTCAATGATTTATTCAGATCCATACTACTGACAAAGTGACAGTCTTATATTCCTGTATATTTCTCAACAAACTGGTAAAAACATGAAGCATATTTTCGGGATAATTTTTGACCAGCAAAAAATTTGACTGAAAAGAAAATGAAATCATCAGAAAAGTGCTTGAAAATTTGTTAATATGGACCAGATCTGAGCATTAATAAATTCTCCTTAAATCATTTTTCCCCTTCCAATAACTTGCCAGTCAATACCCTGAAATAACCGAGAATTGGTTCTCGTCAATCAATGACTCAAGAATTGGTTTATGTTGAATCGTGTTAATTCCGATAAATCTACACACGTTATCCATGATATTTTTGGGCGCAAATCTGAACCTGCAATTCCGAATTGAACGACAGAATCAAATCTTTGGCCATTCTTGTGATTGTTTTCGCGTACTTGATAAAACGGGAACAATCACTATTGTCCAAAGACTGTATCTATTTTGCTTTAAGGACTAAAACTATGTTAACTGCTCTTTCATTTCATGCTCATTGTTACCGGATGGGTGATTCCACGCTCCCTAGTAGTGCAATCTAGTTTAGGCAAATGCCCCATCCTCTCTCCCTTAAGGGAAGGAATCAACAATTCTAGTGTCTGTTTGAAGCCTTATCCCTCCAATAAACCGTCACATGGAGAGGTCGTACACAATTCTTTGTAAAGGAACTGGCTCACAAACGCGAGACGTTCTACTCCATCACCTCATTTTCCTTAACTGATGGTTCTTTCACAAGTCGATTTGGCCTCTTTGAAGCATCTCAAACCACCAGATGAAGGCGCTATAGTTAGCTGCCAAAGAGTCTACTATCGATTCCTAACTGGGCGGTTCTTGAAAACAATCTACAAGTTCATAACGAGTTCCAAAAGATTTGGGGGTCTCAAAACTAAGCAGCTCCACAGTTCTTCAAAGCTCTGAAGGGATCCGAATATAAGGTCGACAATCTCTGAAACTTCCACCTTTCCGCTTTACGCTCTTTGCGAAGGACACTTGGGTGCTCCGTGCGTCCTTCGCGGCCTGAAACCAGAAACCATTACAAAAACAGATATACCGCACGAACGCAGGAATTTCTTCTTCGTGGGCGAATCGTCATATGTGAATCTATTCAGAGTTTTGAAGCTGATCTTCCCAGTTTCGAGACTCCAAGGTTTCTAACTTGGTGTGCATCTATAGCAATAATCATGGATCCCGCAGGCCGGCAGAGAATTTATACGACCTATTGAATTCAGTACTGATATTCGCTTGTTAGGCAGCTAAGGACAGTGCCTCGATGCTGGCTCTTCTAGATGTTGCAGTGATGACAACAATCAAAGAAGTCACATCAACTCGTGAAAGAACCATCGGTTGAGGAGATAGAGTACAAGACATAGAGTGTGTCACCCTGGCAAGTCGAGGTAACTTACGCGATGCATAAAAACAATGATGGAGAGCTCCGAAATGTTCTCCCAGAAGCTACTTTAGCCAGAATTAGAATCATTCTAGAGAATGGTATAAAAGGAGGCTCCCGATCATAGCATCGGGACACTTTGATTCTATGAGGGAATCTTCTTTTCATTGATGCGACGCTTCTCAGGTTGTTATAGTCAGTTACCTTGAAAAGAACGGGGTACGATCTCAATGGAGCAGTTTGTGGAGGAGACTTCAAACAGATACTAGAATTGTTAAATACTTTTCTTAAAGGAGAGCAGATGGTGAATTTGTATAGGCCTAAACTACTTGGTGTAAGATGTCGGATCCCGTCTCTGGTGTTCTTCTCGAGTCACGTCGATTTCCCTGATCGTCCAAAGGGAAGTACTCGTTGATTGTATCCGACAGATCTTGAATGAAGTCCATGACTTCCTTGGCTTGTTCAACTTCGTTCTCGATCTTCTCCAGTCGTGTAGTTGTCTCCACACGAAGTTGACTAATTTCCTTACAGATCTTCTCGTACATGCTGTCAAGAGAAGTCTGTAGGTTATCGATTTGCGCGCTACTGGATTCCGACGGTGCGCTCATTGGTGTAGGTTGAGGAACAGGATGTCGTGGTATCCTTGCCATGAGTCTTGCCGTGAAAGTTCAACTTCTTGATAATGCTACAATGTGGGAGTCTTTTACTGTTGGTGTAGAACAGATGAAAGACAGATTATTGAATCCGTGGATCCGACTGTATAGGTCTAAGCAAATTGTAGTTTATCAATCAAAAGTCAAGTTAATTAAAAGAGAGTAAATATGTAATAGAGTATTTTTTTATATAAAAGCCCGATTACGCGTAAGTGCTCGTGGTTCAGCCATCATCATGACACATCTAACACCTTCCACTCCGAATAAGCAGATAAGTTGTGACTAACTCTTCCCTAATGGCACAAAACCTCAGTTGGATAACGCTAGGTGTGGCTTTCTAATCCATTGATGTTTTAATCTAGCGTTTAGTCCTTACATCATTACAATTAAAGGTTCATATAACAATTCTCAAGGTTAAGGCTTGGAGCATTTCATGACTGTCGACTACAATTCCACAACAGTTATAGGCTTGAGGCGCCCGGCATCAGCTCTTTAATCTGGATTTCCTTATATTTCTATGGACTTTACTTTAGGATTTATCATTAAGAGTATAACACGTGCTAGAAAAGTGCTTAGCTTGAAAAAATGTCAAGATTATGCCCTGTTAAGACCAACTTTGCCACAGACAAATTGGGAACACTATTTACTAAAAAACAAAACGAAAAGGCATGAAATTTCAGTTCAAATTTCACGAGGCAAGTACATCTTCTGCAATCCGTTTGTTGCCGTTAAGGTACTGTCGAAAACCATAAAAACAAACTTCCAGAATTGGAAGTACATTGTTAGGTCCGGAAGGAAGCTAGGGGTCAGTGATTCACACATATAGCTGCTGAATTGCTATAGAATAGGGATCTAACTACTTATATAGCTATAGACCGAGCTTACCTGGAACAGATATCACCCGAGTCCTAACATATAATACTAGCCACAGTTTCTCTTCAAAAAGGCTGTAATTTTTATGTGAAATATATTAGCAATATTTTGATGATGAAGTATGAGCGTGGACTCAGATTGTGAAGAAATGCATAATCTCGCATATGCTTGGTTCAAAATACAAGTCTGTGTACCTGCATTAAATAAGGGCTAGTTGCCATTGGAAAAGTTTTGTTTTCAACATGCTAAGATCTGTATTGACTTTTTTTTTTGACGCCAAATTATATTTAGTATTACTCATGAGCTAAATCAATTTTGAGATGCTTCTTTGAGCTATTGACTCTCACCTTCTGGAATCAAATGTCACAGCCATTCCACAGACAGCAAACCTTTGAAAAGCATTTGCAAAGAAATCTTGAAGCTGTTTCGGAATAAATGGAGTGATATTGTGCTGCAGAATATTCAGCCGTGAAATTCAAGTCTATACATGTGGTTCATTCAGAAAGCCTCATTCATAAACTCATTCTGATAGAAAAATCCCTTGAAAAAGCTTTTCTTAATTGTAGAATTGTGATTGATGAGTTGTGATGGATGATATTCTTGATTGACTGAGATAGAGAATTCCAATCAGGGAAATCGTGGGTGGTAAAACGCGGCTAAATAGAAAGAAATACAAGGACCATTCTTCATATTGATACGCCAATGACGAACACAGGGGTAAAACACACATTATTGCTTTTCATTGCATCTTACGGGCCGTCTATGAGAAAAAGGGGGTATGAGGTGACGAAATTCAGAGTAAGCATAAAGGAGCTATTTCTACAATTCTGAGCACTAAGACCGGTTCAGCATAGTACCTGAGAAATATTATGACCAATGCCACAAACAAACCTCATCTTGAAATCATTTTTTTCCCCTTTAGATGGCATTTTGTTATTTCTAGTTCGGGGTTCATGGAAGTCGCATATGCTACTGCAAGTATTCGTAATTGGATTGTTGGAGATATTGCGGGAAACAAAGAAAGTTCATCACTAATCACACATGATCTAGTCTTACGATCTAAAATCCGAAACAGCTACCGGAACACGACAGAAAATTGACTCTAGCATCTTTATCACATACCAGTATCTTATCATGAACGAATACTGAAACTGATCTAGGAATTGGCACTATCAGATGATTTGCCTTAGTTGGGTAGCATAAAGACATCGACATTTTTCTACTTCAATAGCTTTTTGGCCTTCGAAGAGTTATCAGATCGAGCCTAACGGAATAGCATTTAAATGCTGCAATAAATGAATATACAGGGAATGATTCTATCTCTTCATTAAGGATGCTTTCACGTGTGATACATCATAACGAGAGTTGAGGGCACATTTTATCTGTTGCTTCTATTTGGAAACCTAGCCTAAGTTCTTGGTGGTAAAGGTCTTGGAAACTGCACAAATAAATTCAGAAGCGTCACTGGTTTCCAATTGTTCATTTACTTTCTACTATTTGCGTTATACATTGGTAGTAGACATTACTGTAAACATTGTCACCAAAAGAATAGATATGATCAAATTCTGGTAATAGAAAAGACAATTGTTCTAAAAATTCTTGCATTTTACAAGTGAACAGGTACTTTAAAGATGATGAATTCCCTGATGTACAATCTAGAGTGTACAAATGAGTTCATTTTAATCAAGTGTGTATCCTGGATTAATTGTGATAATCTTCACAGTAAAGCAGGTAGAAGTCTACACGAAAATTATCAAACCATGTGCCAAAAAATAGAATAGCTAAAGCTGCAAGGTAACCTTGCACAGACACTCCAGGAAAGCCGAACTTAGGAAGGGAAGTTGGACAAAAACCCCAAAAGAGCGAAAAAGTGAAAAACTGTAGCTTAATCCACATACGAAGAACTCTTAAAAATATCAGAGGATGGCCTTGACTCATTAAGCCTGACAAGCGATTTAAAGACTCATTTATTTCATCTCTAGAACATATTGATCGAGATGCTTTACACATTTTGCCTCTAATTGATGCTGTGGAACCTCACATAGTAACGTATATAGGAAAAATCCTTCCAAAGCATCATGAACGCCGCGGCTGAAAACTTTCATTTGAAGACTATTTGATTTCCATTTTGTGACTTTTGCCTTGGGTTTAGAATCTCATCCATTCTTTTGAATTACAAGACAAACTCGCCAGCTACTCCCTCTGGGTCCGGGTAACCAACTATCCCCGGTAGAGGAACCTCCCACGCTCTCCTTTAAAACTTTGCTCAGAAACTGGGTGGCATTTAAAGACCAGAGCTTCTGATTTTGCCCTTTTATTTTCCCAGGCTTATTGGAAATATATTGCAAACGTTTTCCAATTCAATTGAGTTGGCTTGCTCTTTATTCCAAGTGGTCTGTCCTATTTTCGTCTTGCTCTTCACCCGAACTACGACTTTACTCAGTTCAGCTCAAGTGGCAAAAGTGATCTGCTTTGATTTCCGCAGCCTCAAAGCCGTCTACTCACATCTGAAAAGCACACGAATATCGTCCAGCCGCGATTGACCTTCTAGTAAGTTCAACTGTTCTTCTCATGGGGGTTCAGCAGTGAATTGCGCGTTTCTAAGGACATTCCCGTGCGTAATCCTTACCAACAAATCGATTTGAGATGCCTCCTCCCACCCTTTTTGTTGGTGTGCAACATCTGTTTCCCATGACCCCCTAGTTTCTTTTTCAGCTCTCTGCTCTCAACGTTGAATTTAATTGGCATTAAAAACTAACTGGGCGGTGGCGCAAGTAGCTGAAGAATCACATATCCTCTCTTCTAATGTCTTATCACCACGAAGTTACAAACACGGTATGGCTCTCTTTATCTTGTGATCGGTTCATATTCATTACGTGTTTCGCTTTACTAACTTCTGCGCAGGATGATGAGGGGAGCGAGTTTGATTCTCCCTTTCCCGTTGAGGATGTTGACGCAATCGATGAAATGAATGTTGATGTGGACGATGACGAGCCTATTCCACAGCCTTTGAACAATCATCCATTGGAGAGACAGGGAAATACAGATCTTACATCGGTTCCTTTAGCAAATGACTGTACGCATTTATTTTTGAGGATATGGATTGACGCTGAAACTAACTTGGCGATATCTAGTCGAAGCTATGAAATGTCTAGTTTTACCACCAATGGAGGACACTGAACCATTGGCAGAAACATACAATACTTGGGAGATAACGGATTATGATGGATTGGAACCGAAAGTTCATGGACCCAAGTTCGAATGCGGTGGTTTCGAGTGGAGCATTTTACTGTTCCCTCGTGGAAATCGCTCTAACAGCGTGTCTTTATATGTTGAAGCCTTCCCTCCATGCAAAATTGTTGATGGGGAGCCTACTCCCATTGATCCAGACTGGGCTATTTGTGCTCAATTTGGTCTGGTAGTTTGGAATCCTGAGCATCCTACACTACTCCAACACAATAGTGCCAATCACCGATTCTATGCTGACGAAACTGATTGGGGGTTTACAAAATTTGTGGAAATAAGGACGCTGATCAGCAGGCAGTCAAAGGAGATCCCCCCTTTACTGGATGGAAATAAGGTAAACATTACAGCGTATGTTAGAGTTATGAAGGACCCAACTGGTGTTTTATGGCACAATTTTGTCAAGTACGACTCCAAGAAGGCAACAGGCTTTGTTGGATTGAAAAATCAGGGGGCCACATGCTATTTGAACTCATTACTACAGTCTCTTTATTTCACAAAAGTTTTCAGAAAGTCGGTATACCATATTCCAACGGAGAAGGATGACCCGGTAAATAGCGTCCCATTGTCCATGCAAAGGCTATTTTACCATTTGCAAGTGTCTCCCTTCCCGATCGATACACTTGAATTGACACAGTCTTTTGGATGGGATTCCGGTGACGCTTTCACACAGCATGATGTCCAGGAACTGTTACGAGTTCTTATGGATAACCTAGAAGGGAAGATGAAGGGAACTTCTGTTGAGAACTCTCTCAATGAAACATTTGTTGGCAAAATGAAGAGTTACATTAAGTGCGTCAATGTTGACTTTGAGAGCTCAAGGACTGAAGACTTTTGGGATATTCAATTGAATGTCAAAGGCCTCAAGAATGTGATAGAGTCGTTCCAAGATTATATTCAGGTTGAAATGTTAGATGGCGAAAATCAATATGAAGCGACTGGTTTGGGATTACAGGACGCTAAGAAGGGTGTCGTCTTCCAGTATTTCCCCCCCGTTTTACACATTCAGTTAAAGCGCTATGAATACGACTTTATGAAAGACATTTTGATCAAGATAAATGACAGATATGAGTATCCTCCCGAGATTGACTTATCTCCATATTTAGATGAAACTGCCGACAAATCACAAGATCACACATACGTGTTGCATGGTGTATTGGTTCACAGTGGAGATCTGAATGCCGGGCATTACTACGCTTTGATCAAGCCTGACTCCGATGGCGAATGGTACAAGTTCGATGATGACAGAGTCACCAAGGCAACAGACAAAGAAGTGTATGAAGACAACTTTGGAGCTGATCCAACAAATGCTCCACTACCTCGTTTTACAAATAGAGCACAGTATAACAAGTTTCATCTCAAACGGCATACCAGTGCTTACATGTTGGTGTATATAAGAAAGACCGCGGTCAAACAGATTTTAGCACCAGTGTTAGACACTGACATTCCAAGACATATACCCGAAAGAATCGAGGCTGAGGTTCGAGAGCTTGAAAGACTTAGAAAGGAAAGAGAGGAGATGCATCTTTACTTGCATGTCAAAATTTTTTCAGATAGCACTTTCAAGGCTTACCAGGGATTTGATCTTGGACCAGGAGATAGGAACGTTCCTATTGACCTACCAGAAGATGCAGAGCCACTAAGGTTGAAAGTTTTGAAATCAACAATTTTCAAGGATCTAGTAAAGAAGGTGAGCGAGCAATTGGAATTCAAGAGTTCTGACGATATCAGGCTTTGGATTCTAGTGAACAGGCAAAATCGAACCATTCGTCCTGATGAGCCTATCCCCAACGACACCGATGCTACAGTGGAAGAAGTCAGGAATAACTTGTCGAATCGCAACCAAGTTCTTACTCTTTGGGTTGAAGAGAAAAAGTTGGAGCATGTGTTGCCTACAGTTTTGTCTCAACAAATGCATATTGGAGGTCCGCAAAATTGGATTATACAAGGTGTAGAGTCGGACTTTTGTTTGATATTTTTGAAACATTTCGACCCTATTAAACAGAAACTTCTGGGAGTGAGCCATTTTATTGTAGGTAAGAATGATCCTGTCCGAGCATTGATACCACTGATAAATAAAGAAATGGGATGGGAACCTGGTACGCTGTTGATTTTGTTTGAAGAAATCCAGCCTTTATCTGTTGAGAAAATCCAGTTGGATCTCACCTTCCATAAAGCGGAAATTCAGCACGGGGATGTAATCTGTTTTCAGAAGGCATTCACAGAGTCTGAATTGGTAAACGTTCCTTATAAAGATGCCCGGCAGTTTTATGATTACTTGAACAACCGAATTCAATTGGTATTTAAGCCGTATTTACATGATGATGATAACGAAGAAGACAGTGAGAGTCTTGATTTCGATGATAACGAGGATTTACCAGGTATAGACGAAGAAAATGGTGACCACAGGTCTTCTAGAAAGATCATTAAGGCATGGGTTCATGGGAAGACATCTTATGACAATCTTGCAAAAGTCGTGGCAGAACGAATTGGATGCGATTACTCACATATTCAATTCTATTCTGCAGTTTCGAAACAACTGATCAAAAGAACAAACACTATTACAGCTAAAATAATGGTCTCTAATGGTGGCGGCCTTCATGCCCATTCACCTCATGTCATTTTATACGACGTTTTAGAATTGAGTCTGAAGGAGCTGGAAAAGATGAGACTGATCAAGTTGTCATGGCTTCCGGAGGGGCTGATAAATGAACAGCATGTTGAGCTTTACGTTCCGAAAATTGGAACTGTGGAGAATCTGGTTAAGGCTCTGAAGGAGAAATTGGAGCTATCAGATGAAGTTGCAAAATCAATTGTTGTTTGGAGTGGGGAATGGAACAAGTTTGCAAAGCAGTATTCCATTGATTTCCCCATATTCCAAATGCAGGATCATCAACTTATTTACGCCAGTCCTCTACCCGAAGAAGCGAAAATTTTGACAGCTACTATTGGCTTCCCAGTCGCCCTCGATGAGACATTGAAAGCACTGGCTGCTGAACGCCCTGTTCTAGACTCGAGTGTTGTCAAGGTTTTCCATTTTCAGAAAGATGTTAACAAGACCCATAGCATACCATTCGCGTTTCCTTTGTATAAATCGGAGAAAGTTGGAGATGTGAAAAAGCGACTACAGAAAAGAGTTGGTTTGAAAGATAAAGAATTTGAAAAAGTAAAAGTTGCGGTTGTTCGTGGAAGTGCTACAAGTATTAGAAGCACGGTTGATTATCTTGAAGACGATGAAATTATTTTATTCCCTGAGCTCGGACCAAACGATACAATTGGATTGGATCATCTTGATAAAACTATACACAAAAAGTCTTATAACGAGCGTGCAATTTTCATCAAGAATTAGAGATATGAATCCTCTTAACTTTATTTCAGGTGTAAATACCTTTCAATTGTTTGTTTGGTTTGTCTTTGCAATAAAATCGGTTCTGAATTCCCATTTTTGAGATTGATGGCGTGTAGAAAAAGATAGTAGACCACTGTAGTTTCCCACCAAGAGCTTAGTTATCTCTTTTTGTAGGGAATATGAACTTGGTTCAGCATGAAATCTAACTACGCTTTGTCTTAGAATGATGTTCCTTGTTTGGTCAAGTTTAAATACAAACGCTTTCTGTTCTGTCAATGACTTTGAACGTTGGGGGAATATGCTGGTAAACGCTGTTTGTGATCTGTAGGGAACAATAAACTTACACACTCACACTCACTCGTTCAACAACTGATATCAGCCTACAAGTCTACATGGCGACAGCACTATTCAAGAACGCCTATCATTTACGCCAGGTTGCCGAATCAAGCTCAAAGAGTTGCTTAATATGCTATAGACCTTCTGCATTTGTGTTAATCAGCGGTGATGGTAAAGTGAGTACCAGTTTAGAGTGATTCATGTATATAGACCACATTTGCTCACACAGGGTATAGACAGATTTCTTTTACATCTGCGAATCACACCTATCTGATGACTCGTTTGCAAAAGCAGTTATAGAAGATGACAAGAAGGATGCGCTTGCAGAGCAGATAACGATTGAGCGCGAGATTAAAGCTCTTAAGGAGAAGTACGAGGAGAAGAAACGGAGAAGCAGATGGAACTTTTTGCTTGGACCACAAGAGGACAAGGGGGGTAGCGGCGATGATAAAGACAAGGAAAAAGACGATAAGAGCAAGAGTAAAAACAATTCAAAGAAAGAGGTTGTTGGCAAAGAAGAACTGGAGAAGATTAAACAATTAGAGGGCAAGTTAGAGGAGTATAAGCCTATATTGGAGCGCAAACCACGGATATTCAACTTGAACAACGATATCTATCGACTGAGAATAAACAGTCATAATCAGGCCCAGAAGGCAAAACTGACGGCTCAGCGAATCCGTCAAGAAGGGTTCTTTCCTAGCGTTCCAACTCACTCTCCAGGCACAGGCCAAAACCAGGACGCAACGCAATAGTCCATACTACGATTACACTTGTTTTGGTTACATGATTTTTGTTTTCTTTTTCCAACATAAATGTATTGTTTCAATTTTCATCATTTTTTTTCTCATTATGTTTTCTTTTTTAACCATGGAACATGCTCATATGAATATGCTACCCAAAGTCTTTATTAATTGAATGCCCTTTCATTAATCCAACACTCCCATTTTGAAATCTTTCCCTTCAGTACACTGCCTTCTAGGAAATCCATATTTCCTTCCAATTGCTCAAAGTTGAATTTAGAACCAACAGGTCCAAATGTTTCTGAAATCTGATCCTCCTCCAGGTGTCCGTCAATATCAGTAACCTCCGAAACCTTGGCCCCCATTTGCAATTTTGACAATCTCAGCTCGTTAATTTCCTTCACCATGAGTTCCTTGATCTTGAAAGGGGGTCTTGCGCTGAAGGATTCAGATTTGTTGCAGGCAATTAGAATATCCACCCCACCGGGTCTGCGTTCTGTCTCTTTCAGAATATCAAATAAGAAACTAGCGCTGGCTGTTATCCCCTTAGGATCAACCGAGGAGTCCACAACGAACACCAGTCCGTGTATTGTTGAGTTGCTCTTTATGGCATCAAACAGTAAATGTCGAAGTTTCGGATGCCCCGGGAAATCAGTCAATGTAAATCTTGTCTTCTTCGATGCAAAGTTTTCCTCTCTATCAGGATTCTCCAAGTCAATAGGAAGATCAAAAAATGGTGTTTGGTTGGGCTTTTGAGACATTACTGTCTGCTGGAACTGGCCAGAGGTCAACTATATCACAAACAGAGTAATGTTTTAGCAAGATGAATTGAATTGTTTCAATGTCTGTCAATTTTGGGTTACTTGTCTACTTACAAGTGAAAATAGAGCAGTTTTGCCAGTACCGCTTGTTCCTGCAATCATAAATGTTGGAACCCTTGATTTATTGCCCACACTCACACCAATGAGCGATTTTTTACTTGCTAGAAGGACAAATAGTCCAACTAAAGCTCCTATGGCCAAAGTAAGGAGCAGTAGATGAATGTTCGATTGCATGTCCTGTAATGTGGGGAGAACGATTCTGGTGGAAATACACTGGTTATCCTAGAAGGAGATGTTCTCAAATGTACGCAACAGAGGTAAACTCAAGAACGGGACGATGCCAAAACCATTGCTTTTGCTCTGGCGGAAATTATTAGGTTTCCTTTCAACAGAGTTCAAACATCTGTTCGATGAGGTGTCATTAACTTTTTTGACTTTTCTTAAAAGTTGCTATAATAGGAATCTACTGTGATTAATGTATATTGCCACCAAGAGACCTGCCCTTGCACGGACGATTATCTTAAATAAAATAGGACTATACTCTAGAAGATGTGCTATGAGAAATAGAATTGACAATAGAAGAAGATCGGTTTGGTTTAGCAACCAGCACCAAACCAGAACCAGAATCGCTATCACTCTCATCTTCGCTGTCATCATCATCATCCTCAAAATTATACTCTCCTCTACTGCTAATCTGTGGACTGACGCCAATAGGCGACAAGTTCTGGTCGGCACAAGGACTAGAAATTATACTCGATATGTCTTCATTATCACTGAGATCACTGTCACTCTCGTCCTCATCGCTTAAAAAGTCAAACACTTGTGTAGAAACCGAGGGGCGTCCTCTGATACTAGAGACAGCACAAGGGTCGCTTAATCTTGGTTCTTCATGGTGATATTCACCAATTGAAATGTGTGGTTTAGAACATGACTTTCCTTTAGCCAGGGTTTCCATCTTTTGTTTAGAAGTTGCATAAATAGGATCACACGATATTATGCCCGTAGAAGGCGGCTCGGTGACAAAACGGCGAGTCAAAGGTGACTGTTCCTCGATATTTGCAACCGAAAGGTGGCGATCCAAAACTTCTTCCCCAGGTCGAGAGTCATCATCAACATCACAGTCGCTTGAATAAGTTTGATCCCATTGGGGTACTCTAAAATTGCTAAACGCATTGCTGTTGAAATGGTTTACACTTGTGGATGAGTTTGTTTGGAATCCCAATATGGGATGCACATCAGGAGATCGAGAATCAAAATTAGTAGGTTCTGTTTCATAGCCTGTCTCAATTTGAAGATCGTTGAACTGGCCTAGTTTATGACTTTCGAATTGACGCTTTCCTGACGAAATATTCTCAACTTGTAACGCTGCTTCTTGCTTTGAATTTATTAGTGGCTCATTACGGTTCAAGACTTGATGCGATAGGGAAGAACTAAGAAGGGGCACACTACGTTTCCGTAGACCTTGCCGATCCAATTGGGCCAAGCTTGCAAGAGAGTTGAAGGCTGAACCATGACGGCCGATTCTCATCACTACCTCTGTTCTCGCATGTGTAGACCCAACAGTACCAGACCGTTGGCGGGCGCGGGCGCGACGAACAGCAGGCGATGGCGAGTTTCTATTGGTATATTTTTCCGTGCCGTTGAGGTTTAACAGGTTTAGCACACTGTCCAATTTTTCGGTGTTATTTTTTCTCTCATCGTAGCTTTCAATCTCCGAGACTATAAATGTGGATGTTTCAAGTTGCGAGGGCTTTCGCGGAATTGATAATAACGGTGATTGAGGTCTAGAAATCGAACCGCTTGGGTACTCGTTTTGTAAAGTTGAAGTTGACTTTTTGATACCGGCGAATCTAAGAGCCTTATCAATTGTCTTTCGTATTGTTGCACCTATTCCAATTAATGCTCTTTCTACCTCTTCATTTGTAACCTGTATTTTCCTGTCCTTGTATGAAACTGCAAAGAAGTTGTCCTTTTCAGATTTTGTCATTTTCTCTAATGTGAAGGCATGTCGTTTGATATCCGCAATGTCTATGCGTTTATGGTGGTCTTTTTCTAAGAGTCTTTCCAACAAATCTTTGGCGTCGTCCCATTCCCGAGAATTTCCCTTTTGTGATTGCTGTATTTCTGGGAACCTAAGAGATTCCTCTGTTATCGCTTTCAAAAGATCGTATTCTTTATCCGCTGTAAAGGGGAGTTTCCCAAACAGCATGCAGTATAATGTGACACCAAGAGCCCAGATGTCAATCTTGTGGTTTATGCTATGTATGTCTGTGTCAGCCGAACAAAGTTCGGGGGCGAAGAATGCTGGTGTTCCAGCCGTTTTCGCAAGTTCCAGCTCATTATCTTCGGCCATATCTGAACAAAATGATACTCCAAAGTCGGATATTTTCACTTCATTGGTTTTAGATAAGAGTAAATTTGCGGGTTTGATATCACGGTGAATTATTCCTTGAAAATGGAGATACTCAATACCAAGAACAACATCCCTAAAAATCGCACGAGCTTCCGTTAGCGTCATTTTGGGGTTCCCGTTGTCATCGTGCCATTGTACCTCGCCATTATCAAGATATTCCAGAATCAAGTAAATTTTCTCCGAGCTTGAATGATCCAGCACTTCTCGGAGCTGGACAATGTGAGGATGATTGCATTTCTTCATTATCGCCACCTCTTTTCTGACTTTTTGCTCTTGAGTAGAAAACACTCTTGTTCCTGATAACACAGCTGGCAATTTGCCTAATTTTGGTTTCCCTTTTCGATCAACGATTTTGATGGCCACAAGATCATTCGTCTCAAGGTCCTTTGCAAGCTTGACCTTGCCGTGCTGACCTCTCCCCAACTCTTTCAGTATCTCATAGGTGTTCAGAATCTTCCTCCCAGTCAAGGGATCATAATCCAAGTTGACATGGTTTGTTTCTTTGACAGCAGACGCTATGCTTGATTTGGAGGACTTCCGCCGTTGGTCGTAACTGCTGTATGCTGCTGAGCCGTTAGAGGAAACAGACACTAAATCGGTAAAGGTCGACGCCGAGCACGAGCCAGACGGAGTATCCGAAAACAGTCCATGATTCCGGTGACCGTTTGTGGCGACCGTTGTGTTGGTGTTGTGCTCGCAGTAGCTTCTACTCCTGTAGCCCTGAACGTGATTCTGCTTGTGGTTGTGGATGTGATTGCGACAGTTGCTATTGAGTGTGTGAGTGTTTGCATTTCTAGTCAGGGCCAAATCAGGACTAGTGATCAGCCCAACTTTCACTCCAGAGTCGTAATCATTCATTGATGAGAAGGTCTGAAAAGAGAGAGGTGGATAAGGGGAAAAGGTGTGTGAAGAGAGAAGAAAGGTCTCGTGGCTTGTAGAGGAGAGAGAAATAAAGGGCAGGAGACAAAGTTCAAATGTTTCTAGAACTTACTCAGAGAGCAGGCCAGCGTCCATTCCCAGCTACAACTTGCCCAAACGGTCCCGGTCCCATCCTGGATAAAAGGTTTCATGGCCGGCGAGAACTCGCTGCCCAGAGCGCTCTCGTGCTTTCGTACTTGCACTTTTCCATCGTTCGTACTCCGGTCTTTTGTGGAGTGTGCCCCTGCTTTTGCGCCCGGACCTAAAAAAGCCATTGTTGACGTCACAGTGGGCGGTCGCCGGGGCAACCAGGAATCGGGAGATTAGGCAGCCGCAGAGCGAGCAGCCGCACGTGAGCAGCCGCACATGCACCCGTACACCCTCTGTGTGTTTACTACATGTCTCGATCGAGCCGCTCGCAATTATAATAGCTGACAGCCGTTTCCCTCTCGCTCTCTTTTGTACTCGTCCACCACCATTTCCATTTGCAACTGGCCCTCGAAGAACTACCGGATGGCCTCTCTGGTACCTCTGCTGCTCTCCGTACTGGCGCTGTTTAGCTGCCAGGCACTGTGCCTTTACCCGACCTGGAGAGTTGCCTACTCTTTCACAAGCTCAACTGTTTACATCCAGCTTCGGAACAACGATCTGGTCTCAATTCCATTTAACACGGATCTCGCATCCAGCTCCGAGCCCAGGCTGATTTCTCAGCCACCTGCCAATTCTTTTATCGTCACTGCGGGTGCTGATACACTATGTGCACTTTACCCGACTAAGATTGGCGCCTTGGGCGCTTCTATTTATGATTCAACTGCAGATAACTGGTCTGAGTTGACTGTGTCTCAACCTGTCAAATTTCTCAATTACTCCATTTACTACAGCCTCCCCAACTCTGATCTTGTTTACATTTTTGGCGGCACAGAGCATGACGGAACAGGGGACCATATTCATAACTCTCACATCTCGCTGAACGTAACCTCGGGCTTGATTGCCACTGTGGATACTTTTCTCAAGCCAACGGAGCTGTTTAGTGCTGCCGCGTGTTTGATTTCAGAAAAATCGGCATTACTCGCCGGTGGGAAATCTCAGGAGGCGTGGATATCGATGAATAGCTTGGCTGTTTGGCAAAAAGACGGTTGGAGTTTTGTGCCTGCTCAGAATCCATCCCGCAAAGTTCTCGTTGACAGCCGGACTGGCTCTCTATTGGTCCCTTTAGTCGACTCGGTGACCCTGGATCAATCGACAAACAGAATCAAGTCGCTTATAGTGAATAGCGTTCTGAGCATTGGAGGCACGGTTGATGGCCGCGACTCAACTCCTCCAATAGTGAAACTGAACATGACTAGTGCTGATGGGTGGAAATGGCAAGTGCCTGATTCTACCTCCGATTTTGGGAGTAGAATGAACGATATTGATGATATTCTCGGTGCAGCATCGGTATTCAACACGCTTATCACCGTTTCAAAGTCTTCTTCACAGGCCAAAAATCATAAAAGGGACAATGCCAGCCCATATTCGCTTAGTCTCTACGACACAAATTCATGGGCTCAAGTCTCGAAAGTCATACAGCACCCATCAATCATGGGCTCTGACTCATCAAGTTCGCGTAAGCCATTTTTATCTAAAGCTGGGCTCATCTCAATGTCAACGATTTTGCCCATTGTGGCCATCTCTGTGATCGCTGCCAGCATTTTTTACGTTCTAAAGAAGAGAGGAGAAAGAGTATACACGCTTGAACAACTACAAAAACTGCCTGAACTCTACAACAGCTCAGAGACTACCCTTGGTCTCCCAGAATTGACAAACACCAACGATGAGAAAGATCTTAACAATGAAGATAAAAATTCTATAAAATCTTGGAAACGGAAGAGATTGATGTATGATAACAGCATGACGAATAAAGTATCTTCTGGTACCCCGTTGATTCCTCAGGGCCATGATAATAGTGGAGACAGAGCCATGAGCACTGGTTTTGGCAGCACACATGCTTCTCCAAAGCATTCTTCTGATCCCGAGGGTGTGAATGTACAATCTCCAATAACAATCACCAGTCCCACCACCGATAAAGTCATAGTGAACAACAGTTCTAGGCCACCGCTGACCACTAGACTTTCAAATCGCACAAGTCCATCGCGAAGAATGCACTCTTTTCTTTCTAGAAAAATTTCTCCCATACGGTCCAAACGACAGCGAATACCAAGGGAAAAGGGTCCGTTTGACGATGATCAAGAGATGGAATTTGAACCAGATGCTTATAGCCCTATAAGGGCCACTTCACAGTCTCACCTAATGGGAGACAATAACCCATTTACAAATCCAGGTAATGAGCTAGGCAATGGTTGGGATCCAGATGTGCGAAATAATAGATTTGACAATTATTCGCCGCATAAAAGCCATAGCCCTAATCATGAGGGCAACAGCGATTCCGATGACGATGCAGAAATAGGAAACCGAGATGTGCAGGTTCTGGTTTCTAGTAAACGAAGAACAAAGCTACGAGTTATGAACCCAGATCTGAGTCGAGACAGTTCAACTTCTTCCAAGATATCTGTTCTTGAGCGATCCATACGTGGCTCTCTAAGAAATAAATCTCAAGACACAACTTTGGGCTCTGCTGGAAATCAAGCTGAATTCAAACGCTCTGACAATGTCGCCAGGGGCACGGCCACAAATTCCAACGGCATCAAAAATGCCTATGCCTCGCATGAAGTGCATCTGAACAATATAGAGGAAACAAAGGTGGTTGAGACAAAGAGCGCCAGCAGTAACAAGCCAAAGAGCAGTTCTGTTATAGAAGAAATGGCAACTATCAATGAGAGCATGCCATCAGCTAACTGTTGTGTCGAACAGCGCCCATTGTCTCCATTTCTCCAAATTATACCTGACAACCAAGCTTGGGAAGGTTCATTATCACGATCCAGAAGTAATGATGCTTCTGGCATGACTGTGACGAGTGGTCATAACGATGAGGAATCTATAAGCAGTTCTTTCTACTCTTCACAAGCGGGAAGTGACCCCAGAAGCATTAATGACAGCGACATCACTATTGACGTGACCGCAAATGATAATGGTCACTTTATGTCTGCTTAGTTCTTATGTATTTCCTGTACACTTATATTCAACCTTTATGATATGCAGGTTTTTTCCTAGCTTTTGTATCTCTTTAAAAAAGTTATAACTAACGAGAGTATTTTAAAAGAGCACCTTACAAAACCTAGCACCTTGGCCAACCCCGAATAGAAAACCTGTGACTATGTACCAATTAGGAAGCCTGCATGATCTGTCGCGTTCCTCCTTCGCTCAATAATACCGGGTAACCTCACCAACCGGCCAGCCCGGTCCCACGGGCCAGAGAATGCTGGTACACAGCGGGCAGGCCTCTCTTCCCCATTCTCTCAGCAAAGAGGAACTGGTGAAAGAGTTCCTCAATGCACAACAACCTGTGAGAGCATCTATGTGCTTGATTAAAAAGGCAATGCGATCCCCCAATGAAGATGACTCAGAAGGCCACTCTGACATGGACTGCATCCCTGTGCCCGATATCGACTTGCAAGAAGGTTCTTTGGAAGGCATAGAGATTGCAAACATTACCAACACCGATGTTACTGAGGTTGACCTCGGTCCAATAGAAACTACGTTCCGTGTCCAGCTACCTCAGAAACCCCTTCAAGGAGGTAAGCATTATTATTTGCAAATTCAAGTCACAGTAATTGTCCACTACTAACAGTCCTGTAATCCAGGCCTTGAAACTGAACTTATGGATCCAGAGGAGGCTCAGGTTGTGGAAGATGTCAATTCTATTTCCCCCGCGTTGATGGAAATGTTTGACCTTTCAGCACTAGAGCTGGAACCGGCTAACAAGCCAACTTTGGATCAACTGGTTACAACATCACAGGCTGTTGACGTCCACAATGGACTTCAAGTAGAGTCATTTGCCGATGCAAGGTTCCTTTAATATATGAAATTAACCATAGAATGTGATATACCTTTTAATTTGGTATACTCTTTAACTGAGGAGACCGCTATACAAGACGGCAAGCAAGAATCATATAGATATTGATGTTCTCTGTGTAAACAAGGAGTGGCCATGTTATTCAAAGCTATAAGTATTTTTTTTTCTTTATCAAATACTTACAGCTTTGAATACCATGGCTACTCCATGTTTACACAGAAAACAAGAATATCTATATGATTCTTGCTTGCCGACTTGTATAGCGGTCTCCTCAGTTAAAGAGTGTACCAAATGAAAAGGTATATCACATTCTATGGTTAATTTTATGTATAAAAGGAACCTTGCATCGGCAAATGACTCTATAGGGGGTGAATCTGCCGCAGATCAGCTCACCATCCGATTATTATAAAAGGGAAATGGAAACTTGGATTTTGTAAATTCTTAAATAAATTAACTTTCATCTTGTATAGTTTTTTCAAAAATGGATCCAAATTGTTCACGTAATCTTTCTCTTGCCATTGACACCTACTACAACCCCAGAAATGAAAGATCGCTTCGCCAAATTGCCAAAGATCATGAAGTCCCCTATTCCACTTTATATGGAAGACTTAATGGTGCTTCCTCACGCCAACAGAATGCTATTGATCAGCAATTCCTTTCTCCTAAACAAGAATTGATTCTTGAGTGTCTGATCATTTATTTGGCCCAATTGAGAACCCTCCCAAGAGGATCCTATGTGTGTGCACTGGCTGCAAAGATGAAGTGCCCCAAAACCCAGAATCCTGTATGCCTTCAAAGGGATGGTTACGCCGATTTATCCAGCGACACCCCGAGTTAGTCCATGGAAAATATGGAGAAATCGATATGCCACGCGCCAGAGCTACTGGAGAGAGATTGATCGCGCTCT